>JAEQBH010000139.1:0-399697 GCA_016808115.1 Tetrastigma voinierianum | reverse complement strand
AGTTAGTCACTGTTATTCGCAATCTGGTATTGAAAGACTGATCTCCCTCTGGGAATGGACTGATGTTAGTTATCATTTTTTGCACAACTTAAAAGAATGTCAAAGCTGGGGAATCTCAATTTATCTAATCGGGATGTTGTTCTTAGATTTTGAATTGTTTTTAAGACAGCTGTACCCAATAAGGGACCGTATTCATTGATTTTCGAGGCCCTAAGTGACATAGAGATGCAAAAATTGATAATTATACATTGATCTATTTCCCAATGTTAACTTTACTCAATGAACTCTCAATTCCAATTTATTTTGAATTTTGTTATAGTTATAGAATTTTAATCAGTCATTCTTTCTTTAGTTTAAAAATCAATCTTGTACTTTGAGTTCAAATAGTAAGGATCTTCAAGAGAGGGTAATTAATCTTTAGATTTCTCTATCAATCCGCTTCGAATGATATATGGACTTAAATCCCATTTTATTACTTCAGATGACCTTATGCACTTGCAAGAGAATTAGACCTAATATAAATTCTGCATCATTACATACATATCAAAAGCATTTCTTATAATTTTTAGTCAAACAAAAGATTTTAAGTAATTCTACGAGATTAAATAAATTCTGATGGGGATTGAAGGCTCAGTGCAGAGGACATAAATTTGGTATATATAGAATAGCTCATATAATTCAACTAATAAAATACTTCCATCATGTTTTATCTCGTTGGGATATCACATAATCATTTTATTATTGGATACTTGATGGAGTTTGCATGTTTCAAATTAATTGAATTAATTTTAACCTTCACCTATTCAACATTTGACATTAATTTAACTAGGGTTTTCTATAATAATATTATATAGACAAAACAATTATTATTATGCACATGTATATATGAAATGATGAAATTATATGACCACTTGTTCTAAATTGCATGATAAACATTTTTCACATGTTTTATCTATATAATTTAAACAATTGTAAACATAGTATAAATAATGGACCCTTAATCCATGGTTTTCTAGAAAGAGTACTCATAAGTCCATTAGGGCAGAAGCCCAATTTAATATATGACCAATATTCCTTATTTTCTTCGGTCTTGAAGTCTTTGAGTGTGTAAGGCCAGTTAGAATTGCCTCTATCTTAAAAGTTAATTTTATATTTATCAAATAAATACAATGTGATTAGTTAGATAGTAATTTATCATATATAAATTTGAAAAGTTTTGGAAATTACGTAACTTCTCATCCAAAAGTCGACTGAAAGGTTATTTCTAAATAATTAACACATGGAATCGTATATATAAAGTTTTAATAAAGAAAAAAATATTCCTAAGATTTGGTTATTATATGAGATTACCTGTCAAGTCTACACACTCATTGAAATGAGTAACCCCTCAAGAAAATAATGACTTTTATCATAGAATATTTTGGAAACTATTTCCATGTATGATTGTCCTTTTTTAAACATTAACATGATTATCAATTAAGATGAGTAATTTATTCATAATTATTTTCATCCTAAAAACAAATTTTTATATTTACCAAATAAATAAAATACGATTATCTAGAGAATGAATATTAAAAATTTGGAAAATTTTTGGACATTACCTTGAAGACCATCTTCTGCTCCTAAAAGTAACTTGAAAAATATTTCTAAACTACTTCAGGAATCGAATAATTTTAATAAAGAAAAAAACTATTCCTAAGATTTGGTTGTTATATGAGATTAACTGTTTTGAAAGGAGTAGCCCCTCAAGATATGCTTCTAAATAATGACTTCTATCATAGAACATTTTTGAAATTATGTACATGCATTATTTTTTTTAAATTTTTTTTAAAGCTAAACACTTGAGTTACAATATAGCAAACTATCCATACATTATTGTCTTTTAAAACATGAAATATGATAATGTATACATAATTATTTTAACTTAGAAGTTAATTTTATATTTATGCATTATTTAGACAATAATTATTATAAATTTGGAAAAATTTTGGACATTACCTTGAAAGACCAACTTCTCATGGGAAAAAGAGAGAACCCTTGAAAGATTTTATTTCTAAATAATTAACATGGAATCGTATATTTTAAAAAAAGAAAAAAATATTCCAAAGATTCTCTTGTACGTGAATATAAGGAATGAGTTGATATTATTCTCATAATAGTCTATTCGAGAGGGATTCAAACAAAAAAACAAACAAGCACAAAAATGGTGTATCGCGCCATCTCCATATCCGCCATGCTAACGGTGTTTCTAGCGTTCATGGATGTCTCCGACAGCATGACAATCAAAGAAGTGCAAGACATTTTACTAACAACCCAAGATCCTCCGTTTTGCGTTAAAGCTCTGAACTCCGATTCTCGCACGGCCGGGGCCGACCTGAAGAGCCTGGCTCAGATCTCCATCGACTTGGCGAAAGCCGATGCTACAAAAACGGCTCCTTTGATCGCGTCTCTAGAGGAAAAAGCCGAGGATCCTAAGCTGAAAGGGCGGTACGAGACGTGCGCGGAAAACTATGATAATTCGATAGATTCGTTGGATGAATGTACGGAATCGGTGTCTTCTGGGGACTATAATAGTTTGAATATCCAAGCGTCAGCCGCCATGGAAGGACCTGAAACCTGCTTGGACAGCTTTGAAGGACCACCGGAAGACCCGTCCCAATTGCCGGGCAAGTGTGAAGATTTGATCCATCTTTGTAGCATCATCTTGGCTATATCTAAGCGTTTGATTGGATAAACTAAATTAAAAATGTCTCCCCATCTTTTCTTGTTTTTTGTTTTTTGTTTTCGTCATTATGATTAGCAATAAAGGGGGTGTTTGTTATGTAGGGAAAGAAAAACACTTGGAATATAGTTATTTTAAATATATATTGTATTAATAAAAGTCCAATATCTAATATATATAATTAAGTGAAATGTTAAACATTAGATTATTTATTTTTTGATAGGTAATTTTTTTTTCATTCTTTTTCCTCGGGATTCAAAGGTACCCTCCCTATGCTCATCTCAACCCTTTACCAACATAATATTTTATTTTCATTAAGTATTAAAATCTAAAGAAAATTTCCAATGATATCAAACTTAATGTTAAAGGCTTGGACAAGACAGAGATGTACATTTGTTAGTACTTTTGGTACTATACCTACTGGCAAATAACCTCGTGTTTTTAGGGGACTACAAACCCAAGGGCAAGACTAACTCATGTCTTGTGACTACACCCAAAGGGGAAGGACCAACCTTGTGTCTTTAGGGACTAGCACCTAGGGGCAGGACCAACCCTATACTACACCCACACTAGGTTGTCTTACTCCAGGGATTTAGTGATTCTCACTCTCTAAGGACCTACTCGCCCCACATAAACAAGCAACATGTGGATGATATGTATATCCCAAAATATTACTCGATAGCAACCCCTGCTTTTATCATCACATTCCATCGTAACTAATCTTACACTCGATCGCATCATAGCCCATGTCCATCATAGAAAATTCCATCTCATTACAGTGTTCATATCAATCACACTAGGGCAATAAGGGCAACAAAATATGGTGCATTTTTACTAAATACATGTCAAGCATAGGGATTGATTGCAACATATATTTCATGCAAAGCCAACATAGATAGACCCTTAATGGTATAAAATTCCATACCTCACTTTGTTTCAACCCTTGAAATTCCTTTATGTAGAGAATCCCTTAGCTAAATCAAGGAACTGGAATAGAACAATCTAATTTAGGTTCATTTACACAAAATCACATAATTAAAGTCAAAAGATATTGCAAGATTCAACCTAAATCATTTGGCTTCATAACCCTAATTTCCTAATTTTAACTTTTATTCATGTATAATTTCCCATAGTTATTATAATACGTTTAACCCTTCAAGCGGTACACCATTTTCTTCAAGTAAAGAAACTAAATAATCACTTTAATTCCACTTAACTTAACTCATCGATTAGTTTTAAGAACATAACCTCAATTAGTCTCCTAATCACTAAAACAGTTTCAAAACTCAACAATCTCCATAACCTACTTTACTAATTTCTCTTCAAAAAACCAGGTTAAACCAAATAATATGGAATATATTAGCTTTATTCAATGATTAGACTTAATTAAAGACAACTTAAACTAACTTTTTTATTTCATTTTAAACCAAGACAATTAAATAAGATTTGACTAATCATTAGGCATTAAAAAAAAACAGCCAAGATGACATACTCTTTTTTTCTTCTTCAAGATCCCTTCTCCCTCTTTCTCCAACTTCTCTCTGGGGATCGCAGTATGCAAAGAATGGGATGAGAACCAGCCCGACAACTCTTTATAACCTTATTAGAAAGCTTGAGGTGGCATGCTTGAGGGCTTCCAACTATCTTCTTTTCCCCCTTTTTGCAATTTGGTCCTCCTATTGTTTAGTATTTGAACTTGAAAACTTACCACATGGTTCTGAAGTTTTCTTTATTCATAAATCAATACAAGTGATGTTATTTCATTTAGGTATTAGTTTATCATAAGTAATTATAACCAAATTTCACACAATTACACAACTTACCTTGCTAGATTCAATTCTAAACACGTTTAAATTTAACTCACAAATGTAATTCTAGCTTTTTTGTTCCTTCCATTAATACTAAAGTTACCCCATTCCTAACCGATTGCTGGACATTTTGAGACTTTGGGCGACACCCAACAATCCCCCCTTGAACAAAGTTCCATCTATCACCCCTCAACAAGGATTTCTTATATTTCATCAGGTTTGGGTACACGTCTATGGAAGCACCACCGCTATGTGGGCCCATACCTCACTTCACGCCCGACTCGACAGAGTCACTTAAGGGAAACCCCACGATCTCTTCATTATCCACATATCGGGTATGATGTTTTCCACTTTACACATCATATCAATGTAGATGGGGATAGGTTCACACAGCTTCACACCAGCAGAACAGCATTGTGTGGCATGTGGAGATCCCTTCCTATGCCCTAATGCATAATGAATGGATGAACACTTCTATCGCTTGAGTCAGATACATGGTTTGCTCATATCAATGAATTCCATCCTAAAGACAAATCTTAATTTTAATAACCCAATAAATAATACACTTCCGATTTCTACTTTTTTCTTTCTCTTTCTTTTCTTCATCATGATTACAAACAAGGGCTTAGATCGTACATTACTTTATATTTACGCTAGGATAGAATCACGCAACTAGAACTAAAACTTCACTAAAATCCAAAGATTTGCCATATTCATGACAATATTTGTAACAAAATAGAATAATGCAATGGTGAATATGTAGAATTTTAGAATCATATTGTTATAAATACATAAATATATATATATATATATATATATATATATATATAAAGAGATACTTGCTGCATTTAAACTAGTAATACATTTGATAAAATACATAATCAAATTCACTAAAAATATTAGAGGTTGATATATCATCCTGTGTTAAGGGCACAATCATAAAAAATAAATTAAAACTCATCTGTGGTCAAGAACCACTTTATTAAGAAAAGAAATGATATATGATATGTGGGCAAGATTTGAGCCAAGAATGACAAAAAATTCAACAAGCAGCAAGGCTAGGAAAAGAGAATAGATGAGTTAAAAGAGCAACAGCTTATTAAAAACACTTTCTAAATTGGTGTTTACTTCTTCACTTTCTTCCCAACAAAATAATGCAGTGATTTGTACTAAATTATACATTCTTTTTTGTAATATTTATTTTTATAAAATTCAAATATTTTGCTTACAACAACCAAAAAATCAATAACCAATTTAAAAAAATAAAAATGTATTAAACTTATAAGTCCAAAACAAATTGCTTTTGAAGGAAAACTTTAAAAAAAAAAAAAAAGACTTTATTATTACACTACATAATCATATTTTATCAACATGAAACAATATAATTCTATCCGAACATACATTTTGTGAGCATAGTTTGATGACTACCTCACTTTAAAGTTTGGTTGTACTTCATGCGACGCAAGTCAGAAAAATTTGACAAATTCAAGTTGTGGAAAATCAAACATGGAGGAATATCAAATGCCTCAGGTCAAATAATGGTACAGAGTACACAGACTCAAGATTCATAAAGTTGTGTAAGGAGCATGGGATTAAGAGGCACTTCAAGGCAGATACACACTATTAAGCCCCTACTGTATGGTTTTAAGGGATTTAGTTTGCAAAATTAATTACTTTGTGTGTGGAGATCCTACTAACTTTCACATGAGGCATTACATACCAAGAGAAAGGTAGCCGGATAGTGTTATAAGAGGAGATTCAATTCCCGTGATAGAACCAAACATTGAATCAAACTCTAGTAAAGAGGCCATAGAGTGCAAGTGGGTGGACAAGAAGAAAGAAGTAGCTTTAGAAAAGAAGGGTGAAAAGTTCTATACAAATTTTAGTAGCTAGTGGTTACTCATGTAATATTGTGGGTTGACTATGGTGAGATTTTTTCCCTATGGTCAAACATGTACCTCATCAGACAAAGGTTGAGTTTGAGAAGGATATGGAGTTAGAGCATTAGGAATGTAAAGACAACTTTCCTTCATGGTGAGTTGAGGATACCGTCTACATGCTAACTAGAAGGGTTCACTCAACACGGACATGAACACTGGGCCTATAAATCAAGAAATCACTATACGGGGGCTCGCCATCCCAAAGACAATGGTACAAGAGGATTCCAACCCATATATATCCTAAATTGCTACAAAAAGATGTGGAGTATGATTGTTGTGTTTATGAGAAGAGTCTGATGATGTCACCTATTTTTCTATTGCTTTATGTGGATGATATGCTGGTTGCTGTAAAGAGTATGATTAAGGTCAAAAAATTGAAGATCTTGTTGAGCAAAAAATTTGACATGAAGGATTTAGGTGCTACAAGAAGATTCTTTGGGACGGAGATTCATGTTGAGCCTCGAGGAAATTATCGTTGTCTCATAAGGGCTATGTTAGAAGGTATTGAGAAGTTAACTGCGGAGAATTAAAACCAATAAGTGCACCTTTGGTGAGCTATTTCAATTGTCTACTACACAATGCCCAAGGATGCATTATGATGTACAAGACATGTTAAAGGGTCCCATATGCAAGGGCGTGGGTGCTTATGGCGCGGTTTGTACACGGATTCGCACAGTCGTTAGTTAAGGTGAAGAAAGTTTCTATCGAATCTAAGATGATCGCATTGGGATGCAAAGCCAAGTGGATCTTCATATACTGAGGTGGACTACGTAATTATGGAATCATGCTCGTGACAATGTAGTGTCTCCTTCACCTGTGGGATATGTAGATGTGGGATTAGTGTAAGGGATTCGATGATGTGGGAGGTCTACCACAGGTTAGGTATTCACTCTTGGTGGAGGACCTATTTTTTGGAAGTCTATGGTTCGGTCCCTAGTTTAGCTATCATTGAGTCAAAGTATATAGCAGTATCTGAAGCTACCAAGGAAGCATTGTAGCTTACAGGATTGGTCAAGGAGCTGGGTATTTAGCAAGGTGGAGTTCAATTGCATTGTGAAAGTCAGAGTGCCATTTTTTTGGTATTGAACCAAGTGTATCATGCTAGGACCAAACACATAGATGTGAGATTTCACAAGATCAAGGAGTTGGTCTCTTCTGGTGACTTATTGCTTGAGAAGATTCTTACTTCTAAGAATGCAACAAACATGTTGACAAAGCCTGTTACCACAAAAAATTTCAAGCACTACTTGGACTTGATTAACATCTCTAGATGTTAGATGAGAGATGCTTCACCTATCGCTCTACCGAGTCTTCTGCCATGGTCGGGTTTTCTTTCAAAGAGGTGGATATTCCAAGGTAGAGATTGTTGTAGCATGTGGCTCATATTGAGGCTAGAAGGGGTTGGGCAAATGCTTGAGCAGAGCATAGCAAAGGAATTTTCCTTTCATGCCATAACCTCTTTTCTTAGGGGGGCGAAATATTAGGTTGAGGTGCAGGGGTGAAGCCCTTGCGATACGGTACGGTATATTTAGGGTATAAGGGTATTTTTTTTATCTTGGTCATATCAAGGGGTTATTATAAATACCTCTATGTAACCTATTTGAGATAGTGAAAAGTTCGCCACCGTCTCTGTGAGATGTAGGCACACTAGCGAGCCACGTAAAATCAGGTATTCTTCTTGTTTTTCTTCTCCAATTCTTATCACCATTTTTGCAATATTCTCAACACAAAGGTAATCATCTAGTAATGAAGTTATTACATATATTGAATATTTAAATACTTCAATGAAATAGTAAAACAAAATTTTGAAGTAATTCATTTGAATTTACATTAATATACATGCAAAATTGAGAGCTGGACTTACAATGTTTTTTTTATTGAGATTGCATAATCGATTTTTGTTTCGTATCTATAAGATATCATATGTTTGCAGCAGAAATAAAAGTATACTTACTCGCTGGGGCCTAGAACTCCTGTCTTTAATGCGCCGTGAGAATCATATCGCTTAACTGCTATGAGTTTTTCTGCAAGATAACACCCTTTCAATATCTCCGCTCTTTCAATGGTCACTCAAATGTGAGAGGTCTTCTATATCATGGAGATGATAGAGTTTCCAACTTTTTTTTATTTTATTTTTTTCCAACCTCGTAAGGTGTCTCATGTTCCTGTATTTATAGGAACCTGAGATCACTTTTCAGGGAGACACATCCTCGGATGTGTCCCTCGCCACGGCTCCGCCGCTCCACTGGGCAACCCATACCCATAATTCAACATTTCCCACTCACCCATGTTGGGCTTGACTCATCACAAACATCATCTTAATAATTCAAACAGAGAATAAATAATACAGGTGAATGAACCATGAGACCTAAAGCACATCGATGGTGAGAGCTCCAATACACCTATCCCTAAGCTATATAGGAGACATCAACCTCATAAGGGTAAGGCAATGCTTATTTATCCCAAGCATATTTTTATAATACATGATCAAGTATGATTCAACCCTCGAGAATCCACACTTAGATCTCTCTTTACAATTACTAAGACTTGGTTATTTCCAAGCTTTATCAAGTTTCTAAATAACTCCAGCCTAAGTGAATTATAAGTAACTGTGTATAAGAATACTTTTCTTTCGCCCTCATACCAATTAGATTTGAGTTAACTTACTTTTCTAGGAATGCCCACAGGTCGAATCTTTCCATGACTATGGGATACATCCTAAGATAGCCAACATCAACTCATCACATCACGATATAGTCAAAAGTCCCAAAGGGTAAGAAAATATGAAATCACATAGATTTCTAGGACTCACATAGCAAAGAAGTTAAAGATTCATTCTCTGTTTCATTGATGGTTCAGCACATGCGATGAAAATGCATGTTATCAGGAGCTTCTCATTCTTATAAAGGATGAAAGAGTGTATGTCTTGCTCTAAATTGTAAAACAAATAACACCATATGAGTATTAGTCTTGTCGCTCCAAAAGCGTCAAACCTAAAACTTTTATTTCCACATTCCATGATGTTAAACAACAAGTTCCACACTTAGCTTCCTCTAAATAGACACATGAATGGTGGGTTAAGCATTCATGTTGCAAACAAAGAATCTCATCTCATTTTCATCAAGGTGACCTAAAAAGTGATAATTTGACCAAAGTCACTCCCACTGTGCCTCAATCCTCTAAATTATGGTCTCATCTCTACTTGCTCCCACAGTGCTAGAGGCAATTACTCATGTGAGGGAGTCAATCAAGTCTATTGACATACATTATTTGAATTGTGTTAAGCAGCATTTTCAACATATTCACAAAAAAAAAAAAAAAAGTGAACCATGTGAAATGCTCTTTATCTTATTGTAAGAATATCACAAGTGTTTTGTTCCATTCAATCACATCCTACATAAGCCTGTGTGGATCTTTACATGCCTCTCACAAATGCATCTCTGGCTATTTGTTTAGTAAATGGGTCTACTACCATCTCATTGGTCGGAATGTATTTCAGAACCACTTCATTTTGCCTGATCATATCTCTGACGAAATGATATCTAATCTAGATATGTTTGGTCTTCCCATGATATTTCACAAATGCTCGAGAATGAATCCGTAAGTCGACTATGGTCGATTCTGATCGCTTCCCACTACCATCTCGTATAACCAATCAATCACAAATCTCTTCCTTAGTAGCACAACACATTATCTACTATTCCTTTTAGATATCTCAAAATTCTCTTCACTTCCATCCAATGTTTTATGCCTGGATTAGATTGAAATCTACTTGCTAGCCTAACAACATAGCATATGTTTGGACGTGTGCACATCATTGCATACATCGGACTTCCGATAGCACTGGAGTAAGGTACTTTGGACATTTGTTCTTCTTTAGGCGACTTTGGGACACAACTCAAGACTAAGGCTCAAATTCTTCTACAAAGGTGTCCATAGCTCTCGTAATCATGCATATGGTAATAAGAACATTTTCTTTATATACGTCACTTGAGATAAACCCAGGAGGTGTTTTGAGCGATCCCTTAGGATCTTAACACCAAGTATATAGCTAGCCTCCCCCATGTCTTTCATTTCAAAATTTGATGATAACCACTTCTTGGTCACATCTACCAATTTCTTATAATTTATAGCTATTAATAAGTCATCAACATCTAAGGATAGAATTATAAGTGGTTATTCAGGTGACACCCTTAAAAACCCGGGTCTCGTTGACCAACCGTCAACCCGCGAAACTGGGATGCCTAAACTGATATCACACTATTGTGTCCCCTTTACCGGGACCCATAATTTAACAAAAATCGGATAGAGTCTCCTTTTTATGGGGAGTTCTACCCAAAATACAACCTGCAAGACATACAATAACATGACCCATCCGAGGCCCAATATAACATAATGACCGCACAAGGTCCATTTATGAGTAAAAGTGGCCTAACCGGGCCCATTTATCTATACTCATTTAAAACATACAAAATTATATTAAAACAGTCCCAAAAGAATTTAATTACAATTATTTTTACACAAAATACAAGCTAGAACTAATACTCCAAGAATCTTATTAAAATGAATACAAAGCCACAACTCGACTTTCTTCACAACTACGGCCTCGAGTGAGTGCCATGCATCGGTGTATTCCATGTACCTGAAATGGGGGTCCCATAAAGGGTGAGCTATGCCTAGTAGAGTAAACTTCCTATAAGGGCTACTCCCCACCTAAGTGCACATACAATGGTCATATTCACACTACATTCACATCTCCAAAACATGCAATTTCTACTATGGAATCCTACATGTCATGAAATGAGATGAGACTCAATCATGTACCATGCACCCGAGTCCTTACTAACTTCCTCTTACCTGAGTCCTTACCGACTTCCTCTTACCCGAGCCCTTACCAACTCCTACCACACCATGAGATGTCAAAGTGTGATAAAACCCATCATTTGTGGATCACATCCAGTGATCATTTTGCAACAAAATTCATTTGTTTTTTAAACCAAAAGCTTTTGATGTTGGCACCTCAATGATCATTTATAATTAAAATCATCTGCCTTTTTTTGTGGTAGCGACTTCGGTTCACCACAAAGTTTCGCAAGCCTTCCTACACTTCTCTTACGGGCTTTCATCACGACACATATATAACCAAACTAACTGGGTTTTCTATCCGAGGGGCATCATCCCTACTTGCATTAATTCGACACACATATTTTCATTTTTCGCTTCCATTTTAACCTTACGAATTCTATTAGACGCTGTCCTACCATGCCGAAGCCGACTCATCAAACACCAAGCGCAAGGTTGATTATAACCATGCACTCACACCCATGTCACGCGATGTTCCTGCATAAATGCAATGTGACGCGTTTCATTGCATGCTATATCATACCACACATATGATGAATGCTATATGATCAATTTAACTCATGCATTTTCTGTGCATCATGGACAACTATATCAAACATGCATATAATTCCACTAAAATTTCATTCATACAATATATCATACGCCGCATATATCAATATCACAATCAAATCATTACTTAGTCAAGTTAAACGATGCACTTTATCCTCTGTGCCAAATTATGACATAACATATCCAATAAAATAGCCTAAGCACATGCCATGTAATGGCCATGTCTACACACATCATTCATCACATGTCAATATATTAGGACACACATATTGACATCCAATCAATTACTACCAAGCATGTCATTCAAACTCAAGCAATGACAACCTCATCCTCAAGACCAATGGTGGCATAGAGATGCCCACAAAACATTCCACACAACAAGCCATAACATACCATAGGATAGTTCTAAACTCGGTTTAGAAAACTAGCCCCTAACAAATTCCAAAATCCGACACAAAACATTAAACAAATTCTTAAGCCGTAGCAAGCTCTGGAAAACCAATTACAACTTGGGTTATAAGAGGTCCCGATTAGGTGGATTCAAAATCCTAACATTAAGTTCTCGATGGGGAGCTACAATTTCTGAAGGATACTAGTCCAAATTATCACTTTTTCCAACCAAAATCAACTTCTAAAATCTAGACAAGAGGTTCTACTAAACAGTATAGATCTTGTGGTCAGTCTTAAATGGACTAACTGGGGTTATGAGGGTCAATTTTGGTGATTCAAAAGTCTAACATCAAGCACAGATAGAGCTACAATTTTTGAAGAATACTAGTCTAAATTCTCCCTTTTCTAACCTAAAATCACCCAAAACTCGGACATCATATCGGGGTCAAACAGTGGCGCCATTCCCAATACCCATTATTTTGCCAACAGCCCTCAGTGGCATTAAACTCGACTAAACAGCTCATAGAATGGAAAATAAACCAAAGTGGAAGAATCCCTACCTCTTGGAGAGAAGATGAAGCTTTCGGAAGTCCCGGAGATTCGAAACCCACGATCTCCCGAACTCTTCACATGAATCTTATGGGAAATCCTTTGTTTCTGATACCCACGCGTAACTCTCATCGCATAGATGAACTTAGCCTGCCCACGAAAATCGAGCAAATCGAGCTTTATAGGATCGTGAGAGAAGTCGAGCCTTTACTCTCTTCTCCCCTCTCTCACTCTCTCGTACCGCCTAGTGGCCCCTCTCCCAATATATCTTTTGCCTAACTTAATTTGCTCGAGACATGGCCCACATCATGCCATGTGTCCATCACTCATTCGGGGTCCGTTTCGCCTGCCTCAATTCTATTTTAAAATGAACTTTCTTTACTTAATTTATTTTCCACTCTTCAAGATTTTTTTTTTCAAAATCCCGCTGTGGGGTTCACTGTGCATCCGATACCCCAAATCATAAAACCCGACTATATCGTAATTCAACGAATTGCCTCGGTAACTAGGATTTCATGAGAAAATCCAACAGTTGAAGTTCGCTTTCATTATCCAAGATCTAGAAAATTTTCAGCTCGAACAATTTTGGCAATTTTACTATTTTTGTCATTTTTCAGAAAAATTAAAATTTTCTCGGGTTTTACAATTTGAACGTTTAATATACACACAATGATCCTCTTCCATCTAAAACCATCTTTCAACATGGCTTGATGAAATTTGAGGTTCCATTGTCTTGAGGCTTGTTAAAGACTATAGATGGATCTTTTGAGCTTGCAAACTTTTCGTCCTATCCTCAGCTTCAGTTTCCAAAGGTCGATCCATATAGATTTCTTCATCGAGCTCTCCATTAAGGAAAGCAGTCTTAATGTCCATTTGGTATAATTTTAGATCCATTCTTGCCACAATAGCTAGAATGGGGCGAATTGATGCGAACTAATTAACACAAAGTAGAAGGTCTCTCTTACAGTCAATTCCCTCTTGTTATGTGTAACCCTTAGCTACTAATCTAGCCTTATATCTGTCAATTGTCTTATCCACCTTGTGTTTAATATTGAGAACCCACTTTTTCCCAATGGTCTTACGACCTGGCGATAAATCAACTAAATCCCATACTCGATTTGATTCCATTGAATTCATTTCCTTTTTCATAGCTTCAAACCACTCTTTAGCTTTAGGACTGGAAATAGTCTGTTTTGTTTTTTTGGGCTCTTCTTCATCATGAGCAATCATGAAAACTTCCCCCTCAATCTCAAAGGGACGACGGGGAATTCTCTTACGATTACTATGTCGAGGTTGAGGTTGTTCATGATCTTGCTCCATAGGAACATGATCTAGCAAATTCTGATTCCCACTCGCTTCAAGTGGGGTTAGACTTTCTATGTTGTCTGGTCCTGTAAGTGTTAAATCAATGATTCTTACACCCTCACCGACCATAGGATCTTCCATTTCATAGAAAATGAGTATCCCTATCTTTCTCACCTCATCCCGGAAAGTCCTCTTCCAAGAATACGACATCTAAAGGGACTCACTTCTATTACATTTCCATTTATATCTTCCCTTAAGAAGATATATCCTTTGGAGGACTCTAAGTATCTTATGAAGATGCATTTCTTCCCCTTAGGACCAAGCTTCCCATATTCATAAGAAACATTATGAACATAAGCCGCACACCCCCATGGGCGCATAACATAAAAATCAGGCATTACACCTTTCCATACTTCATACGGAGTGGAAATAACAGACTTTGATGAAACTTTATTTAGAATGTAGGCTGTAGTCATTAGTGCATCCCCCCAAAAGGAGATTGGCAACTTTTCTTGTGCCATTATTGACCTTACCATGTCCAAAAGGGTCCTATTCCTTATCTCAACCACACCATTTTGTTGCGACGGGAATGGTCAGCTGTCTAGCTATACTCTTTTCATCACAATATGCTTTAAATAGGTCATATTTTATTCATGTCCTCTATCAGTCCATAAAGATTTGATTTTTGTGTTTAATTGATTCTTAACCAATGTATTATATCTTTTGAAGCAATCCAATGCTTCAGATCTATGGGAGATCAAATAAACGCGGACCGAATCGAAAGGAAATCATCTATAAAAGTGATGAATTATCGGCTATTGCCCTCACATTCATTTGGGCCACAAAATGTCGAGTGAATAAACTCTAAAGGAAACATGCCTCGCTTTACCAAAAGGCAATCCTATCGCTTCCTACCAAAAAAAAAAAAAAGTTAATACCACATAATGGCAACGATTCATCTATAAGATCCCAAAAGATCAACTTTAGCTAATCTCTTAAACGGCCCCGCCCTATTTGGCCCTAACTCCGCATGCCATTTAACATCATTCATAAAAGAACTACTACTTGAATTTCCAAAGGATAAAAATCAGATGTGGTTTTATCGATCGAATAGTATCTACTACAAACCCGCTTCAATAGAAATCCATACCCATAAACTATGTTGTCCAAGATTACCTTAACATAATCTTGTTAAATACAATTTAAAACCAAGATTAACACAAACTACAACGGAAACAAGATTCCAACGAACTTTAGGTTCAAAAAGCACATCATGGAGATAGAGAGTGCGACCCTTCCTCATCAACAATTTACAGGTGCCAATTCCATGCACGTTCGTTGATGTGTTATTTCCCATGTAAATGCTCCTACTTCCCTTCGGAATTTGACAAAAATCCACATATGCATTGCGATCTTGTGCTATGTGGTCGATAACTATCAGCCCACAAATTCAACAAGAAACAAATTTTAGTCAACATTAAGCAAACTACTAACAAATGCATCAGGAAATGAATTTTGTCATATATTACCTGTTTAGCACAATCACGAGAAAGTGACTGTGCCTTCCCAAATTGAATAACTATGTTCCAAATTTGGGCTTTCCGCACCTTTCTTCGCGACGCACTTATTTCCACTTAGATTAGTCTTGTTTCCTCCTTTCCTAGGCTTGAAACCTTCCCTTTCCATTTCACACTCGTACAAAAGATCCAACCTTGTTGGATTCATTCATATAAGCCTCGTCCACTGTAATTTTCATCAACGAGAAGAATATCCTCCTCTAACTTATGTCGTAAGTACATCATCAAAAGTTTTGATATTGTCGCTATGGGTAAGGTTTATCCCGAGATGCTCCCAAGCATCCGGAAGAGAGCTTGACATAACTCGACCTATTGTTCATCGCTTAACTCATACAACACCCTTCAAATTCTCCCTTTAGACATGCTTGACATGACAGTTGAGGTGTCGCTCATGGTATGATCTGAACAGATCTTATAAGCTGCCAAATTTTAGAGTTAGCCGACGAACCTAGTGGTCATACCACCAAATTGTATCTCGATAGTTGTCCTGCATCCGCCATGGTCATGGCAATTATTTCAAAGAGTAAAGATCAGATCATTTCTCATGTCGCTTTAACATCAAAGTGCGAAACTCTATCTCAGACTTATAAGCCTGACATGCTTCCATATCTCGCCAGGTTGGCAAATGTTCCATGCTTAAGCTCAACCATCGAATGTGTGATTGTCTCCAGCATGTCTTGCTCTTCTAAGAGGTGTACCGAATCTTACAATGCCAAACATCATAGTTTTTGTCATTCAGTTTGTCCCCCTAGTTCAAATCAACAACTATGCTTTTAGTAGCAGCCATTTCAACTAAATAGAGAAAAACTGACTTAGCACAACTCACAATCTAGTGACCTATAAAATGTCGCAAAGTTCTAAATTAAACAATAAAACCTAGTCTTGTCAAAGAAACAAAAGGTTATCATATTGGGACCAATCAATCTCTCTTAACATAACTCAGTTGATACTGTTAAATTTAAACTTGCGCCAATGATTTTATTAGGAGAGACATACTCAATTCTCAACTTAATATCCCACAAAACCATATATATATATATACTAAACATGTTCTAATCATTTTCCAACTCAATCATCAGTTGGGTGGATTGGATATTCTCTTTCAGAAAATTCTTTCCATGTCAATCTCCTAGACATTTTATTCATCTATGGGAATGAATTCATCAACTTGCTAGATTGCCTAATATTGCTTTGTATCTAGCTTTCCAATTTCTGATTCAACTCACTTACAATATTATCATAAGTTAAGTCGTTTTTTTTTTTTTTTACAAGCGCCTTTCTCTCATATTCTTATGAATCGGACACCATCCATATTTGTTGTTCACTAACAACTAATAATGCCTATCAGAGATGACATGGAAAGTCCATAGCTTGTCGTACATCACATGAATATGTGCATCCGGTTAATAAGTTGGATCTTTCTTATATTCACACAATTGCTCCAAAGCGATTATCATGTGATCTCTCAATGCATATATAAGTTGGAGAAAATATTAAGGATCTCAAGCTCTATATATTTCTATCTACAACTAGTGCTCCATACATGTATTGAACAATTAGAAGAAATAAATCATTCAACATTTTCTCAAAAAAATATCAAACGAACTTTTCATGCTCTGGAAAGGTGTTTATGAAATAGGAAATTTAAAAACAAAAAATTTAAAAAAATCCATCAAAACTGAAACCGACCGAGGTCCAAACGAGCTAGTCAAAGTTCGGTCAACGACAATCAATATGTCAGTCAAAGTCATCTTACACATCAATATGTGGTAAAGGTACCACGTCATCAGTTAAACACCACGTCAGCATAGGAGGGTCAAACAGGTGACACATCAACGTTTGATTGCCTCGTCAACAGTCAAACACCACATCATCAAGGGGTTCAATGTGGTTGCCACGTGGCACTTGCCATGTCATCAAGAGGGTCAAACATGTTCCACATCAACATTTGACTGTCTCGTCAACAATCATACGCCACGTTATCAAGGGGTTCAATGTGATTGTCACGTGGCATCCGCCATGTCATCAGGCAGCGCCGCCGCCAACCACCAATTGTCGTTGGTCGCGATGGCTTCAGCCACCCGCCGTCGACCGGACACAAAATCTTAAAATCCATTTTTCAAAACTTCAAAAATCGTGAATAAATCAACCGTAACCCAAACATTACAAAAAATGCATTGAAATGTCTTGACAGGATCTTTCCATCCATACCAAATTTGCATAAAAACACACACACAAAAAAACGAAAAAAAATTTATGTTTGTTTTTCTTTGTTTTTTCATTTTATTTAAATTGACTGATGCACAAAGAGCACCATATTGGCTCTGATACCAATGCAAGATATCATATGTTTGCAACGAAAATAAAAGTATACTTACTTGTTGAAGCTGCAGAACTCAAGCAGGTCTTCAATGTATCAAAGTAGAATCGATCACTTTTCATAATATGTTTTTGAGTTTTCATAAGATAATAATCTCTTCAATATCTCTTGCTTTTTCTTCAAAATGGTTTTTCAAATGTGAGAGGTCTTCTATATCAGGGAGATGATAGAGTTTCCAATCTTTTTTTTACCAACCTTATAAGGTGTCTTAGGTTCCTGTATTTATAGGAACCTGGGATCACTTTTCAGGGAGACACGTCCTTTGGATGTGTCTCTGGGGGTTACTGGCTCGGGTCAAGCTCCACTGGGCGAACCATACCTATAATCCAAGAGACCATATGTGTACCTAAATTTCTATAGAACAATATTTAGAACATCTCATTTGACAGAAAATTGTTTGATTGGCATATAGAATGGAACTTAGATATCTAGATTATATAAATAAACATCCGAAGGAAGTGGTTGAAGGGGAACACAAGACGGACAGTGATCCGAGCAACATTTGTATCAACGTTGTCGTATCAATCAAAATATAAAGTGATTGCATGGTTATCCCCAGATCCTCAACAAGTAATCCCTACAAATAAAAATTTATATAAAAGAAACTATCCAAGTTTTATAAAATAAAAAATTACTTGTGTCATACTTTGCCTTCTCGGATGGAAGATCTCTCAACCATTCCAAGTCAAGCCTACCATGATCTCGTACTAGCCAATCAAGTACATTATTGTAATATTATTTTTTTTAAATATCTTAATAAATATTTTAATTTATATACCTTGATTCTTCCAGCAAGTACATTATTCATTCCTCTTGTTGAAATAGCATCGGGCTACACGACATCACTCGCATCGTCGAAGTACCTCCTAATCAAGGAATCAGAGCATCGCGGATTCTACTTCTTTCGCCCACTATTGGAATAGGATCTCCTCAAAACTATCCCAATAAATTGAATTATCTTTTCTTATTATGATTGTCTCTTTCTTTATGAGAATTATTCAAATTTTTATTTCGCCCCTAACTCACAGATTGTGCCGAGCAACTAGTGGAACTTTCCAATCCATAAGGATTAGATTTTGTTGTCATATTTTCCTTCAATTGGTGGCGGAAATCAATTCTCGAGTTCAACAATTTTTCATCCACTTCTTCACCCTCCTCTAGCACCGTATCCTCCTCCTCTACAATGCAACACTATCATTACTTGTCATGAAGAGGAAATAGAGCAGCAAGGGTCATGAATGTAGAAATGCAACAAATAACAAAAAAAAGTAAAATATTTTATAATTTGAGATAGAAAGACTTAAAACTTTTCCTATCAAATCGACAGACTTATAACCTTTCCTTTACTATGAAAGTCTGTCAAACAAATTTTGAGTTAGAAAGACTACTACAACTAAGTCAAGAACGGAATCTTTCCACGGTTGGAACCACATAGGCATAGCGAATTTCACCATAAGGCTATTAGTAAACTTGCATATGAATACTACTAGTTTAAATTCCATTTGTTTTGTTTAATAGTTTATTAAGAGTTTAGGATTTCATGTTATTTTACAATGTGGTGAAAATCAGAGTAGAATAGTGTCATGTCAGCGATAAATAATCGAGATTATGCTAAGAATGGCTTAACGCACTGGTAATAATCGCGGTACCAAATGCTCAGAACCCTTTTATTCAAAATATTGAATTTCCAAATTATATTTGTTCATGAATAAAAAGTGATGAATGCTTAAATACCTTATAGAACATGCATGCACGCAATTAATGCTTTTACTCTTTACCAAAACACTTGTATCATCTTCTCTATCCATTTATTCTTCTATACCTTCATTTCTACTTTGGAGGACCAATAGATTCCACATTTTCTTAGTCTCTTGGTCTAGATCAACTTTTGCTATAACTTTTTTGGCTTGATAGCCAACAAGTGGTTTTTTTTTTTCCTGATGAAACCATCCTGTAAGGAACCAACTGGTGCTTGTATCACTTATAGATAGAATGTTACGTCCCGAAACCCACCATAGGGACATGATTATGAATTTGCATCTTAAGCCCAAAGGCTCGAAGAACGAAACGACACAAATCTTCCTTTTGTAATTGGATTGTGTATAATTACCAAACAAGTAACGCACAACTTTCTAAATTCATAAATTTTCCAAATTCCAAATTTCGTGCCAACTCAAAAATTAAGTTCTAAATCTTCAGAAATCAAATACATTTCAATTTTTTTTTCAACACATGTCAAATGGTGTCCAGACATGTTAGACTTTCAAATGGTTTAAGGTTAACTATTATAATTTACCATTGGGTTAGACATTGTCAACTATTATATCTCTATTGATGAGTCAGATATTGTCAACCATTATACCCTCGCTAACATGGCCGATATTGTCAACTATTATATCTCGCTGATGGGGCTAAACATTGCGCCAACTATGATATCCCGTTGACAAGATTTCATAAATTGTCAACTATTATATCTCGCTGATTTTATTATCCCTTTAACATGACAAAATATTGTCAAGTATTATATCTCGTTGACAGGGCCAAATCAACCAAAGTCAAAAACATATTTTCAAAAATTTCCATTCACAAAATATAATATCTTTACAATTTTTATCACAAACAAAACAATTCGAAGAGACATTCATACAAAATCACTATTTGATCCATGGATAGTCAAACGACAAAATCAAAACTCTTCTAAAACCAAAATGATGTGCAATTCAATTCAAAAGTTTTCACTATCAAATGGTATAAAATAAATAATTATCTGGAAAATTTATATTAGCATTCTTACTCAAATGAGCACTTTACGAATCTCACAGCTTAATTTGTAGAATCTCAGAACCATTTCAACCCTAGCATAATAAGGAGGAATTATCATCATTAATTATTTACTTAAATTATAGGTTGGAGAATCTCAATAATTTCATAATGTTAATATTATTAATCCTAATAATATTTTAAACATTCTAACTCTTAATAATTTAATTAATGTTTCAAAAACTTCTATAAAATTCGAATTCCATCCATTTATAATTTCAAATATTTATTTATTTTATATTATTAATTAAATCAACTTACTCTATTAAAAATAATTATTATCAATATATTTTATATCAAATTATTCTCCAATATTTACTTTAATCACAATATTATCTAAATAAATTCTCAAATCTTACTAAATATCTGCTTGTCAAAAATATATCCTCAAATACTTATCAACACGAAGTTTATAAACTTTAGCTTCCAAACGATTATATTTGTTTATTATTATTTTCAAAATTTCATCAAATATTTACTTATCTTTTCTTAAACTAATCGCAATATCTGTGATTTTTTTTCAACATTCATCCTTACCTAGATTTCCTGCGTGACGCGACAAAGATATTTCCTGCACTCTACTTTTGCTTGTGCTTTTGTGCCATTTTTAAAAAAAATATTTAATGATATTAACTATAACAATATTAACCCTTTACTTTTACCATATCACACTTTTTATCTTTTCAACTACACCAATCAAAATCATGCCACGATTCTCTTTGGACTTTTCAACCTACTTTACACACACCTACTGTCCATCTCTACAATTCCCTCATTCTACTTTTTTTTTCGATGTGGTCCCCTACTTTTGGTACAAATTGGCCCTCTACTTATTTTTCTTTTTTTATTCTCATTCTCAAAGTTAACTAATACGACACCATCGATCATTATTCTATTTTATTTTATTTTTAAAGAAAGAGAGGAAATATAAACCTTACTTTTCAATGTTAATCTAAATTTAAAAAGAAAAAATAAAGAATCTACCCCAAAGAAATCTAGAAAAATAAATAACTAAGATCTAACCTTTTGAATTGCTTCTTTGAGGTCCGAGGTCTTTCTAAAATCTTTTTCAAACAAGAAGACTATATAGAATGGAACGAAGAGATTTATTACCAGTAACAATATTATTTTTAATTTTTTATTTTTCTGGGGAATGGACTCATGAGAAATCTCACTCAACTTTCTTCCAACCCTAGTTCTTGAATTTCTATAATTAGGAGGGGCTACTAGAGACAAACATAGAATCCAAAGAATAATAACATATTTTTTATTATTTTGCTTTATATTTATACCTAGCGTTTCCTCATAATGAATTACATAAATATCTTTCATTAAAAAAATATTACTTATTTGTCCATTTGAAAAAAATACGAGGTATCATATCCTCCCCTTATAATAAACAAAAGTTTAGTCCTCGAAACTTGACATAAGAAGGTCCTTAACTAATTTTAATGACTTTTTTCTCATCAATTTTTTTCTAACTACCAAATACCTCTCAAAATTATGGTTGCCTCATTAGACCCTTACTAACTTGACAATAGCATGCAATATTCTTTTCTTCTATTATCACATCCATAATTTGAACAAATACTTTTTCATAAGTCAAAAATCTTCAAAGATTTAGGTAGTCTCCTGTTTCATAACATGAGAAAGGATCAAAAACATATTTCTCTATATTTCTACCTAATCAAATTAAACATGGAATACATGATGAACTTAGATAGGCTTACTTGGAAGTAAGACCACTTAATATCTCATGTGTTTACTTTTCTAATATCTCAAACAATCTTGTAGACTAAGGTTTTTTTTGTTTAAGTCAAAGTCTAGAAGTGAAACAAGAATCCTTACATATACCATAGAATCGGCCATCTCATACATTTTCAAAATCTTCTTAATATCAAGAAGTTAGTTTGATAGAAAATGATTAGACTTTATCAATAAACCAACCATCATAATTAAACATTATCACCAACTAAGGTTCTTAATAACCTTTTCATAAAATTCAAAGTTATATGTTCTCACATTCATTTAGAAATACACCTAGAGGCAAAAGTCTATTGGCTACTGAGGCAAACTTCCAAATATAGACACAAACTTCCACATTCATTATGCTAATTATGTTGATTCACCTACGCCTAACCTATCACGCACTTCTCATCTTGTAACGGGTCACAAACATAATGAAATGGATCATAAATCACTATGAATTAACATAAGAGTGAATCAATGAGAAAATAACAACCAATAGACCCAAGAGATAAAAATCAATGCATTAATATAAGGTTCATATCCATATTACAAACAAAACCCTAGATTAATGAATTAGAACATAACTAAAAATTAAAATAAAACAAAATGAATTGAAAGCATAATGGAAAGAGAAAAAGAAAATCTAAGAAGATTATGGTCTTCAATCATACCAGCCAAATCTCTAGAGCATCTCCCAGTTTTCCACCAAACATAGACAATCCCACAAAACAAAGCTAAATCTACTAAAAACTAGAAAACTAACCTAAAGATGAAACAAAATTCTCTAGAGAGGAGGAACCCTAAGAAAGAGCCTTCCTCTAGCCAAATTCGAACCCTAGAAATGTGTGAAAATACCCTTAAATAGGCCTCGAAAAATGGGCCAAAACAAGCCCAAAAAATGGAAAGATCATGTGTTACAAGACGACGGTCATGGGACCGTGAGTGCTTCATACATGAATTATCGATGGCCTCACAATCAGAAGTCTTCATGGTCGCGACTATGGTGATTTACGCGCACCTCTACCCGAGTTAGCCGCTACACTTTTAGTAGATGCTTTTACCTGCCGCGACCTTTATGTAGGCTCGATCTTCATAGGGTTACGACGCGAATCGTATGATTTATAAATACAACTTCACTTCAAGGCTTTTTTCATGCTAGCCATTCTTCTGTGCACGGCCGCACCCTGTTTCTGAGGTCGCGATCGTGGATGTTCCAGTCACGATCATAGGTCTCGCTTTTAGCCTCTTTTTTCCTTATTCTTCACCATTTTCGTTTTTTGTTTTCTGCTTTTGCAAACACACGATATAGGATTAGTCATGAAAATAGCTAAAAGGAGTGTTTCGTTACAATTAAAACTACGATTTATTCCATATTTCGACCAAATAATGCTAACCTAGAATACCCTAATAAATCCCAAACTTAGTATTTCTCATTCCTGCCGGCTAATTATTATTACTCTTTTTCAATATTCTTTCTATTGAGAATGTATTGAGATTTTTCATGATAATTTGCCTCATATATTTTCACCTCATGCCACACAAAGAAAACTTCGAGACAACTTTTTCAAACGTAATGAATCAATCATAAGTTGAGCAACCTAAACCACATTTCTTAAGTGTGTGTGGAAGCCTCTCTCTCAAATTAATTGCAATCTCGATTTAAAATAGATGACTATGATGAATAGGATCTCACTACTTGGTGAGTGTGTGAGCATCCATGTCATTTGGTCATATCACTTCCACTAATGTAGTAAGACAACCTTAAGATCAACAGTCTTTACTAAATTTGTAAATGTATGGCTTAGGTAAAGGTAGTCGAGCAAGTCATTTAGGTTTCAATATTCAAACATACATCTCTTTCTTATCTTCCTCAACCGTTTATCCTTGGTATCTCACGCTCTTTCAGACGGCTTTCTAGCTCTCCCCTAAACTTATCTTTTTTTTTTTTTTTTTTCACCACATAGATTCTCCCCCAAACTTACTTGACTCTCACCATCTTCATCATTTATGCCTTCAAGCCAAGTCTTTATTTATTTTTCTTCTACCTCAAGGTATGGATTAGTGCAATGCTTGACCTTCTTAAGCTTTGTACCTACCTCATGTTGGCCTGAGGGTACTAGGCGTGGAACACCCCTAAGAACTTACTTGCTTAACGTAGGAAGGCTATAAGATCAAGCAACTCCACCTTGTTTTATTATTTATTTTTCTTCTTTCTTTATTTTATTTTTTTTTTTTTTTAATTTTCTACCTTCAACCTCTTCTGCTTTCTATTCATCACACATCCTCTTCAACCAAACCCCCAATTCGAACTACATATTCACAAGATCACTTTCTTTACACTCACATGTTAGTAAACATAGGTTTTCGAATAGTTAGGTATTCAACACAAAGGTTAAGAGGGCTAATTCTTGGCTTTCAAGACATGAAAATGGTTACTAAGGCCTAATGTTGGGTCATTATAATAATTAATAATCAAAGTTAGCTAAAAATTAATCTGGCTCAAGGATGACCTAAATCATTTCCTAATTGTCATGTTGCCTAGGATTTCGCCTCAACTGATAATTGAACAAGTTCTAGAGTCACAAGAGATCAATTAGGTTGATATTCAATTAATTCTTCTCTAAACCAAGTAAATTGACTAAGGAGAGTTCATGACTTGTGCTCAAGATATTAAGAATATATGGTTTGGTTTATCACTGCATGGTTAATACAATATGCTTTACTTTCAACTATCTTTCATTTTCATCATGAGAAAGAGGGTTCAATCAATTTTTCATCATAGACAACCCTTTTTTTTCTCAACACAACCGAACACAACTTAACACACAAAAATTTTAAATCTTTTTGGATTTTTCAAACTTTTTCAAATTTTTAGGAATTTTTCAAAATTTTGAAAATTACTTCAAGAAATATGTCTACACATGTTGTATGGAAATTCAATGATTCTCAAAAAAGTATTTCATGATGATATTTATCCATAAAATTCAGCCATCAACAAGCATAGAAGATATTTGCCCTAAAGCATAAACTAACACACAAAAACACACAAACACAACTATCTAATTAACAAGCAAACCAAGTATCTAATTAACAAACAAACCAACTGAATATACTGAAATTAAAATAAAACTAACACAACCTGCCATAAGAAAAGAAAAAAGATTCATCATGAAAAGGAGAAAGATAACATATGACAAATAGGGTTAGCCTACCCCCAAACTTAAAAATAATGTTGTCCCGACGTTAAACAAAGAAAACAGGGGAACATAAAACTCCCTTTGCATCAGTGTAGAAGCTGCCTTGAAACTACTATGATTCCTCCTCTAATTCTAAATCTGAAATTTTGAGGAGGTCATTTGCTAGTACTATTGAAGGCCATGCAGGAACTGGAATGGTGGAGGTGGTGGCGGGCAAAGCGGGCTCCGATTATGAGAACCTAGCCGCATATTACACTCACAAGGCTTTGATATTTATCAGAGCTATGTCTCGCTTCATTTTCATTTCTATCTCTCAACTATATCATCACTGAGCCATGATGGTTATGTTCTCATCAGGTAAATGTTTTTGTGCCCTTTATATAGTCATTGAACTACCAATTGCTCACAATTTGTTGATCTCAGATTCAGGTAGTCGAGGTACCTCATCACTTCCACTTCATCACTTTGGTCTCTATCCTGATTTTCCTCATGCCTATCTATATTTTCCTAATTCTCTTCTCTTGCTTGGTTCTTCTCAACTATTTGATTCTCTTCACCCTTCCATCTAGCTCTACTCATTTACAATCCTCAAGGTCCTACTGATTCTGTGGGATCCTAGGGTATCTACATATGGAAAGGTAAAGGTGCAATAGATAGGCTCTTCTCCTCATCATTCTCAATCACCACCTTTCCATCCCTACACAGTTTTGTGATCAGTGATGGGTCAATGAGTGATTTCCCTAATTCTCTTTCTAATAAGTGCCCAAAACACTCATAATATACCCGCATTTTATCATGTTTTTGGTTCATTTCATTTATTAATAAGTGTGTTTATCGCCTTATATCTGATACTCGGCTTCTTGTATATTTTAGGTGAAAAATGCAGCATTTGGAGCCTGTGCGAAGGTGGCGGCATTGCGATATATATATATAAGGAAAAGAAAACGACAAATTGAGGGAAGACGATAAAGGTTATAAGACGACATTGTGGGAAATCGAGATATCGTAGTACTCGTATTTGTATCTTCTTTCTCGAACACCTAATGATTAAACACTTTATGGTTGTAATGAACAATATGATGTCCTAGATTTATTTCTAGGCTTTTGTGTACCCTTGATACATTAATATGGATTAATTATTAATTCCGTTTAATTCAGCATATTAATGGATCTTTTATCGACTTGCTTTATTTTCCCTGATTTATTTACATGGTGGTGTTTGACCAACACTAACATGCCCTTGCTGGGAATTTGAGATCGAGAGATAAAAATTCCCAGGGATCCAAGTAGAGCGACACTTGGTAAATTGGAGAGTAGAGATCTCCCGGTTCTAAGTATGGAAATTAGGGTTTAATCATTCAAGTATTTCGAAGTTTAGGGTTGATGCAGAGATGCATCAATCCCTATTGGCGAGATAGGCGGATATAACTCGAGAGAGGATATCTCGTAGGCACGATCAACCTACCAGTGCGAATATGTTAATGTACTGACTGAACAATTTTATCTATATTATAATCCATTGAATGTGCTAGCGAGTAAACCCTACCGCCATTAACTGATGAAGCAATTATTTTGGGTTAGCTTTTTCTTATATTAGTAATAATTCACTCAAATTTGAGATCTGAATAACATTATAGAGCCGATTCCAATATTCAACACACTTCTCCTTGTGGGAACAACACTTGACAAGCCGCTACACTAAGTAACCTCGACGCATATACTGCACAAGATAAGGCTATGTTTTATATTGTCAGACACCTTCAATCTTCGGCTACCTAGCTCATCAAGTTTAATGCTGTTGTCAGGGAGAATTTTTGTGTCGATATTGACACAACAGAATTAGATATTACCCTGGATTTGTTTTCTTTATTTACTGTTATTCTATTACAATAAATGTCAGAACTCGTCTCGTTGTTTTTATGTCTGATTACAAAGAAGGTCGATGTGTGTGCATGCGAAGACAAGGTTAAGGTGAACTAACCTGCCTCGATCCCGAGCCGAGAGAACCTTAGAAACTGATTACCAGAAAGAAAGAGCAGCAAGATTAGTAATACAAGAGAGGAACGAGCCAAATAAGGGATTTAATGGGAATAATGGCAGAATTATGCTCTTAGCCGTTTATACAAACTGCATGATCCTTTATGTCACAGAAGAGTTTACTTTACCACCCATGGTTGTTCACTGCCATACGAAGACCACCTATACAAGCCGAATAATTTCGAGTTGAAAACAAGAACTCTAGAGATGCTTTAGGAACATCCAGCCCACCTGCCAAGTGAGAATCTGAACACGCATCTGACAAACTTCATTGAGGTATGCGACACGGTCAAATACAATGGAGTAATAGAAGAAGCGCTGTAATTAAGATCGCTCCCGCCTCACTACGATAGAGTTAAACATTGGTCGACGAGCTAACTAAATTATATTCCATTACCTCATGGAATGATTTGGTGCGTAAATTGACTGGCGTTTTTCCACTCTCAAAGATCACAATACCAGGTAAGAGATTAACACTTTTAGATAATTGGAGAGGGAGAATTTACCGGGGCTTCCAAGAGATTTCATGAATTGTTATGAGGTGTCCACATCATGCGACGACTAGACGGGCGCAAGTCCATACCTTCTACAACAGTCTGAGTGATTCTACTAGAACAGTTATAGATGCCTCAACAAGGGAGCCTCATGAAGAAGATTACGTGATCAAGCATATGGAATTTGGCGGATATGGCTACTAATAGTAACCAGTGGCCTAGGGACAGCCTAATACCAAGGAAGGTTGTAGGAGGCACAAACATAGAGGTCCTAATCAATTTGGTAAATCATGTCGCATAACTCACCAAACAAGCCAAGGTAAAGAAGGTGTCAGAATGCTATTCGCACTCAACCCTCGGGAGAGATATGTGAACTGCGTAGGACAACATAGTAATGATAGATTAATTCCAATAGATTTACGTAAGAAAGCATACGTAGATTTAACCAAATAAGAACAATAAGGTCAGTATAGGGGTAACACCTATTAGAATTAGAACTAGAACTAAGGCCAAGGTTGGCGTAATAATTAGAGTAATCAGAACTATGGATGGAGGAATAATCAGAACAATATGCCCCAAGTAAGCAAACTGGCCAAGAGAAAAGTGGATTTGTAAGAAGCACTCAAATTTCAAATGCTTACTCCCATACATCATTTATGAATGAAACAAAGGCGAATAAGTAGAATCATGAACCTAATCAATAACTGTGCCACATAGTTGAGAAGCTCTCGAGGCAAATGGGCCACATGGCCAACTGGCTGATCAAACGGGGTTAGTTGGGTCAGTCACTAAGAAATTCAAAGATAAACCTTGTGAGGCGAAGGCAAAGAACATGTTACACATCACCTCGAGAAGCTGTGAGAGAACTACTATTATAGTGGGAAACCACTAGTGGTGAGATAAGGGAAAACGTAGGAGATTGCATTTATACCACTCGAAAAGATCGTATGTGAGCAGACTCCCCAAGAGTTTTTTCGGCAGAGATCGATGCAAAGAAAGAGACTGAAACAGTACTACATATGAACCTCTACACCAACTCGTATCCTTAGCCTCAAGAAGAATAAATTGGACAAGCAGCTACTAAATTCATGGAAGTGTTTAAGAAACTCGTGATATCAATATTTCGTTTAGACGTCGTGGAATGTATACCCAACTCGCCCTAAATTTATGAAAGTTATACTATCAAGGAAAGAAGGTTATCTGATTTGAAACAAAGGGAACTCACTGAGGAATGCATATTCTTCAAAGGAAACTACCACGGAAGCCGGGGTTGTAACGTCCCAAAATAAATTTTTGTTTTATTATTTTACTTTATAACATTTTCTCATATTATAAATTTACTTTATTTATTCTATATTTTATTTTAAGTGATAAAAATAGAGGTTTTTGAAGTGAAATTCGCATAGTGGGATTAAGCAATCTCAAATTAAGCTCCTAAGAGTTTAATGATATGTTTAGTGGTATAACACAAGTTAAATTTGAATATTTTAATTTAAATGCTAAGTGAAAAATAATAATAAAACCTAATTAATACATAAAGAGTCATGTCAAAATAGTAATTGCCAAATGAGGACCCAAAGGTCATAAATGAAGAAGAGTATATGCCAAAGTAGAAATGTGATAAATCATAAAGTAAAATGAAATAGAAATGAAGGGCTTTAATGAAAAAATGGGAAATTAAGTAAAAAATGCCTTTAGCCAAACATGGCCTGTACATGAAAAGGATATACGACTAAATCTTGTCTTGTAAAGGGGGAAGAACACATTTTGGTTGTAGGAGAGCTTAGGGCTACGATGCTTGTGGGGGATGAAGCCAAATTTGGTTTGATTTACTCCATTTTGTTCAAGGTTCTATGTTATCAAGAAGGGAAATAAGAAGGAAGAAGAGAAAGCTAGTGAAGATCAGAAGATCAAGGTTAGGAACCCTCCTAACTCCCTATTTGATTGTGTTTGGGTTTGGTAAAACCCTAATTTTGTATATATATGTTTGAGTTAGAGTTCAAACAGCCTTTTTCCTTTGATTAGGATTTGTTTTAAGGAATTTTTGTATAAAGGAAATGTTGGGGTTTTAGGAGATGTCAAATGCTCTTAACCCATGTTTTTGTTTCGCCATAACTCAGTATTACTCTTCCAAATCGAGTGATTAAAATTTATAGGTAAACTATACTTCTATGAGAACAAAATTTCTTTGGAATAAGTATATTCAAATTCTCGACCTATCGACCCATAAATTCACAAGTGTATTTTATTTTCAAGCAAATACTCGGTTCAGTTTAGTACAGCTGAAGGAGCTACAACCTTGGGTTTGTTCTTCTCATTTCTTTTCTATTGCAGCCTTTATATCGATTTGTCAAAACCTAAATTATTATACGGGAAAATGCATGTGTGCTTTGTTTTTAACCATAAACAAATTTGTTTTAAGTGATTAGGAAATTGATTGCAAATGGATTGCCATGAAAACCGCATGAGCGTCAAATGCTTATCGGGTATATGTATATACAATATTGTAATTTACTACGACTAAGCATTAATGCCCTTAAGAGAATGTGTTATCCACATATTCGAGTTAAGGATAGATCGGGTATATCAATAAGGGTCACTGAGTAGTACCGCGAACAAAATGATTTATAAAGTGGCATATCGATCCAGCCCAATCCGACAATATCTGTGAGTGTACACAAAATGAATTTGTAATAACTAAATAATGTTCTTAGCAGGATCAGACGTGTTATTAAATGTTTTTTTATATCAACTCTACAAACTCAAGCAAGATCGCGGGCTCTGATTCCGTTATCCTATGCACCGAAAGTCATGGTTAAATTCGTTCAAGGGAAAACTTATAAGTAAATCTGTGAAATACATAATTTGAGTTTTGAATGAAAAATTAACATATATATTGTTTATTGTATCAATTACTGAAAATGTTCCAAAATGCTGTTTTCAAAAAGATACATATTTCAGGCTCGACAAATGAGGATATAATTGCATAGAACCACTAAGATGAATTGTAGTTACTGTAAGCAACAAAATCTCGACCGCTACAGTTGTTGAAAACATCCAATCTACGACTCCACTTAGTTTCTTAGGGCGTTTTCATTCTACTTACTGCAATTATTCAAAGCCATATCTTCTAACAATTGGTACGCCTCATTTGCACTCTTTCTCATCAATGCACCTCCAACTGAGGCGTCTAGGAGTGTTCTAGTAATCCTGATTAACCCATTGTAGAAATGATGCATTTGCATCCATTTTTCCAAACCATGATGAGGGCATTTCTTAAGAGGTCTGTAAAATGATCCCATGCCTCATAGAATGTCTCTTCCCCATTTTGAACAAAGTTGTGTGTTTCGATCCTCATATTTGTTGCTTATTTGAGGGAAAATTTTTGAGTTGTATTATGTACCAAGCTATCCCAAGATGTGATGGAGTTAGGAGGTTCTGAGTTTAGCCAATGCTTTGCTTTGTCTTTCAATGAGAATGGAAAAGTCTCAAGCGGATAGCATCGTGACTCACCCATGCATCACTTCACCATGTCACACACTTCTAAGAAATTAGAAATGTGCGTGTTAGGGTCTTTATTCGGCAATCCCATGAATTGGATATTTTGAATCAATTGCAAAGTGATAGGCTTAATCTTAAAGTTGTTTGCTTGAATAGCTCAGCGCCCAATCACGAGGAGTGCCAAATACGAGGGAGAGCATAATCTCTCAATGCTTTCACCAAATCCTCCAAGGAGGGCTGATCGGGGCACACTTTCCCCTCTCAGACTGATGGCTACTTTTCCTCCTTCTCTACAACCTTCAATATTTTCCATTGATTTTTGCTCAAATTCAGTTCATTCTTTCTTTCCCTTTCTAATTTGTCTTAGTGTTCTTTCTAATTCCGAGTCCAAGGGTGTTAGATCTTTATCACAAAACTTTCACATAAATCAATGGTGCTTGAAATTCAGCAATAAGAGAAAGAAACAAATTATTAACAAATCCTAATCAAAAGCTCAAACAACTAAGAAAAATAAAATTGTTTGAAGTACAAGAGAAACTCTTGGTATCAATTATTAACACAAATCTCTATCTTCCTCGGCAACAACACCAATGTGCCACAAGAAGAATATGATGAGATCTTAACAAAATGTCACTCTTCACCTTATGGAGGACATTTTGGTGGAGATAGGACAACTTAAAAGGTGCTCCAATGTGGATTGTCGTCGATTTGTGCAACAATGTGATAGATGCCAAAGACTTGGCCACATCACTAAAACAAATGAGATGCCATTGACCAATATTATGGAGATGGAGATATTTAACATATGGGATTTAGATTTCATGGGTCCATTCCCTCCTTCATTCAAAAATTTGTATATCTTGCTAGGAGTGGACTATGTGTCGAAGTGGATTGAAGCTATTGCCACACCAAAGAATGATACAAAAACGGTGGTTAAGTTTAGCCACAAGAACATACTCACTAGGTTTGGAGCTCCGAGATGCATTCTTAGTGATGAGGGAAACCATTTTTGTAACAAATTAGCTTCATTACTTGATAAATATTGTGTGAAGCATGCAAAAGGTCTTCCCTACCATCTGCAATCCAATGGACAAGCGAAAATCTCAAATTGTGAACTCAATAATATATTGGAGAAAACAGTGAACATGTCAAGGAAGGATTGGTCACAAAAATTGCATTTATTGCATTATAAGCATATAGATCAGCCTTCAAACTCCAATGTGACATGTCACCATTCCACTCTGAGTTTTGGAAAGCCTTGCCATTTGCCCGTCGAATTAGAACATCACGAAGGGCCATGAAAAGCTAAATTTTTAATCTTAAGGAAGCAAGTGAGAAGAGACTACTCACCTAATGAGTTAAGAATCGAAATGATGCATATGAGAACACCCACATTTACAAAAATCGAACAAAGAAATGGCATGACAAGAATATCTTGCGGAAAGAATTCAAGATTGGTGATAGTGTTCTACTCTACACTGGTCTGAGGGTGATACGGGGTGGCCACTTTATGCTTGACACCATATTTAGTTAGGAGGTTCTCAAAGGTTTTGTTGCTGAAGTGTGAACCTCCGTCACTGATTATGGCCTTTGGGACCCCAAATTTAGAGAAAATATTTTCTTTCAAAAATTTGAGCACCAATTGCGGGTCTGGTCATCAGCATATCAAGCACTCCACTTCGACATACGACTCCCACCAAAATGTATACATATATCCAAAGGAAGAAGGAATGGCTCCTGAGTAAAGTCAATGCTCCTAAACATCGAACAAATCAATTACCGTAATCGCTTAGAGGCATCATGTGATGGCGAGATATTTTCTCAATCTTTGGCATTACGTGATTCTCAGATATTTTAGGGCATCCTTGAAAAGAAAAGGCCAATAGAGCCTAGATTGGAGCACCTTCATGGCAGTCTTCTGGGAAGCAAAATGACTCACATGCATTCCCTTTGGCAAAGGACTAAGTATTCCTTACTCTTCCTCAAGCACACATCTTCTAATTGGTCTGACAAGATAATATTTGAACAAGAATGGTTCTTCCCAATAGTAGGAATGAATCTTTGCAAAGAAGAACTTCTTGTCCTGTGCCTTCCAGTCAACTAGTATTTCTCCTGTTGCCACAAAATTGGCAATGTGAGCATACCATGGGGCATTTTCCACAAGCAGCCAGGAAATGATCCCTTAATTGGAGGGTCAGGTGCTGTGTGCGATGGTTAGTCACAGGAGATGATCTTCAACAAATCATCTCCACCCTTTTGTCCTTTGATTTGTAGGTTTAATTCAAGGAGGAGAAGCTACCGAATGAGCCTAGCCTTGAATTTGGCTTGCGGAGAAGCGTACTTCAAAGCCAATTGGTCTCAGAAATTATGATGTCTGACCCCACCAAGTATGCACGAAATCTATCCAAGGCATGTAATTAATCGCTACCGCGCCAGTGGTGGTATAATTCGCCTATGCTTCATTCAACGTTCTCGCATAGTATACTACATAAGGTTTCTTCTTCTCGAATTAAGAACCGCTCCGATGGCAAGATCACTCAGACGCACATAACTTCAAACGTAATTGCCAGCCATTGGGGGCCCTATTTCACCGTGTAGTGTCACAGGTTTCGAGCCCTCAAAGCTCCTTTTCCAACTTTCATTCCAGAAAATTCGTGTCCTTTCCCAAAGAAATTAAAATAGGTTTAGAAGTTTTCAAGAAGTCCTCGATGAACCTCCTATAAAAACTCATGCGCCCAAGGAATTGCCTTACTGCTTTTCACATTTACGGGAGAAGGAGTTTGAAATTAGCTCAATTCTTTTCCTCACAAACTCCAATTCTCGGTCGATATGATATGCCCCAAAGAAAATTCTTGGTTGACTATGAAATGACACTTTTCTCGGGCATAGCTTTAGCAATTAAAATTTTCAATGCACATGTGTGTGGACCGCTTCCGTGCTGATTAAGCATTCTTCAAACCCATCTATATACTCAGAATGTCAGCCCATGGTGATTCCATAATGTGCTCTTCCCGCTAAATCACTAAAGATACTAAGCATGCATTCGGAATGTGGTGTAGGCATCAAGATAGGCCGAAAGGTGATCCTCCTCAGAAGCATAAGTCCCAAATGGATAGGTGAAAGTGGTCTTTTCGGGTCCTCTACAAGACTCGATCCGGAAGTACCTCACATATCCATCCAAAAGCAATAGAAGGTGCCTCGAAATTCTCGAGCAATTTATCCATAAAAGGTAATGGGAAGTGATCTTTTCTCGTCACTTCATTCAAATTTCCCGTAGTCACCATACCCTCCAACTCAGACAGGCGGTGGGCACCTCTTCTATTTTCTCATCACAAGCACGTGAATAATTCTAGATTTTTCGGGAACAACCCGAGTCTGACTCACCTGTGCTATTGGATATGGGGCATATGATGCCCGGGCTTGTAGCAATTTCGTAATCCTCGCACGTACTACTTTCTCGCATGTGAGGATTCAATCTCGCCGTACCGCCGACCGATCTCGCCTCTTCTAAATAGATGTGGTGTGTGCAACCTCAAAAGGCCAATTCCTTCAAATAAGAGATTTTCCAGATCAATAGCCTCGCTTTATTCTCCTCTTAAGGATGTCTAGCTAGACTGCTTTCTTAGCTACTGAAAGTAGTGGAGGATATAACAACTGAACATTGCTCATTTTCCTCTAAGTATGCATACTTTAATTCCATAGGCAGAGGTTTGAGATCCAACTTTTGAGGCTCATTGGTTCCTTCCTCAATTAGTAAAGGTAGAATTTCTTTATTTTTTTCTCCATTGGCCCACGACAACACTTATTTCCGGGTTTCAACTCTTCAATAAATCGCACAACCTCAATCACATCTCGCGTTTGTCGCTCCTCAAATTGCTCCTCTAGAATAGTATCAATTATACAAACCTCCTCTGGACCCTCTTCCAATGGTTGCATATGCTTCTTGCTCAAGTGGAAGATATTGAGTTCCAAGGTCATGTTCCCGAATGTAACTTGAATAACTCCATTTCAAGAATCGATGATCGACGTGAGGTGGCTAAAAATGGTATTCCATGGATTATAGGCACATAATTAGCTCCCACTGCAAATGGCTATGTATCAAGCACAGCGAAATCTATAAGATAGTAGAATTTGTCCACTTGTATTAACACATCCTCCATAAGGCCCTTCGAGATTTTATGGATCCGTCTCGTCAGTGGACAATGTGATGTCAGGCTTAAGCTCTCCCAAACCCAGCTGCTTATACACTGAATAAGGCAGCAAGTTGACACTGGCTCCCAAGTCTAGCAATGACTTTTCTATTGCTCTCCCTATGTTCACCACCGAGATGGTAGAATGCACCCCGGCCCTTGTATTTACCTGGTCTCAGATTGAATAATGGCACTGACTTGTTCTATCAGGAAGGCCTTCTCATCAACATTTAGCCCTCTCTTCACTGTGCACAAGTCCTTCAAAATTTTTGCATAAGTTGGAACCTGTTTGATCATGTCTAGTAGGGGGATGTTGACCTTCACCTTCCTTAACACTTCTAGAATCTCAGCCTGGTTGATGGCCTTCTTTCGCTTTTAGTGATCGAGGAAAAGGTAGTGCCTTCTTCACAGATCTCTTTAATCACAATCTTTCTTTGCTTAGCCTTTCCTTTATCCGATTCCGCTTAGTTCGGGGGACTGTCGTTTCAACCTCCATTCCACTTCTCAAAGGTATCAATGCTTCAATTTCATCTATCCCGCAGTCAAGCTCACCTGAAGCTCAATTCACGACTCCCTGGGATAGGCCGCCAGTTCGAGGAACTTTCCTTTTCTTACACCTACTACGGTTTGTTAATCTAGAATCGAATACCCGCAGATTGCCAAATTTTGGGCAAGATCGACCGCAGGTTCTCAATCTTTTGCCTGTGCTTACTATATCAATCCTCCGGGTTAGCCTATATTTATCGCCTTCCGTTCTTCTAGATAAAAACTCCGCCCACCACTTGCTCAAATTCATTATAGCTTGCCTTAACTCCGAGACGAGATGGTGGTGGCTGTGGTCGAAGATGAAGAACCATACCCTACCGTGCACTGTGGGGTAAATATGCGCTTCTGCTTCAGGAGGTTAAGATGGTTCCTCCAATCGGGATTATATGTGCGCTATATGGGCATCAAGTCAGTGGCTCAGACAACCCACAACATCGCTTTATTCACCCATCGCCTCATCAAGAGATAGCTCGGGCATCAAGCCTCCGATGCCTCACAGACCGACAAATGAAGCAAGGTTGGTCGGGCACAGGTCTCAAATGACTCGTCGCACGTCGTTAATTTCTCATTTCTAACCCAACCTTCTATCTAAGGTGATACTTTGCCTTCATTTCCATGTCCTTCTATGATGATTAGTACCCAAAAAGTGCTATTTTCGAAATCCTATTTAAGATAGTTTTGAGTTCTTTGCTGCACTAATCATATTAATTAAGCCGATTGATATGTGCAGTCCGATTAGTACTACCGATTTTGTTTCGAGGTTGTTTTTGGTAGTTTCAGAGGTTTCAGAAACTTCCACCATCATATCGCTTGGCATCGAAATCGCTCATTTATGCCGAGTTCGTATGAATTTTCATCGATTTCATCAAGCCCGACGGCGAAATAGCAAGCCGGGAAGACGAAATGCAGCCGGAGGATGCAGTGAGGCAAAGATAGAAGGCTGCACTCGCTATGTTATATGTAAATTTTCGCAATGATGAATGTAATGATAGCTTAAAAAATTTCCCGCAATCATAGCGAAAATCACCGTATAGCTTAAAATTCTACTTCCCGTTGGTGGATCCAAACGACTTCGCTTTGTTTAATTCCTCTTTCGCCTCAATGTAATCATATTATTTGTAAGCTAGTTTGGTATTTTCGCATGTCTGCGGGGGCCATATGTTTACAAGCATGACATTTCAGAACCTAACTATTCAATCTCACGTAGCCTTTACATACAAACCCTCAAGCTTGGGTTCCCATTTTCCTTCTTCTCTCTCCTTTCTCTCATTTTCTGGGGGCCGCTAAACACACCCCTTCGAGTGATGACAACTCAAAGGATGTTCGCTTCTGCCTCAAACCCTAAAGCAGAGGGCCTTAGGCTATCGATGTCAGTTCGCAGTGTTCCTCCGCTTTCATGAAGTGCACGCGTATTTGTGTTTCAAACTTTCCAAACTAGGTTTAAATGCTATTTAATGTATTTTCTTGATCAATACTGCATGCTTCGTGGTTCAAGCAGATTCTAATGGTAGATACACTCACATCCATTAGATGTCATTTTACGATCCACTGAAAGTAGGTTAAATGCTTTATTTTCAACTGCTAAAACATTAAATGCTCAGTAAATGCTATGGTTCAAATAGGAATGTTAATAAGGGTTGGTTTTTAAAGTTAAACAAAGAACCTGGCTGGAAATGACTATATGTCATTTGGGTCTTAATGCGAGGAAATAACCCGAGGACAATTTCTACAACCCCATCATACTAAACTCGTGACTCCAAACCTTCAAGGTCATCTTATTTTAAATCGCTTTCAAGTAAATTTAATGACAACAACAACCATGCCTTCAGAATGCAAATCCGAAATCCAAAATGAAAGCCTCTACCATTTTGAATCATGATACAATACTCAGAAGACAAAACCCCATCCTCGTGTTCAACCCTAGAACTGCCATACGTTAGTGAGAGTTTCGACTACTTGCAGGGAGGAAATTTAGATACAAATTTTCATGGATTCCGCATCACCCTACCGTGGCACGACCATGAGTATGCCCCTTGAATCAAGGCAGCCCATCCTCTATGCCTCTCCTAGGTCAGGGTTCATCCTATGCTTCGATGTCTCTAGCCCACATAACTCAGAAATCCATGGCTTATTCTCGATTTTTACTCACGGTCCTCCACACATAGTTTCCAACAACTGCTTCATAGCAGGGGACATTCCATCATAGAAGTGATTAACCAGCATCCAAGTATCAAAGCCATGGTGAGGACATGCATTGATGGTTTCCAGGTACCTCTCCTAGCATTGGTAGAATTTCATTGTGGGTCGCAAAGGTGTAACCGCTCTTCGCACTATCGTTCTAATGGTGCAAAAGAATTTCTTCCCCCCTCAAAAATTCAACCGCATGTCGCCACTCTAGTTTATCCCCGACCCAGTGTGGAGTTGAGCCAAATCTTAGCTGTCTTTTCCCTTCAGTCGAGGAAAGAACTTCACCTCACCATCCACATCGAGATGTCCCTCTCAAGGTATTGCATACTTCCCGAACTCCCTGATGTAATAGGGGATTTTCACTCTCCATCCCATGGAAAGTGGGGAGCAAAGTATAATGTGGCTTCTGATAATTATGTCCTCCTGGAGGAGCCATAATGCATGAGGTGCACTCACTCTCGAGGGTGTATACGGTCCTTCATGGTCCTATATGCATCGGGATTACTTTATACCCTCGCTGCCTGCTGCTCCTGTGAGGCTCCATCTCGCTGATCGCTCAAGCTCACTTCACGTACCTTTGTTCTCAGGAGCACCGATCATTTTTAACTCATCGTCAGGTTCTATCCGAGTGGTACATAAACTCCTATGAAAACAACACAAAACATAAGAAGAAACGAAAACCAGGCTACCAAAAAGGTTACTGTTAGCTAAGATAAAAAGAGAGAAATTGTATATGGACAGTATAAAATTGAATCAACCTAACAGTGTACTGCTAGGAGAAATAAATGTAAGGACAAAAAGGGTTGAAATTTCACCAATACTTGTGATGTGGATCACAAGTTTAACAAATCAACATTTGCACTAAGGCACCATCCTCGGCAACGACGCCATTTGATTCGCGCTTAATTCAGCAGATTAGAGATTTGGTGTTCTAATCAAAATATTTATAAACCTAAACCTCTCTTATCGCCTAAGAGAATGCTATCACAAAGATGCGTGGCTCTAGAGTCGAACACAGTGGATGGGTTTTCAATAAATGATTACCGCCCGCTTCAAATGGTGAATTTAAATTTGGATTTTAGGTTTTCATAAAAACAGTGGTTTTTGAAGGTGGAAACCGAAACAAGGTGAAAAATATATATAAAAAGAACTCCTCAAGCATTCGCCACCGGGTTTGAAATCCTAAGGTAACCGAGGGGTCCCTGTGTCCCTTTCTCGCGGGAGAATGACCTATAGTCATTTCCTCGAACCGGGATCATTCGACACTCAAACTGAACCTAATATTTTTCCTTTTTGAGATATAGCATTTATCGATACAAATGCCTCGTGCGCTTAAATTCATCTCCTCGATCTACTCCATGCAACAAATAAATGGCAACCAATGAATCTTAGTGGATCTAGCAATAAGCATCCACTGAACCCTAAAAGATTGCCAAGTATTGGTCAATCAAGGCACATACAAGGGATTTAAACCTAGAGTGAGATAGAAACATAAATGGCAATAAATTTCATGTTAAAACATGAGAACCAATAGTTTCACTTTCATTCAAAGCCCAAGAGCCCTTCTCTTCATGATTGGGTTTAGGCTAACCATCCCTCGAAGCCATTATCTGCAAGGGGTGTTTGGCAGCTAAGAAAGTGGGAGAAAAGGAGAGAAAATGAGAGAAAAGAAAGTCAGCGGGAAAACTCCCGCCCAGTGCTCTATATTAAAATGCAGAAAAATGAAGATGATCTTTACAATGGGTTCAAATGGGCGAGATAAATTTCCCCAAACAAATAAAAATTACAAAAAAATATCTCCAATACGAACTATACATGACGGGTATTTAAGGAAAAAATACAAAAAAATGTCAAACGAGGGACACCCAGTCAGAAATGAGAGTTGTGTCATAAAATTTCAGACCCGTGAAATTTGTAGTCATAAATTCTCGCCTCTTCCCTTTCGGGTTTATGATCTCAGAAACTGAGTTCAACTCTGCCCTTCATGCTTGAGTCGACTAGATAATTTTGGCGAGTTTAACTTGCAAAACTACAATAGCCACAAAATGCGACGTAGTATAGTCGACCTTAATGTGCAATCTACATTGCTGGATTAGCACACAAAAGTGCTCAAAACCTCCAATAAACAGGGTTCAAAATAGCACTATTTAGGCACTAATCACTTACAATAATAGCCACAAAATGCGATCAGTAGTATAGCAGGGACCTTAATGTGCAAATCAAGTTAATTAAGTTGATTAGTACACAAAAAGTGCTCAAAACCTCCAATAAACAGGGTTCAAAATAGCATTATTTGGGCACTAATCACCAAGTATTCTTACGTAGTGACATAAAATCTTAGAGCATAAGGTTTCCATGTCGCGACATAGCTCTCTATGTCAAGAAAGAATGCGCATGTGATGTATAGCTCGCCACAGACAGAGGAGCCAGGCTGCGCATCTGATGCAGGAGCTATGCTCGCACTGACAGGAGCTTATGTCACCCATACAGCTTTGGGCAGTACCGATAGAATCGTGTGCACGATAGGCATGCGTGTGCGATTAGGATGCGAGCACGATAGAGTACGCGAGCGCCATTTAATTGCATGCATAAAAAAAAAAGAACTTTGAAAATTGGGCGTCACAAACTGCATCAAAGCTTTAGGTATATCATCAAAGACTTGATGGGCATTGCATTTGATCATGATCCATCAGGCATTTTGATCACCATGTGTGTCAGGTACTATGATATCGGTTATATGCTCGTAATAGTATACAGGATCGAGTAAACGCATGCATTTCAAGAAATTTCTTTGTTTTTATAGCTCAATTGCATGATTTACATTCATATTCACTAATATTGTGCTAATCCCCCATACTATAACATTTTATAGGACATGTCGATATTGGAATAAAAAGGGAAGCTAAATAATAGAAAAAAGAACCAAAGCAGAGAAGGCAATGAGTACGCAAAGGAGCCCTGCACATAACGCGAGGACTCCATGCTACGCGCATTTCGCAAAGAATAAGGGAGGCCCTACGCTGGGTGTGAACCGCTGGAGCCAGATTAATAAATTTCTACAGAAATTTCCCCTTCGTGGGCGTAGCGAGGTCTCCTTTTCAGAACTGGAGCATTAAAAACTCATTTTCTGGGCCATTGATGGGCTCGGATCCCGAGATATAAAAGGGAAGCGATTTCAAGGCAAGAGGGGGGATTCGGAGGCAAACGAAGACAAGGAGACTATGAGAGGAGATCGGAGGAAACGGATTCCGAGAGATCGCGAAGACGGCTTCTTCTGTATTTCTTTTCCAGATTCATTTGATGTTGAATATCTTTCAGTCTGTAATGAAAATCACTATGAAGTAACTTTTCTCTCTAGGGTTTTGTCAACCTTAACCACACTATTATGAATTAATACTTTAATTGTGGTTTATCTAATATTGATATGAATATCTATGGTTGCTTTAATTCCTAAATCTCTAATATCACATGTTATTTCATTAATCGAGGCATGTTAATGCTAGAATCTTATACTCGAGAGAAGAGGACTCAGATGATTTGGTAAAGCAACACTAAGTTAATTAGGGAATGTAGATATCCTGATTCCAAGTGTAGCACTGGGGTTTGCACATTCATGCATCTGAGTCAAGGTCGGCAGATGGAATACACATAAATGGCAAGTCAGTGATGACCTATAGTCATTTCGAACCGGATCTTCATTTGGTTATAAAAACTTAACCCTAATAATTTTCCTTTTTGAAATAATGCATTTATTGAACATAAATGTTCCCGAACAGTGAAAACTTCTCTCCTTGATCTACCCTACAGTAACAAATAAATGGCAAGTAACCGAGTCTCAATGGATCTAGCAATAAGCATCCATTGAACCCTAAAAGATTGCCAAGTACTGGTCAATCAAGGTACATTTAAGGGATTTAAACCTAGAGTGAGAGATAGAAACATAAATGCCAATAAAGGCTTGCGTTAAAAACATGAGAACCATTAGTTTACCTCAAAACCGTAAATTTCAGAAATTCTCCTCTTCAAGGAGAAAACGAGGTTTCAGCCTAACCATCTTTGAGTTGTCATCCTAGCAGGGTGTTTGGCAAAATGAGAAAGGAAAGAAATGAGAAAATGAGAGAAAAGAAAAGAATGAAAACCCCACTCGTGTTCTCTTCCTGTGATTAATCACAGGTCGAAAAATGCGTTTACAAAGAAGTACAAATAAAGTTTATATGTACTCCCAAACAAGCAAAATTACCAAAATACATAATACCACTATTACATGAAGTGGTGTTTAGAAAAGTTACAAAAAAAAAAAAAAAAAGGTCAAACTGACTAGGTCAAAAACTGAAAGGCAGTCAGGAAAATTCGCAACCCGCGGGGGCCTCAGAGGTTGCAAAATCTTTTCGTGAACCCTACAAAATTTTGCATCGGGTCCATTTTCTTATGTTTTCCGCTTCCTCTTTCCTCCGGTTTCGATTCTCGCACACCGAGTTCAACTCTGATTCTTCGTGCTTGAGTTGACTCAATAATTTCGCGTAGTTTAGCTTGCAAAACTACAAAATAGCCACAAATGCAATAAGTAGTATACGGTCCTTAATGTGCAATCGTTAATTAAGTTGATTAAGACACAAAAAGTGCTCAAAACCTCTAATAACAAAGGTCTGAAAACACACTATTCGGGGCACTAATCACTCCCAACCGACACATCGCTAGTCCCTTGAAGAATGAAAGAAGACGTATAACAAAACAATGTGTTAAAATTTTGCTCTCAAAATGGTATTTCAAAGCGCAGCATGAGTAATGCCTAACCCTCAATGAGAATCACCGAAACCCTGCCCAATAACCATCTCGAGAGAGTGAATTCCATACATAATTCAGCATCAAAAGAGTTTCCTTCTCTAGAGAATTAATGATTCACACGTAAACGTGTAGCTAGGCAACTCCGAACCAACAAAATTTAGAAACCTATACCTTCTACTGTTGTAGCCTAGCTACTGCAGTATATCGGTTCTAGGGTCGAACTCAGGGATGGGTTATCTTCGCACAAAATGATTTACAATGATTCAAAATGGTGAATTTCACTATTTGGTTTAGGTTTCGTAAAAAACAAAGGATCAGATGGTCGAAAACTAAAAATGGAATGAAATAAATGTGTTAACTCCTGCTCCTGCCACCGGGTTCGAGGTTTTGGGCAACCGCAAGTCCCGGGTCCTTTTCCTCACGTTGGGGAGGATGACCTATAGTCATTTCCCAAACCGGATCTTCATTTAGCTATAAAAACTGAACCCTAAAAGTTTTTCTCTTTTAAGATACAACATTTATTGGTCATTAATGTTTCAATGCAGTAAAACTGATCCTTTGACCTACCCTACAGAGACAAATAAATGGAAACTAAGCGAGCCTCGCGGATCTAAAGAATAAGCATCCACGAACTCCCTAAAAGATCAAGCACCGGTCAATCGTGATATATCAAAAGGATTTAAACCGTTGATTCGTTTCGCGCTAAGCAGTGTCTCTAATCAACAAAATTTATAACCTGTGGATTCCTACTTCATCGACGTGAAAGGCAAAGCTACCGTATATAAAGGGCTCTGGTGGCTCTAACACGTGGATGGGTTTTCTTCGTGAGAAAAGAGTTACAGTGCATTGAAAATGGTGTTTTCTCGTTGGATTCAAAGGGGGTTATGGGAAACAATGTGTGTGAATGGTTGAAAATTGAAATAACTAAAGTGAAAAGTTGAGAGAAACCTCAAGTCTCGGCCACTCCGGCTTAGGGTTCTAGGTTAACCAACATGTACTCCTGCCTTTATCCTCACATTCGGGGAGCATGACATATAGTCATTTCCTGAACCAGTTCTCATTTAGCTTTAAAACCTAAACCCTAAGAGTTTTCCTTTGAAATACAAAGATTTTATTAGGCATAAATGTCCCTAGTGCTGGAAAATTACCCTACGATAACTAATAGAGACAACTAACTCGGGCCAGTAGATCTAGTGAAAGATCATCAACCTAAATAATAACCACACAAAGATGCACTTGAGATTAATCTATAGCGAGAATAGAGGACAAATATCTCAATCACAAATATATATGAGAAATATAGTTCAACAAAATATCACCCAGTATTCCCCAGGATCAGGGTATTAGGCTGCCATCCCTTGATATGTCATCATCAAGGGTGTTTAATCTACCAAGAAAGCGTACAAGAGCGAAGGAGAAGAAGAGAAAATCACCACCAATAGAGGGAAAGGAAGCTTCGTGCCCAATTTCCTTGATTGATTGATGGTATGCCAAAAGCCGATGGATTATGCGCATCGGCTTATAGGTGCTCAAGAAAAGGAAATTACAAAAGTAAGCAGTTAACCAAAATTACATAAGGGCAAACTTGTATAAAAACCACCAACAAGTGGATCAAAAGCAAACGAAGAGCTGCATAGTGAGTTAAAGGTTCAGAGGTTGCGAAATCAAGAACCTCAGGAAATTTCGCAGTTGCAAAATTTCAAGAACCTCGCGAATTTGCAGGTTGCAAACTTGCAACCCCGCAAAATTTCCGTGCTCCTTCTTCAAAAGATATGCTCCAAATTTCTCTCCGGTTTGACTCACGGCCTCGAATTTACCCGGATCATCATAGTTTGAATCGAATTGGTGAATTATGAGGCATTTGACGGCTAAAACTACTAAATAGCTACAAAATGTGATCAAGAAGAAAGCTTCTGATCCCAATAACAATCGAAGACAAGCCGACAAGACACAAAGCGCATAAAACCCGTTATAAACAAGGCCCATTACATTATTCGGGGTACTAATCACCTCTGAATCGAGACATCGCTAGTCCTTTAGCAATGATAAAAAGCAAGATCATAGATATGTTTTTGCAAAACGGACGCCCGTTCAAAAAGTATGCGAAGTAATGCTCAACCTACGTGATGGAAAATCGGGACTCGTGATAAAGACCGTGCCTGAGAACAAATGCCATACAGATCAAGTTCAAGGAAGAATTATTCCAAGGAAATCAAACAATTTCCACCAAAATCTAAGTGTTTTCGGGGTGATCGCTTTGCACCTTCAATAAGCCGCTAAGCTAATCTCCTAACCAAACTACCGCTACTCACCTTAGACTCACGACCAACCTAAATAGATTTAGTTCCACACTTATTTCATACTTCAATTGTATTGTAGGGTGCAATGCTGAAAACTCGACTTCACCAAAGTCCATGTAACAGGGATTCACCGATGACTCCCAACCAACTAAGGTTTAGGGCATCAAGTCAAAAGGATCTTTCAACCACAAACTCGCAGGTTTCACCTGCATCGAATGATTTCGAAATCCAGCACCTACAACTCTAAACTCCACCCATCCACCCACATGTAGCGAGCACAAAGTCGATGACTCCCAACTACTGATGAAGGCACTGAAGCTTAAAGGCTGCAGAATTTCTGGACCGTGCCTCTCTAGTTTCAAGGCAAAGCGCCACCCGCTTATTTATCTCTTTTATTTTGTCTTTTCTTTTTCTTTTGGAAGACACATTAGTCTTCATTATTGGGGAACTCTAACCTATTAAGGGCCGTCAACGAAGCTAAGGCCGGTTTTGTAAAGTAAAAGGAGAATGCACTTTAGCCCTATCAAGAAAAACTAATGAACTCTGTGGTGTGTAGCTAGAGGATGTATGAAGAAAGGGGTTATTTCGTGGTCTTTAACTGACCAAACTCAATCAGCATGGAACCATTCTAAAGATTCGAGATCAAGGCGTTGTTTCAACTTTTCAACTTGCTGTGAAAGGCATACTACAACAATATAAAGTTAAAATGAAATGCAAAAGTGTAGAAAATAGATTTATATATATATATATATATATATATATATATATATATATATATTATGGTGAATTTACAAAATTTTCGACTTCATAAACAAAGCAAAGAAACAAAGAAGCCTCTATATAAACAAAATGGGCTTCGCTGGGCATGTAGTACAAGTAAAACTACAATCAAAAGTGTGAATATCACTTCTAACACTAACTCGGTCCCGATGCGGATGAGAAAGCAGCGGAAGTGGTACTCCTCAATCTGGTGGCAAGAGAGAAGGATCATCCTCAGCCCGGCAGCCGAGGTGCCGGGCTGTGAAGTGGTCGACAAGTCAAGAGCAAATTGCCAACACATCCAAGGCAACAAGTAGGATGACGGGCGAGGAGCCGATCCACCGCGGGATAGCCGAGGCCTCGAGCAGGCCTCGCGAGAGACAGCCAGGAAGGCCCAAGTGGCTCAGAATCGCATGATGCTGGCCCTCGATCTGTGCTACGCAGCCTCTGCTACGGTCATCCTCTTAGCAAGTGTGGCATGTGAAACTGCAAATGAAGCCGGCTGTATCGAGAATGTGCGACTGCCTTCCATGAGCCGTGAAGTCCCCGGCGCAGGTAATGTACCGCGGGCCGTGGTGGAGGTGCTCAAATTTCGCTTATATCGTGATCGAACAAGAGTACTGGGCCATGTCCGGAGAGGCAGAGGGTATCGGAGCCTCAAGAGCCAAAGCCGGAGCTAATGAGCAATGGTCAAGTGAGTTGGAAGAGGGTCGGAGGATACTAGTGAAACTCTGGTCGGAGGCTCCCTAAAGCAGGCTCACCATAGGGACAAGTCCCCGAGGACTATCATTAGCCTACCACCCTCGTCCTCGATCCCCTCGGCGGGAAGATGGAAAGCTTGAGGCCTGGCCCGCCATCGATCAATGGTAAGGGTGGCCTCACAGCCGTAATGACGCTCCAAACGAGGCTCGGCCAGGAACCCGATATGCTCAAGCACCTGATAGGCGCGGAAATAGAAGAGGCAGGACTCAAATGGCAGATCTCACGCGACCGCCCGAATGGAATAATGAGGTTGTCACGCCCGGAGCCCCTGCTCCGACCGATCATGAGTCTAAACCGCTTCTGGTGCGAAACCATATACCGGGACTCCTTATTTTTATAACCAACAATCATTTACAATTAAATGAACTACCACCCCACGTGGTATCCATTAAAATTTATTCACATTTACTAAGTCCCATTTCTTATACAAATACACACATATATATACATATCTAATACAAACATCGAGATCGTGAATAAGGCTGTGAGCACCTATCTCCGAGACGGCCCATCGCTGGTGGAATGTCCCACCCTCTTTATCTCCTCTTCGCACCTACACCTGACACACCCGTGCTGCTTTACGCCAATACAGACAATAACGACTAATAATAATAATCGTTGTCACCTGTCTTTTTTCATTTACTTTACTTATGCAAATAACAAAGTCTATTCTTATTCGAATTTCTAACTCATCTCATATTATACATGTAGATTTTATTCTTTTCGCATTCCTTATCATTTTCTTGTCATATCACTTCGTGTCAAGTCTTATGTGTTGTAACTCATATCTAATACTACATGTATGGTATATCATATCCTATCAGTATTCAAACAACGATTCATATATACTAAAATCAACCATATCAAGTCATATTAAATAACTGTGGTCAACCAAACTTAATACCCATACATATTGTGACTCTTACCATTATCACTACGGCCATTAATCAACCTCCTAGAATTTACGCTTCATGATCCGATGCCCAAGTAAAAACATTTTATTTCGTTATATTTAATTTTATTTTCAAAGGTGTCACGATCTAATCCCCTACTTGACCTATTATTGATTCAAGCCGGAGCCTCTACATTCGAATGCCAATCAAAAAACATTTATTTTGTCTTATTAAATTTTCTTTTTCAAAAGTGTCGCGACCCGAATCCCCGACTCGACCCGAAGGCGAACTAACCGGAGTCTTGCGCATTCCGACATTTTCACCATCTTTCCAAACATGTTGTTTATGTTATTCTATTTTCGACTCTTAATTAAAAAACACTTTCTCTCGCAATCCCATGACCATTTACAACCAAAACACCCGTGAATATCTGCTACACTTAATACATGTATTTACTAAATGATGTCTTTTTACTATGTCCGTGTAATGTAAAAGATACTTATACAAATACACTTTTTAATACCATCGTTTTCCCTTTTTCGGTTTGTGATTCCACATATAGCTATAGAATTCGACATCCACGACATTCAAGCCAGAATCCACTGTTTATTATTCAAGAGTAATGTGATTTCACATTCAATATTACCGGGCTCCTCACATATGACTATAGAATTCGATATCTGACGGCATTCGGGGCCAGAACTTTGCCTTGTCTGTCATTCATTAGCAATGTGATTTCGTGATTCAATTATTACCGCCTCAATATACGGGTTATAGAAGTCGACATTCACGATGTATCTACTGTGAATCCCCGCCCCCGTCTACAGCCCATTAGCAATGTAATTTCGCATTCAATTATTACCTGCCTCAGTACAGGAAGTCGACATTCACTTACGCATTCAGTTGGTGAATCCTGGCCCCGTCTCGTCATTCATTAAAGAATGTGGATTTCGTGATTCAATTATCACCGTCTCCACATATGGCTATGGGGAAGTCGACATTCATGACAGATTCGGCTGGTGAATCACCCGTCTGGTCATTCATTAGCAATGTGGATTTCGTGATTAGACAAATATTTGCATCTTCCCGATTTAATTCGGGGCTTATGAATCCCGCCATGTCTGGCCATTCAATTTGATACATTTCAAATCAATTTACTTTTATGCAAAGAATTTCGCTTTATCGCCCAAATACATGCACATGCATAATGCAGGATGCATATTTCGAATAGCAATCATTCAAATCAATATATACATATATATATTTCACAATTAATATTCATAACCGATCATAATCACATTTCAATTCTAATATCACTTTCGTATTATCTTTCAAAGATATACGCAATCTATGTACACATTTCATATGCTCATTTACATATTCATTCACGTATACTCATTCATAAATGCTCATTCACGTGTTCATTCACGTATACTCATTCATATACACTCAGTCATAAATTCATTGACGTATACTCATTCATGTATACTTATTCATAAATTACTCATTCACATATTCAATCACGTGATACTCATTCATATACCCATTTACGATACTGCTTCATTTGTTATCATTTTCTGGTTATATGTGATAATAATCATATATCACTTAACCACATTATGTTCATGACATATTGCCTCGCATGTTACAATCATGTTTCAATTGCTTTCATTTTCATTTTCCATAATCATTTTCATGTTTCATGAACACATCTTTACATTTTTCATTTTCTACATTTTCCTTGTTTCATGCCTATTACATATGGAACTTCATATTCTTGTGAAGTATGATGTCTATGAGGATCACACCATTCATATTCTCATTATTTTATGAATCTAGTTTACTTAGAATTGGAATCAATCCAATCTGATCATCCAAATTAAAGTTGTGGTATTTTCATGCCAACTAGTTTAAGCACTCCTGGACATAATTCAGAAACAGTTCGTATTACTAATTTTTCCGGGGTTCTAACTTTATATTTTGACACTATGCTCTTATACTCATTTAAATCTATAAAAGCATGGCCCTATTCCAACTGGAATCACCCTGATCTCGAGCACCGAAAACTTCAAGTTACGTCCGAAACAAACTGACTACTCTATGTCCAAAGTTGGAACCAGAATTTGGCTTTCTGCACATGCCAATCCCACTCCTTTAAGGGAATTTTTAGATCACTTAGGATCAGAATTTGACGATGCCTTCTCTTAAGTTTGGTTCTCCTTGAAGTCTATTTTACTTAGCCACTTGAATCACTCAAATCGGATAAGAAATGAGGAAGTTATGGCCAAAATATGAAAACTGGTCAGAACAGGAAAACCAGAACAAGTTCTACCGGTAGAACTTAACTCCTACCGGTAGGACTTGGCCAAAAATGACCAGACCGAAGTTCTACCCCAGAACTTAACTTCACTCGGTAGACTCCTAAAAGTGCCTGTAATGTGTGTTTTCTCACATTTTTTCCATATGTTTCTAACTCCAATCAACTCTATACCTCATAAATACTTTAAGACCACTTCAAATTCATCTTATGATCTCTTTTCTACTCAATTTATCATTCAATCCTCTTATTTCAAAGACCTATTATGAATTTCTTCAAAACTATTCTAATATGGGTCTTAAACTCATACACATACCAAATACAATAAATTTATTAGGGTTTGTTCTAACCCAACCCTTTTTCTTTGGTAATTAAATTAAATCCAACCTCAAAGGAGGATTCCATGTTTTTTTTCAGGCTACTTAGAGTTTTGTTAACCCTAATTCCAATACATCTTTGGTTAGGATGAAATCCTAACAAACCCTAGGTCTGGGGTAAAACAAATAACCAAATAACCAAACAAAACCAAGGATCCATACTCAAGGTTAGTAGTTCCATACCTTTTGAGCTTGATTTGCTTGATCTCGCTCCTCCCATCATTTTTGCTCTTCCCTCTCTCTACTGCTCCTCTCAAATGAGACCAATTTTGGTCTTTAAAACATGGATTTCTTAAGGCCATGTTTGGCCCTCCCAATAAAACCCATTTTTGACTTTTTAACTCATTTTGCATTTAAACCTTCCATTCATTCCAATTTCAATTCCATCTTTTCTCTATTTCCATAATGGCATATAACTATGGATTTATGTCATTCGCATATAACTTATTAAATTTCTATTTCGCATCCCATCCTTTGGCTTTATTACCTTTGGTCCTCAAGTGGTAAATTACCACTTTACCCTGCTCTCGACTAATTCCGGTCCCTGCTTTATTTCCCAAAATTTCCATTTAGCTTATAATATACCCTAAACAAGTCCGAAAACTGCTAGGGTATATTTCGGGATGTTACAGAGGTCATACCGGGCTGAACCAATATCCCTCTGAAATGCGATACAACACCGCCAGGATAGCTCCTCTCCTTTGTACTATATGCTAAAGTGGAAACATATTAGACCTCAAAACGTGGTCTATCAGAAGCATATGCTGCGGAAGGTGCCGTCTCGAATACATCGCACCCGCCGCAGGGCCCATAGAGAGAAGCTCTGACCATCCCCGGGTCGAGTGACGAGGCCACTGCCTATAACCGGCCGTGACATTGGCGAGGGACCACTAGTAAATGGAGAGAGCCAGGATATCTGAGGCCCGGGAAGTATTCCTAGCCCGCGTCGAGAAAATGAAGAGCAAATTTCGGCCGCCTCTCGCCTCGGATGTCATAATATGATGTAACTCGCCGATGACCCGAGGATAAGAAGAGACGACGCGACACCGCGAATGGCTCCGTATGGTATCACCGTACGAGCATGGAGTCTCGCAGCTCGGTCCACGCAAATGCCGAGACTATGCACACTCCCCATGGAAATCTCTATCCGCAGCCTAACATTCCCTGACGGGGCCACAGGAAGCAAGGTCACCCGATGATGGACCCTGAGATGTGTCCTGTTTCACACCTCGATAAGGAGAGGGTGGCACCTGATCTCGATGTACGACCCCCTGTCCGAAGTCCGGCCCTCAAGTGTGGGCCCTTCGAGCTAGCCTCGGGATGAAGGAGCTGGGAGGAGTAGCCCAACCCGAAGATAATATCTCCTCCCGCAAATACGTGAGGAGGAACCCTCGCATCACTAGCAAAGAAAGTGTGCTCAGACAACAGGGAGCCGGGGCAACAGGGCAAAGAGAGGCGCACAACATACAGAGTTGGCGTCGTCGCGGCAAGAGAGGAGGGGCCAATCTGCAGCAAGGGCCGGCCAAGTAGGAGAGCCACGGCACAGTGGCCAGCCGCGCAGGAGCTTCACAGAGGCCGGTGGTAGGGGGAGGTGGCTCAAGACCTCGCTACCGAAGAGGCCTCCCTGTTTCGCCATTTTCGGACCTGAGGGAAAGCAGCTAGAGAGGAGATGAGTTTTTCAAACCGGGTAGATGAATCCGTGAGCTGAAATGAAAGGACTGCGGTTTATAAAGGAGGAGGGTGGTTGAAGATATGAACAATTAATGGCTTTTAATGACCATTAATTGAATGGCTCAAAAGATTTGAAAATTTAATTTAAGGAGTGTCAAACGGAGGGTTGCAGGAAACAAAGAGTTGCAGGGAGGAGGAGAAGATGAACAGTGCCAGCAGGTTGCGAAATTTCGCAACCTGTGAATTTTCGCAGGCTGCAAAATTTCACAACATGCGAAATTTCGCAAGTTGTGAAAATTTTCACAACCTGAGAAATTCTCAGGCAAATTCTTACCATCCCTGTACTAGTACACCTGCAACAAAACAAGACCAAAAATTATTAGAAGTTTAAGCTAGAAAAATAAGAAAATTCACAAAATTTGGAAATTAAAGGACCTTAATTAAAATCCTAAATTAAAATTTGAAATAAAACAAAACAAAAATCTAACTAAAATTTGGAGTGGTTTCCAAGTTCCTGCAGGAACCACTCCCTGTGATGCTGATAAGAGGTCTCATGGGGTCAAGGAGAGTAGTTCTCCATGCCTACAGCGAGGTGTACCCGTACCAGTCTGTAAAACTTTCGTCGTCCCGGTTGTTAAGCATTATGCTCTTTGGTGTCTGGGCTGTTGCATGATGTATGCAGTGAAGGCTGATCGATGCAGTGGATCCTTCATCAACCGCTTCTCGGGTTCTCAATTAATTCTTCCAGTTTGGTGAATACCGACTTTCCTTCACTGCGCCACTTGTGCGCACTTCTTCCGACTCTCTCCGCTCCTTATCCTCAACCGGGCTTATCCTCAATACTCAAGTGAAAATGTTGAGCTTCGTGAGTCATGTCATCGGCTGCGAGCCGCATAACCCATCTCTAAGAATCGATTATAGCATTAGCTGTGGCCAAAAATGGTCTCCCAAGTATGATAGGCACTTGGTGAGTGCTCTCTGCCATTGGCTTTATATCAAGAACCATAAAATCCACCGGATAATAGAAATCATCTACCTTTACCAAGACATCCTCAACTATCCCCTTTGGTATTTTCATTGATCGATCCGCTAATGATGTGGTGATGTTGGTAGTTTCATTTCCCCAAACCTAATCGCTTGTACATCAGTATGGCAAAGAGTCGACACCGGCTCCCAAATCCAAGCAGTTGCTCGTTTACGCAGTCCCTCCAATGTCGGGATCGAGATGGTGGGGGATCCTAGGATTCAGATTTCAACAAGGTTTTCAGACTCGATGATAGAGCTGACTTGTTCATCAGAAGCCTCTTATTAATGCCCAACCCCTTTGACCGTACAAGTCCTTAAGAAATTTGGGTTGATAAGTCGGAACCTATTCGATCATATCAAATCAGGGGGATGTTCAATTCCTGACCGCCCGTAACTTCCAGATGCCTCTCGCTTGTAGCCTCCTTTTCATTTCCCGCTGCTCGGGGGAAACCCGGGGCTGGCATGCTTTCTTCATCTAACTTACTAATGATTATGTTCCGCCTCCATATCTTCTTTTCTGGGTCTTACTAGAAGCTTAGGACCCGACCGCTTCAATTTCTTACCACCTCAAGGTGATAATGGCTCGACTTCATCCATTTCAGGTGCAGCTCACTGAAAGCTTACCTACGCACTCTCTAGGATTAAGTAAATGTCCTCGGGGAGGGAACTCTCCCTTCTCCGAAGACTGAGGTTGATTATTCAAAGCACATGGATGACTCCATGGTATCAATTTTTTATTTTCGCTTTCGTAGCTTCCATCAATTCTTTTCATTCATGGAGCTTTCTACCTTTCTATTCTTCGTTTATCCATTGATAGTTTTCGCTTCCTCCACAAAATTCCCACCACCTTGCTTGAATTTTATGATGGCCCTTCAATGTGTGATGAAGTTTCGTGGCTGCCGCTTACTAAGAGGTGGACCCATACTCGTTGTCGCTGACGTGCCCCCGTGGAACATATAGAGGTTTAAAGCCTGCGGACAGTCAAAGGGTTCTTCCAAATGGGATTATAAGTGTTGCCATACTGGCATCGCTGCGGCCTATTTCAGCCCACAACATTTGCATTTTCAACCATTAAATCCCTTACCGAGGGGGAAATTGCACACCCTCTCCTCGATGATCGGGTGCATTGACAATTGAAACATGGTCATTAAGCATGGCTGCCTCGGGCCACGCCTCGTACCTCCCGTGGCTCTTCGCCCAGCTTCTTCCATCCTTCTCAGTTTAAAGTGATGTTTCGCTTTAATTCCATATCCTTCGTTAGCGCATAAATGCCTCCCCTCGGGTTTACTGTTGGTTTCATTCTCTCTACCTTCCTTGGGTTCGGCTCATCCCATCCCTTGGAGGTTTCAGCCACATAGTTCAAAAAGTTCATGGCTTTATAAGGATTTTTGCTAAGGAAGTCCCCTCCACACATTGTTTCATGGAAGGGGACATTCCATCGTAGAAATGGTTCACCAGCATCCATGTATCAAAGCCATGATGAGGGCATGCACTGATGGTTTCAAGATACCTTTCCCAAGACTCATACCTTTCACCGTCATGAGCTACAGCGTGTAGGTCTCCTCTTCGTGTTAATGGTCTTATGAGCACTCAAGAACTTCTTCAAGAATTCCTCCCGCAAACAAATTTCTAGCTTCACGGTCATCGGGCCTTAGTGAATTAAGCCAAATTTCGCCTTATCTTTGAGTGTCAAAGGGAAAGCCTCACTGAAAGCAAGTCCATATCGAATGCACCTTCCTTGAAAGTCGTGCAAACTTCCTCAAAATCCCGAATATGTGTGTATGGATTTTCATTTTCCATACCATGAAAAGTGGGGAGCAGGGGCACTAAATAAGGTCTCACTGCCACATCCTCAGTAGGGGGTATAATGCATGAGGTGCACCACCTCGTGGGTGAATGTCCCTCATTGGATCTTATGAATTGCCCAAGATGAACCCCCGTTGGCTCTCGTCGCTTCTTCGTGGGGTCTCCATCCGATTGTGTGCAAGCAACCTCACAACCCTTTCAATCACACCTAGTCTTTCCACCGTCAGCAGCTTCGTCCCCACGCATAGTTCGCCGCGGCGATCACACCACAAGTAAGAAACCAAACAAAAACTAGCCTCTAACAAAAAGGTTATCGGGCACACGCAATGGTAATACCGGGCATCGGTGGAAGTTTTCAAACCCCAAAGCAGTTGAAATCTTCAAATTCCCCTGCAGTGAACTGCAAGTGGGGAAAAATGATAAGATAAAAAAGAAATGAGATTGCACTAAAACTTTTGATGTGAATCACAAGTTCACTGCCTTTCTTTCTCACTAGGGCACCATCCCCAGCAACGGCGCCATTTGATTCGTTTGGTGCTGGCAAAGTTCTAATCAACAAATTTATAACCTAGAAACTCTACTACCGACGTAGCCAGAAAAAAGCCTATCGCAGCATGTTTCGCCTGCGCCTAACACTGTGAATGCCTTTCAGGAGAAAAGAGTTACAAAGGCATCAAAATGGTGTTTTCTCGCTGATTCAAAGGGCTCTGCGGGGAAATGCTATGTGTGAAACGGTTGAAAATTGAAATAACTAAAGTGAAACAGAGAGAACTGAAGTCCTCTGGGCCATCGGGCTTAGGTTCTAGTTAACTAACATGTACTGTGTCTTTATCCTCGTGATTGGGAGCATGACATATAGTCATTTCCCACCAGATCTTCATTTAGCTTTTAAAACCTAAACCCTAAGAGTTTTCCTTTTGAAAGATAGCATTTTATTAGGCATGAATGTCCCTAGTAGTGAAAACACATCTCAAAAACACTACCCTACGATAACTAATAAGAGATAACTAACTGGGCCTCAGTGGATCTAGTGAAAGTATCCACTGAACCTAAAAATCTTGCCAAATACACATTAAAGAGAGCATGCTTAAGAGATTTAACTCTTATGGTGAGGCTAGGCAGCAACACCCTAAACACAAACATGAAAAAGCATGAGAACATGTAGCTAAGCCTAAAAACAACACCTGAGCCGCCTTCCTTTAAGGATCAGGGGGTATTAGCTACATCCCTGATTGTCATCATCAAGTGGGTGTTCGCAATAAGAAAGTGCAAGAAAGTGAAGGAGAAGAAGAGAAAATCACCACCACAGAGGGAAAATAAGCTTCGTGCTCCAATTCCTTGATCGACACGGTATGCCAAAAAGTCGAGCCTGACATACAAAGCCAGCATCGGTTTATAGGTGCTCGCAAAGGAAATTACAAAAGTGTTAAAGAACCAAAATTACATAAGGGTAAACTTCAGATAAACCACCAACAAGTGGATCAAAAGGCCATAGCAGACAAGGAGCAGATTCAGGTTGCAAAATTTTCCAACCCTGCAAAATTTCCAGTTCCTTCTCTGGGGTGATATGCCCAAATTTCCTCCGTTTGATCATTGCCTCGAATCTCTAGCTGATCATCGGTTTGAATCGACCGAGAATTATGAGGCATTTGACTCGCAAACTACTAAAATAGCTACAAAATGTGACTCGCAGCAAAGCAGGATCCCAATGTAACACTTGAAGACAAGTCGATTAGTACATAAAAAGCGATAAAACCCGCTTATAAACAAGGCTCAATATTGCACTTATTCGGTACTAATCAATTGTAGGAAAGATAGAGGCATAAATGACAATAGTTCTTACGCTGAGAACAAGAGGACTCGGGGTTTACCTCAAACCTTAGGCCCCCGAGAACCCTCTTCAAGGATGAGGGGGTTTAACCCAATCTCCCTCGAGTCAGGCCATCCCTGCGGATGCCTGCGTTTCGAGAAAAGTGAGAGAAAGGGGGAGAAAATTAGAGAAAAGATGAAAGCGGAAACTGGAAGCTTTTATGCCAAAAGTTTATCGTGATCAAAAGTTGTTTATGTACGTAGCTCGAATCGGGAGGCTTATATATTGCCTCGTAACAAGCAGAAATTACAAAATGTAATAAGTACCAAAAGTACATGAGGGTAAATTTAGGAAAAGTCACAAAAGCTGGTCAAAGTACCAAATCGATTACTAAGAGCAGTTACAAAATTCACACAACCCGTGGAAATTTGCAATGTTTGAACTCTCTTTCTATTTTCCGCTTCCACTTCCTTCCCGAATTCGACTCGCAACTCGAAGGTCTCTACTGATTCTTCGCTCGAGTCGACTCGACGACATTAGTCTAATTTAGCTTCTGCAAACTACTAAAATAGCCACAAATGCGATCAAGATGTAGGTTCTGACCTTGGTGTGTCATTTGAGTTATCACACAAAAAGTGCTCAAAACCCACAATAAACAGGGTTCAAAATAGCACTATTTGGGCACTAATCACTCCCCCCAACCAACACATTGCTAGTCCCTTAGTAATGATAGAAAGAAAGAAAGAGCAGATAATGGTATTTGAAAAAGTATATGGGTGAGCAATGTCTAGCCTAAAAAGTATGAATCACTAAGACCCTGCACAATAACCATCTTAGGAGAATGAATGCCATACAAAATCAAGTTTTAGAAAAGTATCCAACTCAAGGGAATCGACCTGAAACTTCCACCAAAATCTAAGTAAACATATGATAATTTTTTAACAATAAACTGCGAAGCTGCTCTCTCCCCCCAACCAAGCTACTTAATTAGTGCCCAAAAAGTGCTATTTTGAACCCTATTTATTATAGGTTTCCTTGAAGCCAGGTAATTAATCATCAGAATTAACCCGATGACATTGGCTGTCCCTACCATTCTACTCGATCGATTTATATTAATTTTGTAGTTTTACAGCTGATCATGCCAAAATTGTTTAGTCGATCCAAGGAAGAATTCGAGCCAAACTCAACATCGTAGGATCGTAGACCAAGAGGAAAGAAGAGCGTAAAACATAAGAAAAAAATGAAGCCAGAGCAAATTTTGGTCACAACCTCGTGGAACTAAGCCCCGCCCGCCACTATTCATCCCGCCATCGTTCACATTTCACCTTTCCTACAAGCACGTCATTTTTGTTACAATTTTTCGTTTCTTCCTATTTTAACCTCAGAATAGCTTTTGTTTTGGCTTGTTTTGTACTCATACACCGAAAGCACTCATATGTTTCGGTCAGATCAACTTGAATCAACTGACCCTAATAAATTTCGAGAAGCTTTCAAATTCTCTCCCGTTTCCCGCTTCTTCTCCCGTCGCTTTCCTTTTTCCATTTTCTACTACCAAACATCCCTGAGGATGACAACCTGCTGGATGGTTGGCTAAACCCTCCATCCTTGAAGAGGAGGCTATCAAGTGACGCTTTATGCAGATTTCGCCCTGCTTTTAACGGGCAATATGGTATTTGTGTTCTATATCTTTCAATCTAGGCTTAAACTCTGAGATGCCTGATCACCTCAAAGATTCGCAATCTTTTCGGGGTTCAAGTGGATGCCATTGCTGTGATCCAATCGAGATCTCTAAGCAGTTGTCTTCTATGAGTCACCGTAGTATGTATCAGGACGGTAACACTGCCGTGGACGGTGTTCAAAAGGAAAAATTTTAGGGCTTAGTTTTTAAAAGCCAAATGAAGATCCTGGGCTTTGGGAAATGACTATAGGTCATCCTCCTAACGCGAGGAAAAGGACCCGAGGATCTCTAATTTGCTCTTAGGACCTTAAAACCCAAAGAAATTGATGCTTCAAGGATTCTTTTTTCTTATTTTCTTCATTTTAATATCAATCAAGACACTACCAAAACCCCATCGTTTTTATAAATTCCTTAAATCCAAAGTGAAATTCACCATTTCAACTCCATTGCAAATCATTCAGAGAAGAAACTCATCCCCGTGTTCTAATCTTGAGTTACTATATCGCAAATAGCTCCGCTACTACAAATAGGATTTAGGATATAAATATTGTTGATTCATAACACCTACTATGGCACGAATCAAATGGCGTAGTTGCTGGGGATGGTGCCTAATTGCATTTGACGAGCTGTGGAACACTTGTGATTCTCATCACAAGTATTGGTGAATTTCTTTTACATTACTGTCAGTTTTTTTTTTTATTTCAATTCACTATGAAAAAAAAAGTTGTCATAGGATCAAGTTGGGTTGCCTTGCTTTTGCTACTGTGAATCCATTTTCAAAGTGGATCGTAAATTCAAGGCAAGGCTCAAAGACAGTTCTATGGGAAAATCGACCGTGGATCAAACCCAACACCTGTGAGGGAGAACAATACAATCAATACACTATGGAGAGAAACCCTAGTTCAAATATGTCATCGAGGGATGTCCTTCCATGGCAGGGAAGTCAAGAACTCAGAGAGAAATCCAAACCTACATGGTGGTCTATGAGGGAACAGGAGACCAATGGACGAGTACACCCTTCTACAAAGGTTACCCCAACTTATGCACCTCCTCCACATCCACAAAGATGCTCCTTTGTCTCAAATTTCAACCACCACGCCCACCTCCCCAATCGAAAGCAATTCTGCACCTTTACCAAACCGGTGCGATGTTGGGTATGGGCGTAAGAAATTGACCCCAATTGTCAAAGATAGATCAGGAAAGCTCTCCGAACAAAAGATTAAGTGCTTCAGAGTGACCTTGAAAAATTGACATCACGCAAAGATTCTATTTCTCAAGGCTCACCATTCAGCATGGTCACTGCTATGAGGAGAACTCCGAGGAGAGTGGCCGATCGACCGTATGAATCACGCATGAACTAGTGGAAGCTCTCGAGGAATTAAGCAAATGTGGGAAGCAAGGGAGTGTAGAAGAAAGAAGCAGGAAGAGCCCCAAGAACCTATCCTTCAATCAATCCCCATGAATTTGAATCCTAGTGCCACTGCCCAACCCCAAAATAGCCCACTGCCAGTGTACATACTACTCACACCTGCAACAAACTCAAAACTTGTAGCACCTACTCCCAAAGCTCAAGCCGCCCATCACCGTCAGATAAAAATATCAGAAGTTAGTGGCTAATTGTTGGGAGCCTTTACACTACATCAAAGACACAAGCAATTTCCACACGCATGGCACGTTGACGGTTCGGTGTCATCTTGGATTGGAGCACCCGAACCCTGATTTCTAAGCTCGCGGCTCCAACAAATCTCCAAAGGCCTAAGGAGGGTTCAAAAATGAGCATGCCCCAATTTTTTGTTTTAATTTTTCTTATTTTATTTTGTTTTACTGGTTTTATTTTGATTTCTTTAATTTTTCTTTTAGATTTCCTCTAATTTTTAAGTTAATCTTTTTCTAAACTCTTGTTTTTCACTCTTTTCTCGCAATTTTTCTTAATTTTTCTTGTATTAATTTTGCGCTTGAGGAAATTGAAGTCCTGATCAAGATCGCCAGCAAAGAAAGTGTTAGAGTAGGGACAATTTCGCTACATACAAATAGGAATTTTCACATAGCGACTCTACATAGCGACTCTTATAGCGAAAATTCTATACAGATTGGTCCTCTATAAAAGACAAAATGAATAAAGAATTTTTTTTTCTTTTTATAAAAAAATCGTTCCTCACACAAAATTAAAATAAAAATAAAAAAAAAAATTTTTTATTTTATTTTATTTTATTATTTTTATTTATTAAAAAAAATTTTATTTTTATTTTTATTAAAAAAATTTGCTCTCTCAAAAAATTTATTTAAAATAAAAATAAAAATATATGTTTTTATTTATTTTATTATTTTATTATTTTTATTAATTATTTTATTTTATTTTAAAAAAATTTTACAAGAATAGCGTACTACATGTGAAAATTCTTCTATGCTAGCTCAAAATTTCATTACTCCTCACCGTTTTGCCTCCCGACTTTGTTTCGCCATAACTTTTCATCCCGACTGCTTTAGGCGTTAAAATTGGAAAGCTTAGAGAGTGTAAAATCCAAAAATATCCAGAAAGAACACTTTTGAATTTTTTATAAAGATGAAAATTTCGCATTCAACCGGTCACTTTTTTTTTTTCTCTTTCTTCTTCTAACTTGTTCATTTGAAGCCCAAACGAGTGAATAAGGTGTCGATGGAATGCTTCTAAGTAAGTCTCCTATCCAACAAATCGATCACATCCTCATCAAGGAGGTAACACCCCTTTCCCCTAACTTTCCAATCCGAGCCCCATCGTGGGACAATGAGATATCTGGGTCGTGGGGAGAGTTAGCGTAAGTGAAGTGAATTTTGAACTTATATTTTTGTTACTATTTTGAGCAAGCCCATTTTGTGATGTTCAGTGGCTTGCTGGTTTTATTTTTTGTGAAGCTATTATACTATACAGCTTATTTTGTTCAAAAACTGCACCCATTTTTTTTTTTTGTGTTTTGCCTAACCTGTGGTTTGAAAAATTGAAACTTTGTCCACCCTATTAGATGTTGTGATTGTTTCCATGCCCAGTTGAGTGGATGATCGCTGAATCTCTTGAGTTGAAGCTAATCTCTTTTTCTTCCACCTTTAGCTAACCACACCGTGCACATCAGCTTCTTCTAATAACTCGAAAACTACTCTAGCCCCTAAGCCTTGCAATAACCTACCCTAGTCTCTGGCTGGACCACCTTTAATAGGTTAAGGACCCCCATGAATAGAAGGCCAATGTGTCTTCCAAAATAAAAGAAGAGTAAAAAGAAAAGCAAAAGAAAAAGAAAAGAAAAAAAGAAAATTGCAACGCTTTGCCTTGAAACCCGGAAAGTAATTCGGCCCGAGGGGTATATGGATGAAGCCTTTAAGCCCTAAGGTCTCTAAGCCAACCTGTCGGGAGCCACCGATTTAAGGCTCGCTAATGGTGGATGGGTGGAGTTTAGAAGTTGTAGATGTTAGAGTCCTCAAATCATTCAAGTCCCAGAAACCTGTAGAGTTTGTGGTCGAAAGATCCTAGCTTGATGTCCTAAGACTTAATTGGTTGGGAGTCATCGGTAGATCCCCCGTACATGGACCCTGTGAGGCCCATTCTCGAAGATTGCACCCTTACAACAAAAAGAGTCAGGAACAAGAGTGGGTCCTGGTCTCATTCGGGGTTGGTTAGCGTGCTAGGTTGTGTCAGTAGCTAGGTTGGGGGGAGAGTGCGGTTTGGCAGTTTATTGTTGAGAACTGATCAAACAAACATTTAGATTTTGGTGGAGGTCTCTGGTTGATTCCGCAAGAAGGAGGCTCTTTTGATACTCAATTTGGTATGGCACTCATTCTCTCAAGATAGTTATTGGGCAAGGCTTTGATGATTCTTACTTAGGGTTAGGCATTACTCATTCACAACCTTTTTGAAATACCATTTTTGTGAACATTATTTTGTTATCGTTTTGTTGCTCTCTTTCTTTCTTTCTTTCATTGCTAAGGGACTAGCAATGTGTAGGTTGGGGGTGTGATTAGCCTCAAAAAGTGCTATTTTGAACCCTATTTATTATAGGTTTTGAGTGCTTTTTGTGTACTAATCATTGTAATTAACCCAATTTACACATTAAGGTCCCTGTTATTCTACTGATCGCATTTTGTGGCTAATTTTGCAGTTTTTGCGAGCTAATCATGCCAAAATTGTTGAGTCGATCCAAGCATGAAGAATTCGAGTCAAACTCAACATCGTGAGACTGGGGATCAAGAGGCAAAGAGCAGAAAATGTAAGAAAAATGAAGCGTATAAATTTTAGTCACAACCTGTGAAATTGCTCTTAGTCTCGCCACTCATTCATCCTGCCACTGTTCACATTTCACCTTTCCTGCAGTTACACGCTTTTGCCTTTTTGTTACAATTTTTTGTTTCTTCCTATTTTAACCCTTGTAATAGCTTTTGTTTTGTAATTTCCTATACACAGAGCACCTATATAAGCCTCAGTCTGTATCAACTTGGAATCAATCAATTCGGCACAATTCTTGGATAAGCTACTTTCTCCAAGCCCCGCTTCTTCTCTCGTTTCATTTTCTTTCCCTTCTTTCCATTTTCGCTACCAAACATCCCTCGAGGATGACAACTCAAGGGATGGTTATTAAACCCCTCCATCCTTAAAGAGTGAGGGCTACTGGTGACGTTTTTAAGGTAAGATTTGTCTCCCGCTTAACGTAAGTGCTATGTGGGGTATTTGTGTTCTATCTCTTTCAATCTAGGTTTAAATCCCCTTGAGATGCCTTGATTGACCAGTATTTATAATTTGGTTCAAGTGGATGCTTATTTCTGTATCCACCGAGATTCGGTTAGCTATTCTCTCTATGAGTCACCGTACAGTAAATTAGGGACGGTGTTCACCGGCTGCCACGGTGTTCAAAAAAGAAAAATTTAGGTTTAGTTTTTAAAAGCCAAATGAAGATCCGGTTTGGGAAATGACTATAGGTCATCCTCCCAATTCCGAGAAAGGACTGAGAACCTCTAATTTGCCTTAGACCTTGTAAACCCATTAGCCTCGATAGTTTCAAGGATTTTTCTTATTTTTCTTCATTTTAATATCAACTGCATACCACAAAACCCCACTGCTTTTTATAAATTCCTTAAATCCAAAGTGAAATTAACCATTTTGAACTCCACTGCAAATCATTTGTACAAAGAAAACTCATCCCCGTGTTCGAATCTCAGAGCCACACTATATCATAAAGAGCTCCGCTACTAAGCAGTAGATTTAGGATATAAATATTGTTGATTCATAACACCTACTGTGGCACGAATCACTACTGCCAAGACCTAGAATATTGACCAACCTAAATAAATTTGGCTCCACTCTTATTCCACATTTCTTCTCGTGTTGTAGGGTGCAATGTTGAGGAATCGACCTCACCAAAGTCCATGTAACGTCCACCGATGACTCCCAACCAATTAAGGCTTAAGGCTTAGGGCATCAAGTCATAAGGATCTTTCGACCACTAACTCTTCAGGTTTCACCCCGATCAATGATTTCCTAAACTCCGGGAAGACTCACAACTCGCTGTCCCTCACCCATCCACCCATGTAGCGAGCACTAAGTCAGTGGCTCCTAACTAGTTGGCTTGTATAATTAGGTTCTAAAGACTCATATACCCCTCGGACTCATGCTTAGGTTTCATGCGTAACTCACTCGCTTTTCTATTCTTTTTTCTTTTTCTTTATTATGGAAGACTCATTAGCCTTCTTTTCTTTGGGGGTCCACAACCTATTACGTAGTCGAGGAAAACTAGGTAGGTTTGCAAAGTAAGGCTAGGCATTTTCTGGCTTATTAATAGAAACTGATGTGCACTGTGTGTGGTTAGCTAAAGGTGGAAGAAGAAGGCCGAAAACCATGAGACTTCAACTGATCATCTACTTAATCATGCATGGAACTAATCTAACGTCAATAGCATTGGGCAGTGTTTCAATTTTCTAACTTGCAGGTTAAGAAAGACCACAAAAAAAAAATTGCAATTTTTGAATTGAGAAAATGAGTTGTATGGTATGTATAAGAATATATATTACTATGTTTTCACTTCTTCACAAAACAAACAACAATCTTTCATAAAAACGTAACAAACAAAGAAGCCACTAAGCATACAAAATGGGCTTTGCTCAAAGTATCACCAAAACATGAGTATAAAAACCACTTCCTTTGCTAACTCTCCCCCCAACCAAATGTCACATTGTCCTTAATGGGGCTCGACAGTTAGAGAATAGGCGGCATCACCTCCTCAAGGGGTAAATAGGTATCGCCATCTCATCCCGAGCAAAAGGTGCCGCCGCGGCGTGGTCGCTACCATCGTTGCTTCTACCAAGTCAAGAGAGGCCGCAGTGGCCGGCCGGGCAAGCAAATGGGCTCGCCGAGGAGGAATTGAAGAGGCCCGCGTGCACCGGCTGGGGGAAATCGTGAGGTGTCTGTGTGACTTTAAATCCGGCATGAGGATGGTACCAATTATGAGCCATGGCACCAAAGGCAAGTCATCCTCTCGCTAGGGGCTACACGGCAGCTATAAATGATGCAGACGGGCGGTTAATGTGCGAACCCGTGATCCACATGAAGACTAGGAAATCCTGAGTGGATATAGAAATATACTATGGCGAAGGTGCTGTGGTACTCGGTCCGGCAACATCTGCAGGAGCTGTGGTACTAGGGGCTAAGGGCTTTGAAGGTGTAAAGGATGCAGGAGCCGTGGTAATGGAGCAGTGGTAGATGGAGCTGGAATTGAGGATGCTGGAACCTGAGGCTCCTCAGTATGAACTGTTAGAGGTGGATGCTCCTCTAGTGGAAGGTCAGCTACTGGCTGGTCCTCGACTAACTCCGGAGGTGGGAGGTGAAAAGAGCGGGGCCTAGTCTGCCACCGTCAACTCAGAAGAACGCCGTGATCTCGATGGCGTGCCTCACTGCTCAACAGGAAAGCCGTTGTGCTTAAAACCTAGCATAAAAGTCTCGAGAATAGGAGAGGACTCAAACTTTCCGGGTCGTTCCCGATGAACCTTGTCCTCGGCGGGAACAAGGGTGTCATGATGAGCCTGGGTCGGGCCGAATCCGTAAACCCTTCGATATACTGGGCATATAGAGCCTCCAGAATGGATCCTCTCCTCTATACTATGTGCTGGAGCGAAAAAATATTAGACCGCAGTACGTGGTCTATGAGGAGCATACTCGTAGGAAGCAGCCTCCTGAACAAAATAGACCCGTTGTCATGTCCCGGGATAGTAGACGAACCATCTCCCTGGTCGAGGGATGGGGTCATTGCCTATAATATACCAGTTACAGGACCATCGCGTATCGAACGAGCTGCTATATCCGTGGCCTGGCACCTGCACACCCATCGATAAGAATTAAATGGTCAGTTTGATTGTTTCACCGGGAGGTCATCGTGTTGTAGAACTCGATGACCACCCAAGGGTAGCAAAACCAATATGGGGTTATGAATGGCTCCAGGGAGTACCTCTGCACTAATCACATCGAATCTCTCTGAGTTCAATTCGGGCAAAGGTCGAGATCATAATAAACCTGTTGCGCAAATCCCTGCATCAAATCAAATACTTCCGGAATAGGGCTGTAGTAAAAGTAGGGTCGCTTGATGATTGAGGTTGGGGACTGATTCGTGCCACAGTAGGTTGAGCGGAATCAACAAAATTTATATCCTAAGTTCCTCCTACGTCAGAGTCAAGCTACTGCGCAGTAGCGCTGTCTGTGGTCGAACACGTGGATGGGTTTTCTTCAGATTAAATGATTTGAGGAATCAAAACCGGTGAATTAAATTCTGGATTTTGGGGTTTGCTAAAAATAGGAAGTGGATAGTTTGTAACTGAAAATAAAATGAAGAAAATAATAAAAAAAGAACTCCTTGAAGCAAGGTCACTGAGTTTAAGATCCAGGTTAACCGAGAGGTCCCCCAGCATTTCCCTCTCGTTGGCGACATGCAACCTATATGTCCATGGCATAACCGGATCTATGTTTAACTAGCAACCACCCTGAAAACAAATCCTATTTTGAGTCAATACAGCATGCATCTATGGCCCCTTTACGTTTGAAACTCTAACATTCAATATCATCTCAGAGGCTCGTAAAGACCATCTAAAGAACAACAGTACATCTATCACTAATTATGCAATCGATCTCAAAGCATGGGAGAGTATTGGCCAAACTCAATAACATTAAATGTTATGCAACCCTAATTTAAGAAACCATAACATATAAATATCATTTTAGAGGCTCAGAAGACCATCTAGTTAGAACCACAAAGACATCTCTCACCAATATGCACTGATCCTAAAGCATGGAGAGTATTACAAATCAATAACATTCAATGTTATGCAACTATCGCTTGAAACCCTAACCCTTAACCTACCTCGGCTCAGAAGGGCAACTAATGATATTAGTATCTAAAGCTAAGAATACACTAAACTCCTGGTGCTTGCCAAGTACACAAGAAAGTAAATCAAAAAGCTAAAAACCTAGAGTTGAAGATTTAACTAAAAATGACAAAACTCCGTCGTATGAAAAGCGTGGGAACCACCAAAGAACTCAAAGATTCACCCCAAGCAGCCTTTACTTCAAGAAGGAAGTGGTTTTAGCCATCCTCCAAGTTATCATCCCTGAGGGTGTTTGGCAACCAAGCAGTGAGAGAAAGAGAGAGAGAAGAGAGAAAACTCGAAAGAAAACAAAAAGTCAAGATATTTACCTAAAGATTGGGTTGTGGTTACAAACTTATAAGGTGGCTTATATAGCCAACCCAAAATGTGTGAAAATACAAGAAAAGCTTCTCCAACATTTTGGCTAAATTCAAGGCAAGAGTAATACACCAAAAATGAAGCCTGCACACTACAAAAGCATGACAAGGCAAAGGATTTGATATCAGCCAAAATTTCGCTAGTTGGGCGAAACCACCAAGAGAGCACAAAGGAATCATGAATTTTCGCTAGGCAAGGCACTCATTATTACGAAATTTCTCGCTACCTAATAAATTCTTGTGAGTAGCTAAAATGCATAATTTCATTAGGAATAAGGATATTTCGCTAGCTAGTGAAATTCACAAGAGATAGCGAGGGCCTGAGAAATTCGCTTATCCACAAAGGAATTTTCTAGCCCAGCCGAAAAGTCCAGTTCTCCTCGCGCTACTGCTCCATTGGCCACTGCTCCTCGTCGCTTCTTCCATTTTCTTCCCGCTTCATTTTTCACTTTTCTTCTCTTTCCTCTTAGTCTCGATCTAGATGTTGAGTTTGGACTCGAATTCTCTGCTTGGATCGCACTCAACACTTTTGCACATTATTCACAAAAACTCGCAAAATTACACAAATGCATCGTGAATAATAGGGACCTTAATATGTAAATTGTTACTACAAACAATTAGTACACAAAGCGCCTGAAACCTATTAAAAATAAATGTTCAAAATAGCACTTTTTGGGCACTAATCACACCCTCAACCTACACATTGCTAGTCCAGAGCAATGAAAGAAAGAAAGAAAGAGCATGTACAAAAAAGATAACAAAATTATGTGCACAAAAGGTTGTAGTTCAAAAGGTTGTGAAGAAGTAATGCCGAACCCTAAGTAAGAATCAATATCAAAGTCGGTCCACAACTATCATGAAAGAATAAATACCATACAAAATTGAGTATCAAAGAGTCTCCATTCCTGAATCAACTAGAAACTTCCACTAAAAATCTAAGTGTTTATTTGATTAGCTCAACAATAAACCCGTTAAACTCGCACTTCCAACCTAGCTACTACCACGACTCCACATGCTAACCAACTTAAATAGATCAGACCCACCTCTTATTCCACAATTCTTTATGCTAGGCAATGCTGAGGAACGACCACTAAACCATGTAACGGGATCACCGATGACCCCAACCAATTAAGGTTTAGGCACCAAGTCATAAGGGATCTTCAACCACTAACTTCTTCGTGTTTCACCTCGACCAATGATTTCGAGACTCCAAAGACCTACAACTTGCTAAACTCCACCCATCCACCCATGAAGGACACTAAGCTCAAGTGACTCCCAACCGCTGAAGGTTTAGGCACCGCTTTAAAGGTTTTCTACATATACCCTCGACCGTGCTCGGTTTCAAGGCAAAGCGTTGCAATTTTATTCTTTTCTTTTCTTTTTCTTTTCCTTTTTCATTTCTTTTTCTTTTCTTTTTCTTTTTCCACAGAGGTCCTTAACCTATTAAAGGCGGTCAATGAAACTAGGGTAGGTTATGCAAAATAAAGGAGGTTGCACAGTTTTTTAGCCTATCAATGAAATATAATGTGCTTTGTGTGGTTAGCTAAAGGTAAGAAAAGGTCAAATCAATAAGAATTCAAATCAATCATTCACTAACTACATGGAACCAATCTAACATCAATAGAATTGGACAAAGCTTCAATTTTTTCAAACCACAAAGTTAGGCAAACCATAAAAAAGTTTGGTTACAAACGGGTCCGTGATTTTGAAAAAGTAAGTCGTTTAGTATAACAAATTTATGTAGGGACCCAGCACATCAACATCACAAATGGGCTTGCACAAAATAATAACAAAGCATAATGCAAAACTAATTCCTTTAATAACTTCCCCCAACCCAAACATCTCTTGTCCAAAATGGGCTCTAATGGAAAAAAATTAGAGAAGGAAGTGTTACCCTCCATGATAAGATGATCATTGCTGGATAGGAGACCTCACAAGCTTTCCATCACCTTATTCAATTCGCTTGGGGCTTCAACAAACAAGTTAGGAGAAGAAAAGAGAGAAAAAGCACCAGAAGTTGGACTGTTTTAAATTACACTCCACAAAAATTCAAAAATGTTCTTCTGGCCATATTTGATTCTACACTCTCTAAGCTTTCCAACTAGTATCAAGAACGCTTAAACGGAGTTCGATGAAAAAAGTTATGCGCGAAACAAAATTGGAGGTCAAAACTGTGGGGATTTTCGCTAGGATTGCGAAAATTTCGCAATCTTAGCGAAAATTTCGCAATCTTAGCGAAATTTTCAATTTTCGCTAGACACAAGAATTTTCGCTAGACACCTGCCTAGCTTAAATTTTACATTTTGTTACCACACAATTTTCGCTGTTAGCTTAAATTTCATATTAAATAAATTTTTTGCCCAATTTTTCGCTATATAGCCAATTTTCTGATTCGCTATTACTACGAAATTTCGCAATTGTTGCTAAAAGTTCTGTTGCTCCTAGTTGCTGATTTCTTCATTCCAGTTTCCCGAAATTTGCATTTATGCTTCAAAATTTGCAACACAACCGCAAAAAATTAACACAAGAAAATTAGGAAAGATTGGTGTAAAAGCAAAAAATTAATTTTTAAAACATAAAATTAACTAAAAATAAGATAAAACAAAACAAGAAAAAAATTAAACAAAAAGTGGGGGAGGGAAGCTTAGAAATGCCTAGGTCCCGGTGCTCCAACCCCGAACCCGCACCGAACCAACCCACTATGCCATGTCAGAGGCAATTGGTTGTGCCTTTGATGGTGTGGCAAACTTATGTACAGAGGCCACTAATCTTTGAAGTTCGCGACAGTATGCAAAGTGATGGGTCGGACTTACCTTGGGAGTTGGTTTTGATTTTTCTGGCTGTGCAGGCAAAGAGAAAATTTGGTCACCGAGGGGGTACTATGGGTTGTTTTGTCAAAGGGCATTAGGATCCAAATCTATGGGGCTTGCTGAATGATAGCTCTCGGGGTCCCTTCCACTGCTTCATGTCCACTACTTCTACCAATGGGAAGGTTGCTTCCTTCTCCTCCCATAGCAGATAAGCAAAGACTCAATCGAGAGTTCAAAATTCTTCACCGTGATTTGGTCGACACGCTCCTACCATGGCGCCACTTTGACACTCCTCCTCCGTGGGACATTGTCGATTAATTAGGTCTTCACGGAATCTCACAGTTGTCCCATTTATGCCTAAAGTCATCTTTCAGCCCATCTATTTTTTTTGTTCAAAATTGTCTTCCATGCTGACAATTGAATGGGCATTAATCTCCTTATTCTCTTTCCACAAAGTCATCCACTATCCCGGTAAGGTCCAAAATACTGCTCAATGTGGGAAATTAATCGTGGTGGTCAAGCAGGTCGAGGAATGGAGGCATAATAAGAGGTTCAGAGGTGCATATTGTGGAGGTTTTGGTTCCTTATGAGGAATTCCAGGTGATTCCCCAACTATGGTTGTAAGTACTCACCATGGTGAACGCATCCATTGGTCTCTGTAGTCCCTCATGGACCTATATTCACTTGGGTGCCTCTCCACAGGTTGTTGCCACTGGTATGGAAGGTCCCTATAGTCCCTCATTGTCATGTAAGCTCTAGGGTTACCCTCCTGATTGTATTGCTCATATGGGGGGGGTTCCATTTTCTCTCAAATACTTCTCCCATTAACCCCGAACTCGTTTGCCTTATAGGTTTCAAATCCACTAGGAATGGATTCCCCCACAGCCAGAACATGGCACACAAAAACTCTCCTGCAAAAACTTTTTTTTTTTTAATGAAATAAGAAAATGACAATGAAATATAAAAGAAGTTCACCAGTACTTGTGATGAAGATCACAAGTGTTCCACAGCTTCTCACTTGCACTAAGGCACCATCCCCTAACTACCATTTGATTCGTACACAAAGAGGTTGAGCCAATCAACAAAATTTATATCCTAAGTTCTCCCATCGTCAGAATGTTTCATCGCAAAGATAGCGGTTCAGTGGTCGAACACAGATGGGTTTTCTTCGCACAAATGATTTGAGGAAATCAAACTGTGAATTAAATTTGGATTTCAAATTGCTAAAAACAGAAGTGATAGTTTGCAACAAAATAAATGAAGAAAATAATAAAAAAAGAACTCCGCAGGCAATACCGAGTTTAAGATCCTAGGCTAACCGAGGTCCCTGAAAGATCACAAGTATGACATGCAACCTATACCATGGCATAACCGGATCTATGTTTAACTAAAGAAACTCTCACTCCTGAAACAACTCCTATTTGAGCAATATGCAAGCATCTAATACTCCCAAGGCTTGAACCCTAACATTCAATATCATCTCGAGGCTCAGAAGACCATCTAAAGAACAACAAGACATCTATCACCACTATGCACTCAGATCCTAAAGCATGGAGAGTATTGGCCAAATCAATAACATTAAATGCCAAGTGCAACCCTCAATTTAAGAAACCATAACATATAAATATCATTTAGAGGCTCACAGAAATATCTATCTAAAGAACCACAAGACATTTCACCAATATTATAATCGGATCCTGAAGCATGGAGAGTATTGGCCAACCAATAACATTCAATGTTACGCAACTATCGCTTGAAACCCTAACCCCTTAACCTACCTCGGCTCGTAAAGGGCAACTAATGGATATTAGTGTATCTAAAGCTAAGAATACACTGTCCAAAGCTTGCAAGTATTGGTCGAAAGTAAATCAAAAGCTAAAACTTAGAGTTGAAGATTGAAACCAAATGACAAACCCGGCGCATGAAAAGCAGGGAACCACTACAACCTAAAGATCTCACCTCAAAGAAATCTTTTACTTCAAGAAGGAAGTGGTTTTAGTCGGGCCATCCTCCAAGTTGTCATCCCGGAGGGTAAGGTTTGGCAACCAAGAAAGGAGAGAAAGAGGAGAGAGAAGAGAGGAAAACTGAAAAGAAAATGAGTCACAAGAAGATATTTACTAAAGATTGTGTTGTGGTTACAAACTTATAAGGTGGCTTATATAGCCAACCCAAATGTGTGAAAATACAAGAAAGCCTAACATTTTACTAAATTCAAGGGGCAAGGGAGTAATACACCAAAAAATGAAGTCGGTTGGCATTAATTACAAAATGATTACAAGCAAGGATTTCGCTTAATGCTCAAAAATTTCAAGTAGTTAGCTAAAACTGTTCAAGAGATAGCTAAATCAAGAATTTTCGCTAGGCGCAGTACTGCTTATTAACGAAAATTCTCGTTAGCTTAGCTAAATTCTGTGAGTAGCTTAAAATGCATAATTTCTTAGGAATAGTGACATTTCGCCATAATAATTTACAAGAGATAGCTTAAATTGAGAAATTTCGCTTATCCACAAAGGGAATCTTTCGCCAAATTTCAGCTTAAAAAGTCCAGTTTCTCCCGCGCTAATGCTCCATTGGCCACTGCCTCGCCGGCTCTTCCATTTTCTTCCTGCTTCATTTTTCTTCACTTTTCTTCTCTTCTTTCCTCTTAGTCTCTGATCTATGATGTTGAGTTTGACTCGAATTCTTCGTGCTTGGATCGACTCAACACTTTTGGCATGATTATCTCACAAAACTGCAAAAATTGCCACAAAATGCGATCAAGTAATAATAGGACCTTAATATGTAAATTGGGTTAATTACAACATTAGTACACAAAAAGGCCAAACCTATTAAAAATAGGGTTCAAAATAGCACTTTTGGGCACTAATCGTGACAGTCCAAAGGAGCTCTACAGGCCTGATTGAGCCAGACCGGGGCTCCGGGAGGCCTGGAACTAGAAGACTCCCCTAGGCTATAGGTTCGGGCCTTTTTGGAAGGTGGGGCCCTTTGGGATGGCCTAGGATGTGGGGGAGAGGGAGGAACAGGGCCAACCCTGGTATGGTACCTGCATGGGGCAGAGCAAGAAGAAGGAGGCCCGGGAAGCAACAACAACCTCCGCAGACCCACGCAGGCGACAAGTGTGAGAGGGCACAAGCACACGGTGGCGGTAGTGGTAGGGGAAGGCGTAGCAGCGGCGGTGGTAGGGCCAAGGTTGGACCTACCGGCATGGGGAGGAGAGGAGCGGCGCACCCGAGGTCTGAAACTATGTCCTCCGCATGTCTGTACTATAGCTGGGCTAGAGAAGGAGAGGAGAGGATGGGAGGAGGAGAGAATGGGATGACTTGGAATGAAAATGAAGCAAAGGGGGAAGATGAGAGGTTAAACCCATTTAAAATCCATAAATGGGTGGTTAGTGGTTAGGGCTAAAAAAAAATCTGGAAAAATTAATGTTGTGCAGAAAACGAAAGGTTGTAGAGAGGAAGAGGCAAAAGAAGATGAATAGCGCGTGAAATTTCGCAACCCTCCTAACCCACGGTTAGTGGAATTTCAGACCCGTGGGAAATTTCTACAAGCTACTAAAAATTCGCAAGCTTGGAAAAATTCTATACTACACCAAAAACTCCCGCCTTTATGCTATTCCCGCAAAACAGAACATAAAAATTATAAGAATACATATATGAAAGGAGAAAATTACAAAGAAAGATAAGCAAAATTATGGAAATTAAGAAAATCACAAATAAAACTTAAAATGGAACAATCAAAATCTAACAAAAATTGGAGTGAATTCAAAGTTGCCAGAGAAATCAATTCCCACTGTGTAGCCTTTAGATTCATGGAGGTCAAGGAGGGAATCTCCTCCGTCTATAAAGGCAGGTTGTACTGATAGGTTTCAGTTCGCCCATTGACATTGAACACCCTGTTGTCCTTGGAATTGAGTAGGTCTACTGATCCATTAAGATAGACTTGCCGGATGGTGAATGGCCCAGTCCATCTTGACTTGAGTCAGCTCGAAAAAGGTGTGGGAGCTGGAGTCACAAAGCATAATTCTCTGCCCCCTTGCTTGAAATTTTATGGCTATTAGCTGATCATGTCGCTTCTTTAACTTATCTTTTGCAATTTTTGAGTTGGAGTAGGCATCATTCCTCAGCTCTTCTAGCTCATTGATATCAAGGAGCCTTTTAAGGCCAGTCCTTCCCATATCCACGTTCAATTTCTTTACTACCCACCATGCCTTATACTCACTCTGAGAGTGTGACATGCTCTCACATAAACTAGGTGATAAGGGGGACATGCAAAGGATGGTCGAGATAAGTATTCAGGTGCCCACAAGAACCAAATAGTTTTTAGAGACCGGTCTTTTTCGGTTAGAGTTCACCACTTTCATTAAGATATCTTGATTTCCCGTCAAGTTAGCTCAACTCGACCACCGGTTCGAGGATGGTACGGGGTGGCCACTTTATGCTTGACACCATATTTAGTTAGGAGGTTCTCAAAAGGTTTGTTGCAGAATTGGAACCTCCACCATTGATTATGGCTTTGGGGACCCCAAATCTGGAGAAGATGTTCTCCTTCAGGAATTTCAACACCAACCTGTGGTTTTCAACCCATTTTGACACATAGTCGACTCCCACCAAAATGTAAATATATCCAAAGGAAGAAGGGAATGGACCCATGAAATCGATGCCCCAAACATCGACATCAACTACCAAAATCGGGTTTAAAGGCATCATGATCGATCGAGATCTTTCCCACCTTGGTATTTGTCACGTGACTTTCACACACATGGTATGGACATCTCAAAGAGAAGAACAGAACCCGTATCGTAGTACCTTCATGGCGCTTCTGGAAGCAAAATGGCTCCACATGCATTCTCATGGCAAGGGCTAAGTATCCCTAACGTTCTTCAGCACACACCTTCGATTATCTCGACGCACAGATTTGAACAAGAAGGGCTCTTCCTTAATATCAGATCAATTTTTTCAAAGAAAAAATTTCATGTCTGCGGCCTTCCAATAAGCTGGTAACTCTCCTGTTGCTAAGTAATTGGCAATGTGGGCATACCATGGTGTGTTCTCAACTAGGAGCAGGACTCCTAGGAAACCCATCATTGACAAGTTATGAGTTTTTGGGTTGTTAGTCTCGAGAGATGATCTACAACAACATTCTCTACACCCTTTTTGTCCCTAATCTGCAGATTGAACTCTTGCAGCAGGAGAACCCATCTAATAAGTCTTGCCTTGGCATTCTGTTTGGTGAGCAGGTACTTCAAAGCTGAGTGATATGTGAATATGATTTTGTCCGACCCAACCAAATAGGCTCGGAACTTGTCCAAATCATAAACCACTGCCAGCAGCTCCTTCTCTATGGTGATGTAATTCCTTTGTGCCTCGTTCAATGGCTTGCTTGCACAGTAGACCACATAAGGCTTTCCTCCTTCTCTTTGCTCGAGAACTGATCCAATGGCGAGGTCGCTTATGTCGCACATTACAGTTGGGGGCCCTCACTATCGGTGTAGTGATTAAATAAGCCTTGAGCTCCTCAAAGCTCCTCTGGCAGTCTTCGTCCCATATAAATTTAGCATCTTTCTCCAATAGCTTGTAAAGGGGCTTGGACATTTTTGAGAAGTACATGGTGAACCTCATGTAGAAGCCTGCATGCCCTAAGAATTGCCTCGCCTCACATTCACGGGAGAGGCGCTTGGAAATATCTTAATTTTCGCTCATTAACTTCACTTTTTGAAATAATATGTCTCAAAGACAATGCCCCCAAGGACTATAAATGGAATTTTTCCAGCCAAGCATCAAGTTCTTCTATACACCTATGCAGATGCTTTCTAAGTTGGATCAAGCATTCTTCAAAGTTCTCCATAAACTGTAATATCCATGTAAACCTCCATAATGCGCCTCCACCAAATCGGGCCAAGATACCGAGCACGGGCCGAATGTATGGGCATTAAGATAGGCCAAAGGGCATCCTCCCTAAGCATATGTGCCAAATTGGTAGGTGAAGGCCTTCTCCTCAGTTCAGAGCAATTTCAATTTGAAAATAAAATTCTAATAGCCATCCAGAGCGTATGGGTGCCTAAATCCTTCGAGAAGCTAGTCCATTAGTTGGTGTAGGGAAGATCTTTCCTTGTCACCTCATTAAGTCTTCTGTAATCAATACATACCCTCCAACCTGTAGTAAGGCGGGTGGGCACTTCTTCCCCCTTTTCATTATGCACAGTGGTTACCCCTGATTTCTTAGGCACAACCTAGGTTGGACTCACCCAAGTGCTATCGGATATGGGGTAAATAATACCAGCTTATAGCAACTTTAGGACTTCCGCACGTACTACTTCCTGTATGTGCGGATTTAGTCTCCTCTGTGGTTGCCTTACTCGTTTTGCCTCCTCCTCTAAGTAGATGTGATGGGTGCAAACTTCTGGGCTAATACCCTTCATCGTTGATTTGACCCAATAACCTCGCTTGCTCTCCCTGAGGATGCTCCAGTGTGCTGTTTTCCTGATGGTTACTGAGCAGAGAGGATATGACAACTGGGCATTGTTCATGTTCTTCCAGGTATGCATACTTTAATTCAAGTGGTAGGGGCTCGAGATCCAGCCAGCTCATCGCTCCCACAAGAGGTAGAATTTCTTCCTTTTTCTCCAAAGGCTCTTACAATATTCATGCCTCGGGGTTTCGCTACTCTTCAGACAGTCAAATAGTTCCTCGCTGAGCACATCCTACCTTGTTGGGCCATCATCTCGCTCCTCCTAGATTGTATCAATTATGCAATTTCCTCTGCACTCTCTTCCGCTAGTTGCATATGCTTTTTACTCATGTGGAAAGATACGAGTTCCAAAGTCAAAGCCTCCCAAATGTACAGATTTATAACTCCGTTTCAAAGAATTGATAATTGATTAGTGCCCAAAAGTGCTATTTTGAACCCTATTTATTATAGGTTTTGAGTGCTTTTTGTGTACTAATCATTGTAATTAACCCAATTTATTACCATTGTTGTCCCTATTATCCCATCGACGTATTTTTGTGGCAATTTTGCAAGTAAACTAATAGTGCCAAAATTGTTAAGTCGATCCAAGCACAAAGAATTCGGGAAATAAGCTCAAGATTGCGTATCGAGACCGTATGAAAGCAAGAGCGTAAAATGCAAGAAAATGGAGAATATGGTAATTTTGTCTCGAGCACCGTGCATCCCGCAACACCGTTCCTCCAAGCACTGCTCTCCCGCATTTCACGCCCTAGTTTTTTTGTTACATTTATTTGTTTCTTCCATTTTAACCCTTGTAATAGCTTTTGTTTTGTTTTTGGTAAATTATACAATAATCGAGCACTTATATAAGCCTCGCTCCAGACAACCGAAATTCACTCGACTCGGGCACAGACGGCGGCGCTTCTCGCTTCCCTTTCTCCATTTTCTCCCATTTTCGCTCTTTCTGCCAGCTCAACACCTCCGAGGATGACAACTCAGAGGATGCTTGGCTAGACCTCTTCCCTCCTTGGAAGAGGAGGTTACCGGGCTTGATTCGAGGTAAACTAACAATTCTGCTTTTAACGTAGAGGCATTTATTTTCATTTATGTCTTATCCTTCACTCTAGGTTTAAATCTCCTAGGTACATCTTGATTTTAACCAAGATTGGGCAATCTTTAGGTTCATTGGATGCTTATTGCTAGATCTGATATCCATTAGTCGCCTCTCTATTTGTTACCGTGAGATGAGTCCAGGAGTAGGTTTTCACCGTCTCGATCATGAATGTTCGTTAAATGCCGTCTTCAAAAGGGGAAAATCATAGGTTTAGTTTTTAAAGCCAAACGAAGATCCGATTCGGGAACAGACTATATGTCATCCTTCTCCAACGCGAGGAAAAGACCCGAGATATGTCAAGGCCTTAAAACCCTAAACCAAAGGGCTTGACACTTCATGGGGCTCTATTTTTACATTTTTCTTTACTTATTTTATTTTTAATCTGCACCATCCAACTCCCCTGTTTTTACCCAAACCTGAAAATCCAAATTAAATTCACCATTTTTGACTTCACTTAAATCATTTGTACGAAGAAAACCCATCCCTGTGTTCGAATCCCTGAACTGCTATATCAAGAAGAGTTTTACCACAGGGAGGAATTTTAGGTATAAATATTGTTGATTCGGATCACCCTACTGTGGCACGAATCAAATACGGCGTTGCCTGGGGATGGTGTCGGCGCAATGATGACCTATTGAACACTCAGATCCTCATCACAAGTTCGGCGAATTTTCTTGTATAGTATATATATAGATATATATATATATATATATATATATATATATATATATATATATATATATATATATATCTTTTTAGTGTTTCCAAGGTGTGTAATTTGTTTCATTTTATTTTGTTTTTATCTAACTTTACTCCCTTTTGGTAGAGTTGTTTTTTTCTCCTTGTTTGGTGCTTCCTCTATTTGTTTCAGAGAACATATTTCAAAGGTAAGGGATTTCGAAGGAAGGTTGATCAAAGCCAATTTTCCACATAACATGTGTACTGGCTGGAATCGTGATCAAATGGAACACCGGGGGAGAACAATATAGTGAATATTTGGTGAAACAAACCCTAGAGCATACATGAAACAGAGGGATTACAGAACTCTTCCATGGCAAGGCAAGAACCTCAGAGAGAAACCCAAACCCATGTAGTCTATGAGGGAATATAGAGACCAATGGACGAGTACACCCTCCTACAAAGGTTACCCCCAACTTATGCACCTCCTTCTGAGAATCAGTATGCCTCTGGTCTCAGTGCTCAACCACCACAGCCAATCTCCCACTGAGCAATTCTAGACCTTACCAAACCGGTGGGTGATGCTGTGGAAGAACAAAAGAAATTCAATGCCCAATTGAGTCAAAAAATCCATACTGTGGAGAACTCCCTGGACCAAAGATTAGATGGGCTTCAAAGTGAAATGGATAAGAAAATTGATAACCCGTATTACCATTTCTGCTTGCCCAGTTAAGATGATCATCAAGAGGAAGGAAACCTAGTAGAGAGAGTGCATTGACATCAAGCTGGGTGAGCAGACTAACCGCAACAACTTCTTCAGAGGAATTTATGCAGAACCGCAAAGGCTCCCGAGGAACCCACAGAAGGGAAGCAGGGGAGGCAGAGAAAGGGGAAGAAGGGGAGGAACCCCAAAATCATGTCTCAACCAATTCCCACGACCAACCCCACCGCAATGCCAAGACCACCTACAACTCCACGCCAAGTACTCTCCACCGACTGGCACATTTTGCCTACACTGAGCATACCCAACACCCGAAACACCATTCCAAAAGCCACCCCATTTTGTGCCGCCCATGCTACAAAATTTAGAAGTTAGTGGTCCACAGTTTTTTCCTTGCCACTACATCAAAAACAATGGCGCTTGCTCACATCGCATGGCACAAACGACGGTTCTATGCGGTTCGGGTCGGTTAATCGACCTTAGCATTCCCACAAGCTCCACGCTCCAACAATTTCAAAGGCCTAAATCGGCCTGGGTAGCTACGCCCCACTTTTGTTTTAATTTTTCATGTTTTATTTTATTTTATTTTATTTTAATTGAATTTCTATAATTTTCCTCCTTGGATTTTCCTTAATTTTAAAGTTAATCTTTGTTCTAGCTTGTTTTTCACTTTTCTGCAAATTTTTTTAATTTTTCTTGTGGTTAATTTTTTGCAAATAGTGAAAATTTTGAAGGTAATGGAAGGATCAAAGGAGCAATTGGAGAAACAGGGAGATTTTCGCAACTATAGCGAATTTCTCTCTTTTCTTCTTCTAACTTGTTCATTTAAAGCCCAAACGGAGTGAATAAGGTGTCGATGGAAAGCTTGAGAAGTCTCCTATCCAACAGCGATCACATCTCATCAAGGAGGTAACACTTCCTTCCCTAACTTTTCAATCCGAGCCCCATCAAGGCATACAATGAGATATTTGCTTGGGGGAGAGTTAAGGAAGTGGCTTGCATTTATATTTTTGTTATTATTTGAGCAAATCTACTCTTGTGATGTTCAGTGGCTTGCTGGTTCTTTTTTTGTAATGCTATACTATACAAACATTTTGTTAAAAACTACACCTTTTTTTTTTTTGTGTTTCATTTAACCTGTATTTGAAAATTGAAACTTTGTCCAATTTATTGATGTTAGATTGGTTCCATGCCTGGTTGAGTGGATGATCGCTTGAACTCTTAAATGTTTCAACTCTTTTCTTCCCCACCTTTTAGCTAACCACACACTATACATCGTGTTTCTTCAATAACCCGAAAACTCCGCCTAGCCTCCTGCTTAGTAACAACTCACCTTGTTTCAAGTGACCACCTTTTAATAGGTTAAGGACTTCATGAATAGAAGGCCACTGTGTCTTCCAAAATAAAAGAAAAGAAAAAGAAAAATAAAAGAAAAAAAGAAAGAAAAGAAGAAAATTGCAACGCTTTTGCCTTGAAACGAGCACTGGCCCGAGGGGTATATGGTGAAAGTTCTGAAGCCCTGTCTAAACTCACTGTTTGGGAGCTCGATTTAGGGGTGTTAGCTACACCTGTGGGATGGGTAGAGTTTAGCAAGTTGGTAGTGCTGGAGTTCAGAAATCATTCAAAGTCCGAGGTGAAACCTCAAGAGTTTATGGTCGAAAGATCCCCATGACTTGGTGCCCTGGGCCTTAATTGGTCGGGAGTCATCGGTACATCCCTCGTTACATGGACTTTGGTGAATTCGAACTCGCATTGGAACCCTACAACGCAAAAAGAGTTGTGGAATAAAAGTGGGTCCTGATCTATTTAGGTTGGTTAGCATGCTAGGTCGTGGTAGTAGCTAGGTTGGGGGGAGAGTGCAGTTTGACAATTTATTGTTGAGAGTTGATCAAACAAACACTTAGATTTTGGTGGAAGTTTCTGGTTGATCCATCGAGATGGAGGCTCTTTTGATACTCAATTTTGTATGGCATTCATTCTCTCGAAATGGTTATTGGGCTAGGTTTTGATGATTCTTACTTAGGGTTAGGCATTACTCATTCACAACCTTTTTGAAATATAATTTTTGTGAACATAACTTTTATTTTGTTTTGTATGCTCTTTCTTTTTTCTTTCTTTCATTGCTAAGGGACTAGCAATGTAGGTCAGTGTGATTAGTGCCCGTAAGTATAATTTGAAACCTATTTATTATAGGTTTGAGTGCTTTTTGGTGTACTAATCATTGTAATTAACCCAATTTACACATTAAGGTCCCTATTATCCTTACTCGATCATTTTTATGGCAAATTTTGCTTTTGCAAACTAATAAGGCTAAAATTGTTGAGTCGATCTGCTATCAAAGAATTCTCGAGTCATCAAAGATTGCATCGTAGACCGAAGGAAAGAAGAGCAGAAAATGCAAGAAAAATGGAGCATTGCGAATTTTGGTTCCTGCGAGCACTATGCATCCTGCAAGCACTGTTCCTCCAGCAGCCTGTTCTCCTGCATTTCACGTCCCGGTTTTTTTGTTACATTTTTTTGTTTCTTCCTATTTTAACCCTTGTAATAGCTTTTGTTTTGATTTTTGGTACTTCATACACCGAAAGACTTATATAAGCCCCAACAGACAAACCGAACTTCACTTGACTTTTGGCAATAAATGGAGTGGCGCTTCTCGCTCTTCTCCATTTTCCCCATTTTCTCTCCCTTTCTGCCATTCTCAAACACCTCCGAGGATGACAACCTCAGAGGATGCTTGGCTAGACCTCTTCCTCCTTGAAGAGGAGGGCCATCAGGGCTTTGGATTTGGAGGTAAACCAACGGTCCTCTGCTTTCTTTAACGTAGGCATTTATTTTCTCATTTATGTTCCTATCCTTCACTTAGATTTAAATTCCTAGGTACATCTCGATTAACCAAGATTTCGCAATCTTGAAATTATTGATGCTTATTGTTAGATTCAGTGATATCCATTAGTTGCCTTCTATATGTTACTTTGAGATGAGTCCAGAGTGTAGGTTTTACCGCTTCAGACCATGAATGTTCGTTAAATGTCGCTTCTTCAAAAGGGAAAATCATAGGGTTTAGTTTTAAAGCTAAATGATCCGCTCGAAATGACTATATGTCATCCTCTCCAACGCGAGGAAAAAGACCCGAGGACACATGTTGGCTGCCTTTAAAACCCCAAATCGCTGGCTTGACACTAAGGGGTTCTATTTCATTTTTCTACTTATTTTATTTTTAATCCGCACTCATCCAACTCCCCGCTTTTACCCAAACCCAAAAATCCAAATTAAATTCACCATTTTTGACTTCACTTAAATCACGAATGAAGAAACCCATCCCGTGTTCACCCTAGAATCGCTGATATCGCAGTAGTTTTACTACGGCAGTAAGAGGAATTTTAGGTATAAATATTGTTGATTCCGGATCACCCTATTGTGGCACGAATCAATAATCGCATTAGAAGTGGCCAAGAATGGTCTTCCCAGGATGATGGGCGATAGTTATCTCTATAGCAAACCAGCTCAGATCAAGCACCACCTGGCCCATAGGATAGTAGAATTTTTCCACTTGTATCAAAACATCCTCCACAAAGGCTCTTGGTATTTTTTATGGATTTATCCGCAAGGACAATGTGATGGAAGTTGGTTTTTTAATTTCTAAACCTAGTTTATACACGAATAAGGCAAAGAAAGTTGACATTGGCTCCCAAGTCTTGCAATGGCTTTTCTACACAAGTGCCTCCAATATTCACCGAGATGGTAGGGCAACCTGGATCTTTGTATTAATCGAGTCTCAGACCGAATGACGGCGCCGACTGCTCGTCAGAAGGCCTTTATCAACATTCAACCTCTTTCACTCGTGCATGTCCTTCAAAATTTGGCATACGTGGGGACTTGTTTAATCATGTCAAGCAGGTGGATGTTGACTTTCACCAGCCTTAGCACTATAATATTTCAACCTGGTTGATGGCCTTTTTCTTAGCTTTTAGTGCTTGCGAAAAAGGTGGGGGTGTGCTATTTTTCATTACATTTTCTTTGGTCACCACCTCATCTGGTTCAACCTCTTTAGCCTTCGCCTTCTTTTGTTGGTTTTGCATTAGCTGTTTAAGCTCTTTACCACTTCTCAATGTGATAATTGCTTTAGCTTCATCCATCCCAGGATTTGGCTCACTGGAAGAGCTCACATCATGCATTCCCCTAAGATTGGGTTGTGTCTGAGATGGAAATTTCCCTTTTTCCTGTATTTGTTGCTGGTTTTTTAACCTTGAGATTGTATACTGCAGGTTTTCATATTTTTTGGAGATCTCAGACTGTAGGTTATCTATCTTTTTGTTGAGTATGCACTCCACTGAGTCGATTCTCTGATTAGCCTGGGCATTCACTGCCTTCTGTTCCTCCACAAAGTTGCCCACCACTTTGCTCAAATTCATGATAGCTGTTCATCTGGGGATGAGGATGGTGGTGGCTGTGGTTGAGATGAGGAGCCACATGGTTGCTGAGCAAAGAGGGGGCACATATGGTGAGGCTTTATTCTGTGAGTTGTATTGTCTCCTCCAAGTAGGTTATAGGTGTTAAGCATGCATGGGGTACTGGTCAGTGGCTCAGACACCTAATAACACAGCATGCTTAGCCATCATATCCCTTACTGAAGGAATAGCTGGGTAGTGCTCTCCTTTGGTGCTCAAGCAGATCAACATGAAACAAGGTTGGCTTGGCATAGATGCCTCAATCATTGCACGCACCTCATGATGATTTCGCATTTCAAGCTCCTCCAACCTTCTAGCCAAGGTGGATAGCTTTTCCTTCAACTCCATGTCCTCTGTGATTGAGTACATGCCTCCCCTTGAATTAGCTACAGGTCTTATCCTCTCTGCCTCTCTAGGGTTGGGTTCATCCCATGCTTTGGATGTCTCAGCTGTAACGCCCCAAAAATACTAGAATTTTTATAAGAAATATTTTTTTATATTGGTATGAATTGAAATAAACTGGGTTTCTGGAAAATTGATAAATTGACAAGTTATGAAATGATAAATTTAGTGAACCCGAAATTTTGGCACTAGAACAAGGATAAAATTTAGATTTACAAGGGGTATAAAAAATCAAAAGGAGTAGAGATGGCCATAGTAGAAATAAAACAAGTTGAATTGAAAAATTAAAGATACAGGGGGCTAGGTTGCAATTTATGAAAGTTGAAAATATAAAAATGGAAAACAAAAGCTAAAATTCATTTGGTTCCAATTTTTCCTTACAAAAAACCGCAGAGAGGAGCAGTTAAGGAGAGAACAAGAGGAAGAAGAGAAGAAGAAGGAGAAGGAGAGGAAGATCAAAACAAGGTATGTATTCATCTTGTGATCAAGTGTTTTGATTTCAAGGCCTTTGTTTCTTGGAGAATGGTCCTCTCTGTCTAGGTTTTGTGGAAGAGATCACACAAACCCCAACTTGTTGAGGTGTTGTGGTGAACCTGTAGTACAAGATAATCATAGAATCCTCTTTAGGATGGATCCATGGTTAATTGTAGTCTTTGAGTTGTGGCTTAGAATAAACCCTAACTAATCATCATGGTTGGTTCGAGGATGGGGTCATAACTCATGTTGAATGATCTTTGAAGGAATTCATAAAAGAATTTTGAAGAAATTTATGTAATTGGAAAGAGGAATTATAGAAAAGAGATTCCACAGAATTTGGAATGGTTTTGATGCGTGTTTGAAGTGTAGATTTGATCGGGGATCAGTATAAAAAAAAATGAGAAAACACACATTTGCTGCAGCATTTCAGTGACTTGTACCGTACACCTTGAAATTGTACCGCACACTGCTTCTGGTCACTTTTGGTTGGGGGTGTACCGGTACACTTAGGGTGTACCGGGTACACCTCGCTGCCTGCTCTCACTTCGACCAGCTTTTGTATTTTGGCCATACTTGCTCATTTCTATCCGACGGAGTGATTCATGATAAGTAAAAATAAAACTAAGGAGTGAACAAAACTTAAAGAATAGGCATTGCCAAATTCTGGATCCCAAGAGGCCTAAAAATTCACTCAGTAAATATAAAGCCTAAACTCTGGTTCCAGCTGAACATAGAGAACCGGCTGTTTCTGACGTAACTTGAGTTTCGGTGTTCGACCTGGGTGATTCCAATTGAATAGAACCTAATACCTTAGCTTTAAATGAGTACAAAGAGATAGTGTCAAAAATGTTAGAACCCTGAAAAAAATTAGAAATACAACCACCTCGCAGTAATCGGCAATTGATTAGTTGGCATTGAAATGCCATAACTTTTAGTTGATAATCCGATTGAATGTGATTCCAATTCCTATAAAGTAGAGACTCACAGGGGAATAAGAATGAGTCTAAGTCAAAAACGTACCATACCTCACCGCTCCGGCAAAGCTTTTCTGTCTCAACGATACTGCTAGTACGATTATTTGCATAATCACTAAGAGTGAATAAATTGTATTTGACTAAAAAGTGTGAAGATCGACAACCCGCCCAGATTGACATCGTAGAAAGAAACTAATCGATAATTGGTTTGTTCTTCCGACTCTATCCTTAATTCAAGTATTTGGTAGTTTAACAATTAACTATGAATAGAATATGAATCGAATTCATGAATGAGTATGTGATATGATTATGTAGATTGAGTATGTCTTTGAAAGATAATACTAAAGTGAATATGAGATCAATGTGATAATTTATAATCGAATGTAAGTGAATGATGATAAAGACGTGATTCACCTAAACGGAACTGCCGGAATTTGTAAAGTGAATAATACCAAATGAACGCCCGACGGATGCACCAATCGGCATCCGCCACAAAGGGCACTCAAAATTACCAATGTCCTGATCATGATGCACCAATCGCATCCGTCATGATACGTATGGGCATTGAAGAAATGTCCCACTTATCGTGATGCACTTAATCGGCATCCGCCATGATGGCGTATGGTATTTAATTGATACCACGCATCGATGCACTAAACGCATCCGCATGATGGGAGACCGACAGTGATACCACGTGTCGGGATGCACCAAACGGCATCCGGCATGATGGGAGATAGAATTGTAAATGTATAAGCACATTATCGAATGATAATAAGGGCGGGATTCATCAAACGGAATCCGCTAGAAATTGTGAATCGAATAGTCAAGGTGAAATAGCCAACGCTAATTTGAAAAGTGTAATGAGATATTTTATGAATATGTTTAAAATATCATGAAATGAATTGTTGCCTTGAAAATGCATGATATGATATGATACTAAGAAATGATTTGTACATTGAAAGCATGAGTATATGTTGATATTAGTATAGTTTAAATGACAAATGTCATTGAAGTTAAATGAATATGGAATAGAACTGATAGGAAACCATAATTAGGCATGAAATGCTTAGTGTAGTTTTAACTATGTGTATCGAGGGCAAAGAGAAGAAGCTCAAGATCGCGCAGCGCAGAGTCATAGAGAAAGCAATGACGATAAGTGTATATCTAATTTTTGCATCATCTTTGAACAAGCGGTGTTTGTAAACAAAGTGTTTAAACCCCTGAAACTTATGATTTTTGTGTATCATCTGAAAGAGTATTAGAATGCTTTTCTGTAAATGTATTTTATTAATGTTTATGGGCCTACCGAATTTCTGTTTTTGTTATTTGTAAATGATTATGGGCTCGCTTCAAAAACTAAAACCGTTTCGCAACTAAAATGAATTAATAAAAATGTTTTGATAAGATAAATGAAAACGCCGATAAACGGGCTCCGGTTCGATCCACCACTGGCCTGCCTGGATTCGGTCGCACACCTTTGAAAATAAAAATTCTGACAAATCATAACTAAAGAAATAAACCAGTCCCCGGGCTTCGTTTGAACTCGCTTCAGTCAGATCGGCTTAGGTCGCTACATCACCAAGATAATTCGCGAAACTAGCTGTTTCCTCCGGATGTTTGCTCATGAAGTCCCTCCACACGCACTAATAATCGCTTCATAGTTGTGGGACATTCCATTATAGAAGTGATTAACCAAAGATCCAAGTATCGTGCTCGCGGCGAGGCAAGACTAATGGTCTCTGTGGCACCTTCCCGAAGATTGGTAGAATTTCTCATTTTCAATGTGAAGGTGTAAATTTCCCTCTTGAGACTATTGGTTTTATTACGTCAAGAATTTCTTTAAAATTATACCCAGATATCTCCCATTCCTAATAGTTCTCGACTCAAAGAGTTGGATTCATTTTTGCCTTGTCCTTCGTAGTAAGAGGAAGAACTCGCCCCACGATCAACATTGGGGATGTCCTCTTGAAGGTGTTGCACTTGAACTCCTGGGATGTGAATAGGATCACCTCCATTCCATGAAAGTGGGGAGCAAGGCACTAGACAGTGGCTTGATAATGATGTCCATCGAGGAGGTAAAATGCGTGAGGGTGAACTCACTGGGGTACATGTCCCTCATCGTTTCGTATGCATTCAAGCCCTCAAAACCCCTGGTTGCTCTACTGTTCTCAGGTGAGGCTCCCACCCCGATCACCCGTACACCACCACAAATGTTCTCAGGGAGCACTACTCCTTTTTAATCGGCCTACTGTGTTCTTGTGGAGCACTACACTCAATTCACAACTTTGTTCTTGTGGAGCACAATCCTAGTGTTTCATTAACTCCTACCAAGAGGGCATAAAACACAACAAGAGACAAAAACAAATAAGCTACCAAAAAGGTTAATGTTAGCTAAAAAACAGCGTAGAAATCGTATGGCTGACGCGATAAGATTGAATCAACCTAACAATAAATTGCTAGGGAAAATTATTGTAAAAACAAAAAGGTTGAAACTTTACCAACAGTTGTGATGTGGATCACAAGTTAAACAGCTCATCACTTGTACTTTCATGCGTTCATCCCCTCGGCTAACCGATTTTGTCGACTGCGTGAACGCAGTAGCTAGCAACTTCAAACCAACAAAATTGTAACTATACCTTTCTATCGGCCAGCCTTAGCATTACAAAGATAATAAGCCAGGTCGAACTCGTGGATGGGGTTTTTCTTCGCACAATGATTTATGCTGATTCAAAATGGTGAATTTCACTATTTGGTTTAGGGTTTTGGTAAAAACAGTGGGATTGATGGTTGGAAAACTAAAAATGGAATGAAATGAAATGTAAAAGAACTCCTTAAAGCCTCAAATAATCGTGTTTGAGGTTCTAGGCAACCGCTAAGTCCTTAGGTCCTTTTTTCTCATTGGGAGGATGACCTATAGTCATTTCCCAAACCGGATCTTCATTTAGCTATAAAAATCGAACCCTAAAAGTTTTTCTTAAGATAAACATTTATTGGTCATTAATGCTTCAATGTCAGAACCGATCATTCACCTACCCTACGAGACAAATAAATGGCAATTCAAGCGAGCCTCAAATGCAGATCCAGCGTAATACATCCACTGAACCCTAAAAGATTGCCAAGTACTGGTCAATCAGGATATATCAAAAGGATTTAAACCTGTAGTGAAAGATAGAGGCATAAATGACAATAACTGCTTACGTTGAGAACAAGAGGACCAGCAGTTTACCTCAAAACCTTAGCCTCGTAGCCCTCCTTCATATTGAGGGGGTTTAGGCCAACTATCCCTTAAGTTATCATCCTCAAGGGATGTTTGGCAGTCGAGAAAAGTGAGAGAACGGGGGAGAAAATGAGAGAAAAGAAGAAAATAGGGAAAACTGAAAGCTTTCTCGCCCAAAAGTTTATTGCATCAAAGTTGTTTCTGTCCAGAGCTTGACTGAGGCTCATATACTTCTCGTAATAAGAGAAATTATAAAATGTATGGGGCACCAAAATACATAGAGGTTTAGAAAAGTCACAAAAGCCGGCCAAAGTGGGGTCAACCGACAAGAGCAAAGCTGCGAAAATTCGCAACCCGTGAAAATTCTCACCGCGAAATTCGTAACTCCGCGAAATTATGTGCTGGGCGGTATCTTCTGAACCCCAAACTTGCAAAGGTTTTGAACCTTATGTTTTATGCTCCACTCTTCCCCGACTTCGACCTATTAACCTCAGTTCGCTCCTGGAGCCTTCTGCCGAGTCAACTTGACGACTTTAGTCCAATTTAGCTTGCAAAACTAATAAAATAGCCACAAAATGCGATTAGTAGTGTAGTCGGGACCTTGGTGTGTGAATTGAGTTATTTAAGTTTATTAGTACACAAAAAGTGCTCAAAACCCATAATAAACAGGGTTCAAAATAGCACTATTTGGGCACTAATCAATTAACCTAGAACTTCCACCAAAATCTAAGTGTTTATATGCTTAGTTTTAACCAATAAACTGCCAAACTGCACTCTCCCCCCAACCAAGCTATTGCCACAACCTAGTACACTAACCGACCTAAATAGATCAGGACCCACTCTTATTCCACAATTCATTTTGTGTTGTAGGGGTGTAATGCTGAGGAATCGACTTCACCAAAGTCTATGTAACGGGGATCCATCGATGACTCCCAACCAATTAAGGCTTAGGGCATCAAGTCAAAAGGATTTTTCAACCACTAACTCTTCAGGTTTCACCCCGGACTTCAAATGATTTCAAAACTCTAGCACCTACAACTTGCTAAACTCCTCCTATTCACCCATGTAGTGAGGAGTAAGTCGGTGGCTCCCAACTTATTAGTGCCCAACAAGGCTATTTTTGAACCCTATTATTACAAAGTTTTTGAGCACTTTTTTGTGTACCAATCTACTTAATTAACCTAATTGGCACATTAAGGTCCCTCATGAGCTATTAATCGCATTTTATGGCAAAATTTTTATAGCCAGTAGAGGGTAATCGCTAAAATTTTCAAATTGGCTAGATCATATCAAATCGAAGCAAATCCAAGTCGAACCCCGTGAGTTGCGTGTTAGAAGCCGATGAAAGAGGAGTAGAAAACAAAAGAAAAAAGACCACAACAAAAATTTTGCAGGGTTGCGAAATTTTCCTCCTACCATTGTTCACCTTTCATGCCACTATTCACCTTTCCTGCTTTTTGACGTTTTGACCTTTTTGTTACATTTTTTTGTTTCTTCCCAATTTGTCCCTTGTAATAGCTTTTGCTTTTGGTTTTTTTGGGATGTTGTAAAAAGGGTTTGGCTATAAAAGCCCCAGACAAGCACTATAACGGACGATCTCCTTCATTAATAAGTTTGCTGGAAGCTTCGCCTCCCGCCTCTTTTCCTTTTCTCTCATTTTCTCTCACTTTCTGGGCAGCCAAACACCCTCCAAGGATGACAACTCGGAGGATAAGTGGCTAAACCCCCTTCTTCCTTGGAGTGGAAGGCTACTAGGCAGAGGATCTAAGGCAAACTGAGGGTTTTCCATGTTTTAACAGAGGTATTTTCTACCATTTATGGTTTCATTCAAACGTCACTGTTGTTACAAAACCCCTAATCCAAAACGAAAACCCATCCTTGTGTTAGACCCCAGAGCCACTATACTGCAGTAGCTATGCTACGACAATAAGAGGTTTAGGTTTATAAATATTTTTTATTCTAAGCACCAAATCTCTACCATGTGCATGCTACGATTTTAGCGAATCAAATGGCGCCGTTGGCGGAGATGGTGCCTAAGTGTAAATGATGACATACTAAACACTTGTGATCCTCATCACAAATTCTGGTGAATTTTCTTGTATCATTCTTTTTAGTATTTTTCTGTCAGTGTTTTTTAGTTTCATTTCACTGTAAAAAAAATAAAAAGAAAAAAAGAAAAAAAGAAAAAAAGAAAAAGAGAAGTAGGATTGTTTCTTTGTTGTCTTGTGCTTGCCTTGTTCTTACTACAGGAGTACATGTTCCAGTGGGCTTGAATTGTGATCAAATGGAACCCCCAAATGAAGAGCAAAGACAATCAAAAGATCTAGTGGAGAGAGACCCAGCTACTTAGGGTCCATGAGGGACTATAGAAACCCTCCATGGGTGAGTGCACCCTCCTACATGGTGCCTCCAACAAATTCACCCTATGGAAATACTTACAACCCTAGTTAGGGGTACCACCCAAATTCCTCATGGGAACCAAGACCTCCACAGTATGCACCTCCTGCTTCTCCATCTTATGCTTCAACTCCTCAGCCACCCCAACCACCACAGTTAACTTCTTCAGTTGAGCAAGCAATACTAAACTTGAGCAAACTGGTGGATACTTTCATAGAGGAGCAGAGGGTAGTGAACGTCCAAGCCAATCAGAAAATTGACACAGTGGAGAGCTCGCTGAACAAGGAATTGGATGGGTTCCAAAGCGAAATTGATCAGAAATTTGACAACCTGTAGTACTCAATTTCAAGGCTTGCCAGTCAGCAACATGTTCATCAAGAGGAAGAAAATCCAGAGGGAGAGTGCCTGATTAACACTATTTTGGGTGAGTTGCATCTAACTCCTGAATTTATGACTTGATAGAAGAACCAATGAAGCTTCTGAGGAACTACAGGATGCCCCAGAATCATTAGTTGTCTATGGGCCAAGGAGGAGAGAAGAAGAAATTCTTCCCTTGTTGATCGAAGAAGGTAGTAGATAGGAAACAGTGGAAGAGACCTAAAAGCTTATCCTTAAACCACTTCCAAAAACTTTGAATCCTAGTGCCACTGCCCAAGCCACTAGCAGCCCACTACCAGTAGCACCCTCTCTTGAACAAGTGCACAACTTGCCTAAACCTGCAGCACATTCAACACATGAAACACCTTCCATCCCATCTGCACTACCTGTGCAACACTATAGAAAATTAGTGGCCATTGTTCAAACTTTTGCCACTACATCAAAGACATTGGCAGCTGCCCATACCGCATGGCACGATGGCTCAAGTTGCTACCAATTGGAGCACTAACCTCAAAGAATTCCACTAGCTCCACTAGTCGAAGTGTACTTCAGCACAGAAAATCGCCTGGGGAGGCTAAGCCTCCCCACTTTTGTTTTGATTTTTTCCTATTTTATTTTTATTTTGATTTAGTTAACTTTTCTCTATAGATTTTTTATACTCTTGCTAATATTTGTTTCGCTTTAATTTCTTTCTTCATTTTTCTACATTTTTTTAAATTTTCCCGTGTTTATTTTCATGGTTTTTGCTTATTTAGAGTGTATATAAAATTCAGAATTTCTCGCAGGGCCAAGTAAAATTGAGAACCACAAGAAAGCTCGTGACTGTGAGCACACTATTCCAATTTTTTGTCTTATATATATATATATATATATATATATATTTCTTTTTAAAAAATTTTAAGTTTGAAGTAGTATATAAAAACAAAAACAAATTCGCACGGTTGCGAATTTTCACAACCCCTCCACTTTTTGCAACTCGATTTTGTTTTGACCATAACTTTTTCATCCAAACTCTGTTTTGGGTATTTTTTGTATCGTTGGAAATATTTGAGAGTGTAGAATCTAAATATAACTAGAAAGAACACTTTTGAAATTATTATAAAGGTGTAATTTTCAAAATGCTCCAACTTGTCACTTTTTTCCTCTCTTTTCTTCTTCTAACTTGTTCATTTGAAGCCCAAATGGAGTGAATAAGGTCTCGGTGGAAAGATTGCGAAGTCTCTTATCCAAACTGCACATCCTATCAGTGAGGGTATCACTTCCTTCTCTAACTTTCCAATCCGAGCCCCATTGCGGACAATGTGACATTTGGTTGGGGGGAGAGTTAAGGAAGGAAGTGTTGTTTTATGTTTTTAAGCAAGCCCATTTTGTATGTTTAGTGGCTTGCTGTTTGTTCCTTTTTGTGAAGTTGTTAAGTTTGTTTTTGTAAAGCTAAAAACATAGTGATATATCTTTTTATACATATTATACAACTCACTTTTAAATTCCGGGGAAATCGCACTCCATTTTTGCACCCTCTTTTGTGTTTGCCTAGCCTGCAGTTTGAAAAATTGAAACATTGTCCAATTGTTTGATGTTAGGATTTGTTTCATGCTTAATTAAGTGGATCAGTTAGTTTTGCCGCTTTCGGAGCATTTTCTTCCAGCACCTTTAAATAACTACACCGTGCACATCAGGTTTCTTCAATAAGCTGGAAAACTACCTAACGTCCTAAACTTTGCAAAACCTATCCTAACACTGTTGACCACCTTTAATAGGTTAGGACCCCCTGAGTTGAAGGCCAACGTGTCTTCCAAAGAAAAGAGAAAAGAAGAAAAAGAAGAAAGAAAAACAAAAACAAAAAGAAAAAGAAAAGAAAAGTCGCGACGCTTTGCCTTGAAACCCAAGCACGGTCCGAGGGGTATATGGTGAAAGTCTTTAAAGCCCGGTGCCCTAAGCCAACTGGTTGGGAGTCACCGACTTAGTCAAGCCGTTATACGGGTAGATGGGTTAGCAAGTCAGAGGGCTGAGTCTCAAATCATTTGAAGTCCTGGTGAAACCTCAAGAGTTTGTGGTTGAAAAATCCTATGACTTGGTGCCCTAAGCTCCATTATGGTTGGGAGTCATCGACATAGATCCTCGTTACATGGACTTTTGGTGAGGTTGATTCTCAAAGATTGCACCCATAAACACAAAAAGAGTTGTAGAATAAGAGTGGGTCCAGATCTATTTAGGTTGGTTATCGCCCTAGGGGTGGAGGCAGAGTTTGTTAGGAGAGTGCAGTTTGGCAATTTATTGTTGAGAAATAATCAAACAAACACTTAGGTTTTGGTGGAAGTCTCTAGTTGATTCACCAAGAGGGAGCTCATTTGATACTCAATTCTGTATGACATTCATTCTCTCGAGATAGTTATTGGGCAAGGGTTTTGGTGATTCTTATTGAGGGTTAGGCATTACTCATTCACAACCTTTTTGAAATACCATTTGTGTGAACATAATTTTGATTTTGTTTTGATTGTTCTCTCTTTCTTTCATTGCTAAGGGACTAGCAATGTCTCAATTGGGGGGTGTGATTAGTGCCCAAATAGTGCTATTTTGAACCCTATTTATTGCAGGTTTTGAGCACTTTTTGTGCACTAATTGGCTTAATTAACCCAATTGGAACATTAAGGTCCCTACTATGCTATTGATCGCATTTTGTGGCAAATTTTGCAGTTTTTGCGAGCTAATCGTGCCAAAAATTTCAAGTCTGCTAGATCATAACAAATCTAAGCAAACCCGAGTCAAACTTAGAGCTACAAGTCAGAAGCCAGAAGGAAAGAGGAGCAGAAAACATAAGAAAAAGACCACAGCTTGCACTGCACTGAATCTAGAAAATTTCAGAGTTGCGAAATTTGCCTCCCGCCACTATTCACCTTTCCTCAAGCACGTCAGACCTTTTACATTTTTTGTCTCTTCCCAATTTGTCCCTTATAATAGCTTTTTCTTTTGGTTTTTTTGGGATGTTGTAAAGGGGGTTTGGCTATAAAATCCCTAAACAAGCACTATAACGGACGATCTCCTTCATTAATAAAGTTTCTTTTAATGAAGCTTTACTTCCCGATTTCTTTTCCTTTTCTTCTCACTTTCAAGTGTGTACCAAACCCTTCTCGAGGATGAAAACTCGGAGGATGAGTGGCTAAACCCCCTTCTTCCTTGGAGTGAAAGGCTACTAGGCAGGGGATCTAAGGCAAACTGAGGGTTTTCCATGTTTTAACGGAAGTATTTTCTACCATTTATGGTTTCATTCAAACGCTTCATTTTAATCCCTTCAGTTGCTTTGAATGATCAGTATTTGATAAGCTTTTGGGTTCATTGGATGCTTATTGCTAGATCCATTAACATCCGTTAGTTATCATCTATGGGTTATTGAGAAGCGATTCAAGGATGTTTTTATTTTCTCCAAATTTTAGGTTTGATCCTCTTCGGTTCACTGTAAATGGTCAGTACTTGGTAAGCTTATAGGGTTCATTGTATGCTTATTGTTAGATACAGTGATATTCATTAGTTATCATTTATGAGCTGTTGGAAAGTGAGTCAAGGTGATGTTATTCACTGTCCGAGACCATCAATGGGAAGAAAATACCAAATTTTCAAAGATATTTATTTAGGTCAAGCATAGCCTAAGTGAAGAATCGCCGGAGATGACTATAGGTCATCTCTTTCCCAACGCGAGGAAAGGACCCTCGGGAGAACCTCGCTGCTCTAGACTCCAACCCTATAGTGACCTAACACCGCAAGGAATTCACATTTACATTTTACTTATTTTATTTTCAGTTTGCAACTCAACAACTCTCACTGCTTTTATTAAAATCTCCTAATTAAAATGTACCTGCCGAGCCAATTCAAAGAGTACTTACACAAAGAAAACCCATCCTCGTGTTCCCACCCTAGAGCCACCTGCATCAGAGTAGCTATGCTACGCACAAAGAAGAGGCTTAGGTTTATAAATATTTTTGATTTTTGAAAGCACCAAATCTCTCTTACTACCTTTGCATGTTACTTATTTTAGCCAATCACCAACTACCGCTTAGTAAGCACCGGTTTAAAGATTCTTCGCTATATAAATTTCTGACGCTGATTCGCTCCACAAGAGGTGTATTGGAATCAAAATTTATATCCTAAGCTCCTACCTGAAAACTACTCAGAGAGTATGCTCTAGGCCGAACACGTACGGGTTTTCTTCGTATAAATTATTCGCAGTGATTCAAAAATGGTGAATTTGGTTTTGGATTTCAAGGCTTGGTAAAAACAGGGGAGTTGGATGGTGTAGATTAAAAATAAAATAAGGAAATAAAAGAAAAAGAACTCCTTGTTATTTATCTACCGGTTTGAGGTCCCATAAGTAACCGAGAGGTCCCCGTTCATTTCTCGCTGGGGGAGGATGACATATAGTCATCTCCCGAACCAGATCTTCATTTAACTTTAAAAACTAAACCTTAATAATTTTCCTTTTGATAGAAAGCCTTTTATTAGGCATAGATGTCCCTAGCAGTGAAAACACATCTCAAAAACCCTACCCCACAATAACTAATAGGAGATAACTAACTGGGCATCAATGGATCTAATGAAAGTATCCACTGAACCCAAAAAGCTTGCCAAATACACATTAAGGAGGGCATGCTTAAGAGATTTTAACCTAAGGTGAGAAGCAGGAACGCAAATACCCATAACTACATACATGAAAAATAGTAGAACTTGCATTTAACGAACATTCATGGTCCCAGACAGTGAAAACCTACCTCCTAGACCCATCTTACAGTAACAAATAGAAGGCAACTAATGAATATCACTGAATCTAACAATAAGCATCCAATGAACCCTAAAAGATTGCCAACATCAATAATCAAGATGTATCTAGAGATTTAAACCCAGAGTGAAGGATAGGAACATAAATGAAAAAAATGCCTACGTTAAAAACAGAGGACCGCGCCACTTCCAAACCGTTACTCCAATAACCTCCTCTGGGCGATGTAAGAGGTTCAAATTTAACCATCCTCCGAAAGTTGTCATCCTCATAGGAGTTTTTGGCAACCGAGAAAATGGAAAAGAAAATGAAAGAAAGTGGAAGAAAGGATAGCTAAAGGCGAAATCAAACGCGCCCCTCCGTCTCAGATACCGACGTATGGCGTGAGTCGATTGAAAGTTTGTACAAGATCGAGGCTTATATAGCATCGTTGTAAAGGAAGTTACAAAAACTCTAAACAAAAGCTATTACAAGGGTTAAAATAGGAAGAAACAAAAATTGTAACAAAAAAGCTAAGGCGCCAAAAAGGTGTGAACAGCCGTTGATGCACTAAGTGCTCGTAGGATGCATAGTGCTCGCAGAAAGCATTCCCCGTAATGCCCATTTTCTTCCGCTTTCCGCCATTCTTTCCTCCTGGCCTTGATCCGCAATGCTAAGTTTGACTTGAATTCTTCGTGCTTGATCGACTCAACAATTTGGCATAATTAGTCAAGAAAATCGTAAAATTTGTTACAAAATGCGACAAGAGAATAGTATGGACCTTAATGTGCAAATCGGTTAATTAAAAATGATTAATACACAAAAGCACTCAAAACCTATAATAAATAGGGTTCAAAATAGCACTTTTTGGGCACTAATCACACCCCCCAACCTACACATTGCTAGTCCCTTAGCAATGAAAGAAATAAGAACAAGCAAATAACAAAAATATGGTAGTTCAAAAAGGTTGTGAAAATGTAAGGCTTAACCCGCAATGAGAATCACCGAAACTTAGCCCAATAACTATCTCGAGAGAATGAATGCCATACAGAGTTGAATATCAAAAGAGTTTCCTTCTCGATGACTCAACCAAGAGATTCCACCAAAATCTAAGTGTTTGTTTAATTAATTCTCAACAATAAACTGTCGAACTGCACTCTCCCCCCAACCTAGCTACTGCCACAACCTAGCATGCTAACCAACCTAAATAGATCAGATCCACCTCTTATTCCACAATTCTTTTGTGTCAGAGGTGCAATGCCGAGAATCGACCTCACCAAAGTCCATAATCGGGATCTACCATATTCAACCACTGTAAGGTTTAGGCACCAAGTCATAAGGATCTTTCGACCACTAACTCTTCGTGTTTCACCCTGGACTAATGAATTTGAAACCCACGACTCCACAACTCGCAACTCCACCCATCCACCCGTGTAGTGAGCACTAAGTCAGGCTCCTATAACCGGGCTGGCTTAGGGCACCAGCGTTGTAAAGGCTGCCATAAACCCCCCAACCGTGCCTGTTTCAAGGCAAATTCGTGATTGTTTTTCTTTTCTTTTCTTTTTCCTTTCTTTTTTGGAAGACTCATTGGCCTTCTTCATGGGGGTCCTAACCTATTACAAGTGGTCAAATCTAAACTAGGGTAGGTTTACAATGTTTAGAGGTAGGCAAGCCAAATTATTTGCTGAAACCTAATGTGCATAGTGTGTGGTTAGCTAAAGGTGGAAGAAAAAGGTCGAAAGAAACAAGAATTCAACTAATCACCCACTCAACTAGGCATGGCACCAATCTAACATCAATAGAATTGGACAGTGTTTCAATTTTTCAAACCATAGGTTAAGCAAAACACAAAAAATGGGTGCTATTTTTGAAAAGAAAGTCAGATAAAGATAAATGTACCTTCACAAAAAGAACAACTAGCAAGCCATTGAACATCAAAAAATGGGCTTGCTCAAAATAAAAACAAAAATAAATGCCACTTCCTTCGCTAAGTTTCCCACCCAACCAAATGTCACATTATCTGCAATGGGTCTTGGATTGGAAAGTTAGAGAAGGAAGTGTTACCTCCTTGATGATATGTGCTCGTTTTGATAGAGACTTCACAAGCTTCCATCGACACCTTATTCACTCCGTTTGGGCTTCAAATAAACAAGTTAGGAGAAGAAAAGAGAGGAAAAAAATGACCAGTTGGAGAATTTTCAAAATTACACCTTCATAATAATTCCAAAAGTGTTCTTTCTGGCTATATTTGGATTCTACACTCTCTAATATTTTCAACGATACCAAATCAGTCTAAACGGAGTTCGATGAAAAGTCATGACGAAAACAAATGGAGGTGTCGCATGTGTGCGGTGACCAAGAACTCGCGAAATTTCGCAAGCAAGTGCAAAATTTTTTTTTTTTTTTTAATATATTTGAGAAACATACTTTTTTTTTTTAATATATATATATAACACAAAGGATCAAGAAGCATAAATAGAGAAAAACACTATTATCGGTGGCAAAATTTCGCAATGTACCGCGAAAAATTCAGAGTTTTTCATTTAAATTTAGCAACCTGCGAAATTTCGTAGGTTTTGAAATTTTTGTGCCATTTCCTATGCCTCCCACTGCATCAAAATTTTGATAAAACTCCGCAAAATTAACAATAGTAAAATTAAGAAAATTTGCGTAAAAATGAAAATTGCTATAAAAATAAAGATTAATCAAAATAGAGGAAATCTAAGAAGAAAAAATTAAAGAAATCAACATAAAACATAATAAAATAAAATAAGACAAGACAAATGAAAACAAAAAGCTGGAGATCGAGCACCCCCAAAACTTGTTCCTGCCTTGAGGCCGTTTAGAACTCGGTGGAGCTTAGTGAATGCCGAGGTTCGGTGCTCCAAATCCAATCCAAAGACCGAATCCATATCCACTATGCCATGCAACATAAGCAACCGCCAATATCTTTGATGTAAAGGGCATAAGCTTGTACAAAGGGCTACTAACTTTGAGGTTCAGAGGGGCGTATGTAAATGGAATGGCCTGCTGTAGGTGTTTCGTGTGTTGCATGTAAAAGTGTGTGTAGGTAATGTTGACCGGGCAAGTGGGTTGTTTTTAAGTCAAGAATGGCACTTGGATCCAAATTTATGGGACCTCCATTTCCTCTGCCTCCCCCTGCTTCCCTTGCTTGTAGTTCCTTAGGAGCCTCTAATGGTTCCTGCATCAATTCCCCCTGAGGTTGCATTTGAGCCGGTTCACCCAAAATACACTCCTCCTCCAAATTCTCCTCTTCTTGATGAACATATTGCTGGGCAAGCCTTGAAATTGATGTCTGCAAGTTGTTAATTTTATGATCAATTCCACTTTGAAGCCCATCTAATTTCTAGTCCAGGGAGTTCTCCACATTATGAATTCTTTGGCTTATTTTGGCATTGAATGTCTTCTGCTCTTCCACAAAGTCACCCACTAGCTTGGTAAGGTCAAGAATTGCTTGCTCAACTGGGGAGATTGGTTGTGGTGGTTGAGGCTGAGATATGTTGTCTGCCTTATAAGAGAAGGCTTTATTTGAAAATTTGTTTTAGTCTAGATCATTGCAAGTGCACAGGTCATAAAAGTAATAAAAAGTGGATTTAAGTCCATATATCATTCCCGCGAGGATTTATGAGAAATCTAAAGATCAATTACCTCATCTACTAAAGATCCTCACTATTTGGACTCCAAAGTTAAAAGTGATTTTGTTTAAACTAAAGGAAAGTAAGACCAATTAAAATCCTATAACTACATATAAGGAAATCAAAATATTTGGATTGGAAAGTTAACTGGGTAAGTTAACACTGGGAAATGGATCAGTGTACAATTATCAATTTCTGCATCTTTTTATAACATAGTTCAGCCATGAGTTTGAAATATGAATTTATCAAAGATGCAAGGTAGTATAGTTTGGATTCCTCCATACACCATACATTTCACTAATTAGAGATCCATGTTCCTTCAAGACACATGAGTCTAATCAGTTACTCGAAGATTATAATCCTCTTTCTAAGATTTGGGTATTTTTCCTTTCTAGTACACACCCAATTCTTAGGACCGAAGAATTTTTGCCCCCATAAACAGGATAATGCAAACCTTCTTCAATCTAATTGGTATCTCATCCTTCAAATCTAATAAAATTTTCTATCTCCTTGATTAGATCTCTGCTAACATGGGGTCAAGATCCTTTCATCAAACTGAGGAGAAACCTCTGATCAACTAAATTAATACATCATCCAACTATTCTCACACCATGAGTAAATTAGTGATCTATCGAAGTAATCTTTCAGAGTTCATTAGTTCCATAATATTAGTCTAACATACTGATTCGTGCCACAGTAGGGTGATCCGGAATCAACAAAATTTGTATCCTAAATTTCTCCCATCGTCAGAGTCAAGCCATCACAGATAGCGGTTCTAGGGCCTTAACTCGTGGACGTGGTTTTCATCTACAAATGACTCGTGATCATGATTCAAAATGGTGAGGCTTATCTAATAGATTTCTGATTTGCATTAAAAGTGTGGTTGGTGGTGTCACTAAGCTAAGTGAAGCAATTTAAAATAAGATGTAAGAAAAAGAAACACCTTGAAGTTTTAGGTCACTAGCTTGATATGATGGGGTTGTAGAGGTTTCCTCGAGTTATTTCCTCGCATTAGGGAAAATGACATATAGTCATTTCCAAAACCGGATCTTTGTTTAACTTTAAATACCAACCCTTAGTAACATTCCTATTTGAACCATAGCATTTACTGAGCATTTAATGTTTTTGCAGTTGAAAATAAAGCATTTAACCTACTTTCAGTGGCTCGTAAATGTCATCTAATGGATGTCAGTGTATCTACCATTAAGAATACACTGAACCCTGAAGCATGCCAAGTATTGACCAAAGAAAATACATTAACTAGCATTTAAACCTAGTTTGGAAAGTTTGAAACACAAATACGCAGTACCTGCTTCATGAAAACAGAGGAACACCTCAAACCAACATCAACCAATTCCAAAGAACCCTCCTCTTTCAAGGTTTTGAGGCTAGGCTAAACATCCTTGAGTTGTCATCCTGTGCCGGTGTGTTTCGCGCTAGAAAATGAGAGAAAGAGGAGAGAGAAGAGAAAAATGGGAACCAAACAGGACTCCAGGTGAAAAGTCATATGGAAATGAATAGTTAGGTTACAAATGTTCATAACATGTTTATATAGCCTCCTAAACATGTGAAAGTACCAAACTAACCTAAATAATATGGTTACATTGGAGGAAGAGAATTAAAACAAACGGAGTCGCTTGGATCACAAAAACAGGAGCAAGATTGGGCTATGCACGCTGAATTTCTATGATAGCGTACCGCCATGCTAGCGAAAATTCGATATGATAGCGAAATTTCGCTATCATAGCGAAATTTCAGTCATAGCGAAAATTGAAATTTTAGCTATGCACAGTAATTTTCGCTATGATAGTGAATTTTCGGTATGATAGGGAAATTTCGCTATCATAGTGAAAATTTGGCCATAGCGAAATTTTCGCTATGACTGTGAAAATTTCGATATGATTGCAAAATTTTCACTATGCCATAGCGAAATTGCTGTCATTAAATGTCGCCCAAAACATCCTCCAACAGATTTCTCCTCTCTTCCAGCCTTGATATTTCTTCATATCCCAAAGCTTGATGAAATCAAGCCGAGAATTCATACGAACTCAACATAAATCAGCGCAATTACGATGCCAAGCTTGATATGATATGGAGGCTACAAAACCTCGCAAACCACAAAAACAACCTCAAACAAAATCAAGAATACTAATGACCCGCATTATCAACGCTTAAATAATATGATTATACAAGAAAAGCACTCAAAACCTATCTTAAATAGGACTCAAAATAGCACTTTTTGGGTACTAATCACACCCCCCAACCGACACATTGCTAGTCCTTAGTAATGCTAAAAATAAAAATAAAAAAGGTATGCGGGCTATGCTTTTGCAAAAAGAGTATTCTATTCTAAAAGTGTGTGTACAAGTGAGGCTTTACCTTCAATATGAAAATTTTGTGACTCGTGACAAAAAACCATCATGAGAACAAGAGCTACACAGAACAAGTTTCAAAGATCAACCATGAAGTTAACCCGGTCTCCACCAAAATCTAAGTGTTTTTAAGGTAACCGCCTGAACCAATAAGTTTCTAAGCCATTCCCTCCCAACCAAGCTAACGCAGACCTTAAATCGATGACCAACCCAAATAGATTCAAGCATAATTTTACTTACTGGATTGTATTGTAAGAAATGCCGAAACTCGACTCTTCACCAAAGTCCGTGTAACGGGGGTCCACTGATGACTCCCAACCAATAAAGGTTTAGGGCATCAAGTCAAAAGGATCTGCCGACCACTAACTCTTCAGGCTTCACCCCGGACTTCGAATGATTTCGAAAATTCAGCCCCTACAACTCGCTAAACCCTACCCATCCACCCATGTAGCGAACACAAAGTCGGTGACTCCCAACCAATTAAGGTTTAGGGCACCGGGCTTTAAAGGCTTTCGCCATATACCCCTTGGACTGTGTTCGGGTTTCAAAGCAAAGTGTCACGACTTTCAATTCTCTTTTTCTTCTTTCTTTTTCTTTTGCTTTTTCTTTTCATTGGGAAGACTTCATTGTCTTCTTTACAGTAACAAAACCTATAATGGGTCGCCAACTAAAGGCCTAGCTTTGGTAAAGTAAAAAGAGGTATACACCTTTCAACCTATTAATGAAAAACTCCGATGCACCGTGGTGTGATTAGCTAAAGGCGGATGGACAAGGTTGAACATTGGAACTACAATCGAGCAAAAACTTAATCATGCATGGAACTATTCTAGCATTATGGTAGCATACAGTGCTTCAATTTTTCAACTCAAGGTAAGAGGAGAAACACAAAAATATAAAGCAGAAATGGTTTGTAAAGTAAAAATGTAACATCAAGTATAGTGCTTTTGATATAACCAAAGTGGCTAATACAAGCTTAACATAGCTTATACACACAAAGATCATCGTCTACTATCTACAATACATGCATCCTATAATCCTATACAAAGGCAGGGCAAGCACAAAACAAAAACAAAACAAAAATGATAGAAGATACTTCCAACTCTAACTTTTCCCCCCAACCAAAGTATAACCATATCTCCACTAAGTAGGGATCGGAAAGCTAGATAAGGGAGTGCGACCACTCTACTCGTGGTGGTAGACGCCAGGATTCAAGTCACGCAGCTGCCGCGAAAGCATACATCCAAGGAAATTGCGCATGTATACAAAGGATCGATCTCGAGTAGTGGATGTGTAGGCTCGCCACGCCGATCAAGGAGACCGAGGTGGTCATAATCCAAGAAGCATAGCGTGATTCTCGCACGATAGTGACCTCTGGCCATCCGCTGCCTAACGACGCCCGAGTAGTAGGCGCGCAGACGTGCATCCAATGTTGTGATAACTCCTAGAACTGACAGGATATGCTCGTGACCGCTGATGCTGAGGACGGGCCGCCAGCCTCGTGGAGGAGCTTAAGGCAAAGCAGGAGGTGGAACCGAGGAGATGACCTGGAATTGAGGTCCTCTCCCACCTCCACCTCCTCGAACAGCCGCTTCATCCCTCTACAGGTCCTCTATAACATCATCCGTCGCCTCCTCCCCGTCGCCGCAGACAATGGGAGGAAGGGCATGGCAATCGCCGCTGATAAAACCCGTGGACAACTCACCCGCCTCCCTCACGCGTGGCTCCTCAGGGAACCCTAGATGCTCTAAGACCTGGCTCAGCAACCTCGGCCTCAACAGGGGAAAAGCCTCCGCCCGAGCCAGGTCCTTACGGTGGACCTTCTCCTCAAAATGTAGCAATGTGGTCATGATGCTTCCGTGAGGACTGAACCAAAATCCCTGAAACTCGCATGCAGCCTCGAATATAGCCTCAAGGTTGTAACATAATGTCAAGTGGGAATAGGTTGGTCCTGAGTACGTGGTCCATGAGGAGCACCGGGGAAAGTCATTTCGAGGTTATATGGTCCAAGAAGTGGTATCTCGAGCGAGAGAGCGCAATCATTCTCTTCAGGAGGGAGCCGAGGCCACCGCCAATAGTCCGTGGAATTCTCCGAACTATCAAGCAGCCCAATGCGTACCAGACATTCGTAGCCCTGAGTACCCTGGGTGGCTACTTCACACCAACCACCTCCAACTGACCAGCACTCCCCGGATGTCATAGTGTGATAAAACTCAAACACCACCCGGGGATAGAAAATGCCTTCTATTGAATGGAGCAAAGTGAATACCGCCGATCAACCGTGACAACTCTTCAATCGCGGGTCCGCGGTCAATGCCAGTCGGCAATATGACCTGCGCGGAAGTCCCGCATAGCGACTCACGCTCCCGGATCTGACGCGCCTAAACATCGTCGCCCGATCCGGCTCGGGATAACCTGGCCACGAACCCCATCGCCGAGAAGGTGACGGCCGCCTTAAACCGCTGGTTGACACCACCTGGCCCGGCGTCCGCCCGCTTGAAGGCCGTCTCGCATGGTCTCGGATGCACCGCAAGGGGGCCCGGTGGTCCCACCCGGCCCGATATCACCTGACTGGGGCTCAAGCCCGAGCTCAAATGTAAGTAGGCTAATGCGTGTGGTGTTCGCATCTCGTCCGAGAGGCGCCATACTGATGCTCGCGACCGCCTCTCTCGTGGGTACCGAATCGACCGGGCCTATAACGAAGGGCTCGCGTACGAACCATGGCCGGCGACTCAGCGCGTAGCGCAGGGCGAGAAGCGGCTCGGCGCCGCGGCGGGCCGCGGGCGCCGACGCGGCGCCGAGTCGTGACAAAGAGTGGTTCGCGGCGCCCGGCTTACATGTGCAGCCGTGGTGCGCATGGTGACAAAGCAAGCAATGTACTGAGTGGAGGCGCGCGGTGGCGGTGCAGGGCACAGGGAGAGACAGAGGAGCAGGGGAGGCTCAGGGGCGGCTCAGGAGAAAATCTGAAAGAACTGATTGAAAATGAGGGGGAGCCTTTTACAACTGTTGCGCTTGAAAGGTCCCCTAGAAGCCGAAGAGCTCAGTATTCAAATTTCGCTATTATTAAGAAATTTACGCCCTCGCACCGAGCACACCTATCAATAAAAATAAAAACTTATTTAAATAAATTAAAACAAAATTAATATAAATAAAATAATATAATATAAACTAGAATAAAACTAAAATAAACTAAAATAAATTAAAGCTAAAATAAACTAAAATAAATAAAAGCTAAAATACAAATAAAAATAAAATAAAATAAGTAAAAATACTAAAACTCGAAATAAACCAAAATTGTCTTTAATTAAACTAAAATCAACATTTTGAGTCAAGTAGCTGGTCTTAGTGAGACCAAACCAAATTTCATCTCGCTTCGGTTTCATTCATGGAGGATCAAGGAGGAGGAGCCCTTATCATAGTGAATGTGTGCTGCGCTTGCCTTCATGCTCACTTTCAGGTTCTTTCACTAAAAGGCTCGAACTATCGCTCGCAGAGGATCACAGCCAATTCTCCATCAACCGTCACTTTTCTCTTCACCAATTCCACCTGCGCTAGAGCACTTGATTTCCTCGCACTCGAACCAATCAAGCTACCATCTAATCTCCCGACCTTCACTCCACAGGTTTACGCCATGCTCGTGTGAAAAATGTCGAGTTCCAAAGCACGTTTCCAAAAGTGAGCTGCATGACTCCATTTCGACAATTGATTATCGCATTAGAAGTGGCCAAAAATGGCCTTCCCAAGATGATTGGCACATGATTAGGCCCAATCGCGATCGTCAGATTTAGGTAACATAAAACCACTGGATAGTAGAATTTGTCCACCTTTACCAATACATCCTCAACTATTCCCTTAGGAATTTTTACTAATCGATCGGCTAAGGATAGAGTGATGTTGGTAGGGTTAAGCTCCCCCAAACCCAACTGCGTATATACTGAATATGGCAGTAGGTTTACACTGGCTCCCAAGTCCAACAGTGCTTTATCTATGCAAGTCCCTCCAATGTTGACTGATATTGTGGGGATCCTGGATCCTTGTATTTCACCGGGGTCTTGCTCTGAATGATGGCACTAACCTGTTTTGTTAGGAAGGCTTTCTTTTCAATGCCCAACCCTCTTTTGACCGTGCACAAGTCCTTCAAAAATTTTGCATATGTTGGGACCTGATTAATCATGTCAAGTAGTGGGATATTCACCTTCACTACTTAAGACCTCCCAAATTTTAGTTTGGCTCAGGATTTTTTCTTGCCTCTAAGTGCTTCGAGGAAATGGAGGCGTGTTTTTCATTGAATCTTCTTTGATTATTATCCTCTCAAAGCTTAGCTTCTTTTCTCTCTCTTTTTTCAGCAATCTTTGGGCAATGGTTGCTCAATTCTTTCCAATCCTCAAAGTGATGATGCCTTTACTTCATCCATCCTCGAGTTGCCTAAGAACCTATTTCATGGACCCCTTGATTGGGCAAAGGTCTGAAGGGAATCTTCTTTTCTGTACCTCATGAATTAGTAATCCCGGTGATGGAATACCCGCATTCTCAATTTTCCGATTAAGGCTACTCAAGCCCATCTATTCTTTTTTGTTCGCAGGCTTTCCACAAGATTAATTGAGCCACCAGACATTGATTCCTCGTTTCTTCCAATAAAATCACCTACCACCTCGCTTCAAATTTAAAATAACTTGTTCATCAGGATGATGATGGTGATGGATGTGGTTAAGATGAGGAACCAAACTCGTTGTTCGGGCACCGTGGAGGCACATGTTGTGGGATTAGGCTTCCAAGAGAGATTGTGGTGATTCTTCCAATCGGGATTATAAGTGTATTACTGTACTGGCCTGTGTTTGTATCGCCCACTGCATTAGCATGCTCCTCACATCAAATCTCTCACTCGAGGGAGCAATCGACGTTGTTCTTCTCGGGTCAACTCAAAGTGATTAGTAAACAGCTATGTTCTGGCTCGTAAGATTTCCCAAGCATCGCTCGACCTCATGTACCTTTTTCCTTCCACTTCTTCCACCTTCCTAAGGTTGATATCTTTACTTTCATCTCCATATCCTCGGAGATTGCAAAATGCTCCTCCCCTTTCGTGGGTCAAGGCCTCATTCTCTCGTCTCTCGATCTCGGCTTCATCCCATCCCTTAGAAGTTTCAAATTACAATTCAAAAAGTCCATGGTCATCCGATGCTTGCCAGAAGTCCTCCACACATCAAGCTTCCCAAAGAATTGCTTCATGCTGAGACATACCACCATAAGGATTCACAAGCATCCAAGTGTCGAACCATGATGTGGACATGCATCGATGGCCCCCATGAACCTCTCCCAAGATCGTAGAACCTCCATTGTCCCGGGCCGCAAACGTGTAGATTTGCTCTTCAAATTATTGGTCTTAGAGCACCGAAGAATTTTAAAAATTACCGCAGCTCTTCCGCCTGCCTTCTAATGGTTCTCGGGTCTCACGAATTAAGCCATATTTTGGCTTTGTCTTTGAGGGTTAATGGGAATGCCTTTAACTTCATCAAATCCATATCGGTTACACCCTCCTTAAAAGTTATGCAAACTTCCTCAAAATCCCCCGATGTGTGTGGTGACTGGCCTTCCATACCCATGAAAAGTCGGGAGTAGGGCACCAAATAAGGTCTCATCATACATCCTCAACAGTGGTATGTCATAGAATATACCAACCCAGGAGGGTGTATGTGGTCCTCATTGACCAGATGGCCAAGTGGATTCATAGGAGTCGCTTATCGACTTTGTCGTTCAGAGATCCATCGCTCACACTATGCACACGACTTCACAACCTCGTTTCGGGCCAGGTATTAAACTCTTGCGCTCAATTGATATATCTCTATCCCCGTTGATGCATAAACACCTGGTGGACATAAAAAGAGACAAAGCAGGGAACAAACTACAAAGCTTACAAAAAGATTAGTGTTAACTAAATAATAAATGATCAGAATGATAAACCTATCAAATAAATCACGAGTAAAATAAAACTGATTCTAACCAATGAAAATCAAAAAGGGTTAAAAGATCACCAATACTTGTAATGAAGATTACAAGTACATATCAACTCATCATCTGTAGTTTGGCACCATCCCCGGCAACGACGCCATTTGATTCAGGCTACAAGAGGGTGATCCTAATCAACAAAATTTGTATCCTAAATTTCCTCCTACTCGCCTAGTCAAGCCATCGCAGCATAGCGGCTCTGTGGTCGAATCCCGTGGATGGGTTTTCATCTTACAAAATGACTCGTATCATGATTCAAAATGGTGAGGCTTATTTGGATTTTCTGATTTGCATTAAAAGTGTGGTTGGTGGTGTCACTAAGCTAAGTGGCGCTTAAAATAAGATGTAAGAAAAAGAAACACCTTGAAGTTTCTGGGTCACTAGTTTGATAAGATGGCTGTAGAGGTTTCCTCGAAAGTTATTTCTCGCATTGGTGGCAAAATGACATATAGTCATTTCCAAAACCGGATCTTTGTTTAACTTTAAATACCAACCCTTAGTAACATTCCTATTTGAACCATAGCATTTTACTGAGCATTTAATGTTTCTGCAGATGAAAATAAAGCATTTAACCTACTTTCAGTGGCTCGTAAATGACATCTAATGGATGTCAGTGTATCTACCATTAAGAATACACTGAACCCTGAAGCATGCCAAGTATTGACCAAAGAAAATACATTAAATAGCATTTAAACCTAGTTTGGAAAGTTTGAAACACAAATACGTAGTACCTGCTTCATGAAAACAGAGGAACACCCGCAAACCAACATCAACTAACCTAGCAACCCTCCTCTTCAAGGTTTTAAGGCTTACTTCAAACATCCTTTGGAGTTGTCATCCTCAAAGGTGTGTTTGGCAGCCTGGAAAATGAGAGAAAGAGGAGAGAGAATAGAGAAAATGGGAACCAAAACAAAGGATCAGAAAGTTTATGAAATGAATAGTTAGGTTACAAATGTTCTATAACATGGCTATATAGCCTCTCAAACATGTGAGTACTAAACTAACCTAAATAATATGGTTACATTGAGGGAAAAGAGGAATTAAACAAAACGAGTCGCTTGATCACAAAACAAGGAACAGATTTTCGTTATGCACGCTGAATTCGCTATGATAGCTTAAAATTTCGCAGATATAAACAGTCAGAAGAAATTAAATTGCTATGCACAGTAATTTTTTCTATGATAGCGAAATTTCTCTATCATAGCGAAAATTTGGCCATAGCGAAATTAAGTTAAGCCACAATGCCGTCTTCCAAAGATCCTCCACCGCATTTCTTCACGATATTTTCTGTCCCAGATTTGATGAAATCGCCGAGACCCATACGAACTCATGATAAATCAAGACACCACGATGCCAGCTTCTCGATATGATGGTGGAGGCTTACTAAACCCGCAAAACTACCAAAACAACCTCGAAACAAAAATCAAGAATACTAATGGACCTCGCATGTCAATCTATTAATAATATGATTAGTACGCAAAAATCACTCAAAACCTATCTTAAATAGGACTCAAAATAGCACTTTTTAGGTACTAATCACATACCTCCAAGTAACTGCTCCACACTCTCAAGAGTCTCAATCTCCGGTGTCATCAAAGGCCTCGAAAATCGAGCAAGATGCTACCTTTTCTAGGTACACGCTACTAATATTCAGAATAATTAAATTCAAGAACAACACCAATTAAATAAATACAAGATTTCTAACTATGACGTTCCTTCAAGCTGCGCAAAAATCAATAGCTTACATCGATCCATTCCTAGAGGGAGCTCAGTCTTTCAAAATCGGATTACAAATAATGTAAAGACTAACTCGACCAGAAAATTCATTGAGATTAGCAGCAAGCGAAATAAATGAACTCAGAAATTTCGATTCCATTCAAATCGAGCGATAATGAAAACTAAAATTTTACAATAAACCCAGCTCGAAACTTCACACCAGATCACTGCTCAATTCCAAGAAAAACTAACTAAGAAGCTAAACTAAAAACTAAATTAGTGAAGAAATAAAGAAAAATAAAAATAATAATATACAAGGAGTTTGACTACGGAAGTTCTGGTTTGGCGAGAAGAGCGTACACGATGCCCTATAATGTAGCTATTTATAGATTTTCAAATGATGGGCCGCACTTCGAGGCTGAAATTTTGGATCCCCAAAAATCTGGCCCAAATGACATCTTTGTCGCGACATTGTTTTGTTTTTCCTCTATCTTTTTATTGTGGCTTGTGTTGGTGAGGTTGTGCATATTCAAATTATTAAAACCATTAGAAGACTAAGAAATTAATCTAAAACTACTTGGCTCAGCTTATTAACCAAATGATATATACAAATTACACTACTATTACAAAGACCAGGCTACAGAATCCTAAGAGTAAAGGCACAGGCTTGTTCAGACCCAAAATTTACATTGTATACTCATAAGAAGAATAATTTGTGTCCTTCAAACTCGAATTAAGATTTACTTTGGTCTTAAAGCTGCAAGTGCTGGAGTCGTACAAGTAGTAAAGTGGACCTATAGTCAGGGATATTGTTCCCATAAATTGAAAGGAATTTAAACTTGACTACTGACTTCTCAAGTTTTACACTATTTGAATGTCTAGTTTAGATGAAAATTTAGTAACCTAATAAGAATTTCAAAAACTAGAATCCTAAATTTAATATAAAAGAAAAGTTAAATCTTAAATGTATACTAAGTAGACAGTCATTTGCTGGGAAGTAAACAAGGATTTAGCTATTTGTGAAGTATTAATTCTTACATCTTAATCTCATTTTGTTTTTCCCTGAGTTGGAATCTAAATTTGTCAAGAGTCAAGATAGTATAGTTTGGATTCCTCCTCTAACCATACTTTTCACTAAGTAGAGGTTTATGTTCATTCCTAAAACATGATTCTAATCAATTACTTGTAAATAGAATTTCTTTGTAAGATCTGGGTATTTTTCTTTTCCAATACTTCATACCCATTTCTTGTATTTGCCGGATTTCTTGCTTCCGAGCAGGCTATTGCAATGTCTCTATAACATGAGTGATGTCTCGTCCTTAAGATCTGAAAGAGTTTTCTCTTTCCTTGTGATTAGATCTCATGCTTCTTGAGGGGATCGAATCGACTCTTCGGACGAGGGAGAGATCTCTTATTGATTAAAATGATATATCACTCAACCTATTCTCAAACCATGAGAAAATTGAGGATTTATCTAAGTAACCTTTCAGAGCTCATTAGTTCTTCAATGTTAGTCTAACATACCTCCAAGTAACTAGTCTAAGCTCTCAGGAATCTCTATCTCTATGTCACTCAGAGGGCCTTGATTCATGCCACAGTAGGTGTACCGAAATCAACAAAATTTATATCCTAAATCCTACTTTGCCATAAGTAAAGCTACTCTGATATGGCGGCTCACGAGGTCGAACACGAGGATGGGTTTTCTTTGTACAAATGATTTGCGATGATTCAAATATGGTGAATTCCACAATTTGGATTTTAAGGTTTTGTAAAAATAGGGGTGTTAGTTGTTCCTGATGGCCCAAAATAAGAAAAAATGTAAAATAAAACCCCTTGAAGTGTCAGGCTACTGGATTCGAGTTCTAAAGGTCACTGAGAGGTTCTCGGGTTCATTTCCTCGCGTTGGGGAGGATGACCTATAGTCATCTCCCGAACCGGATCTTCATTTAGCTATAAAACCTAACCCAAAATAATTATCCTTTTGAAAATGGCATTCACGTATTTATGTTCTCGATCGATTCAAACGAGTCTCCTTGACTCATATTACAATGGGTAATAAATGGTAACTAATGAACATCACAAGATCTAGTAATAAGCATCAAATGAGCACTAAAAGATTACCAAGTACTGACCATTCAACATGAATCGAAGGGATCTAAACCTATTGTTAAAAGGAGAACCTGAGGCAACGGTGAGTGCACGCATGAAAAAGCAGAACCTCAAGGCGACCTTCAAATCCTGCACCATGACCTTTGCTTCCAAGGAGGAAGGGATTTTAGCCGCTCATCCTCGGAGGGTGTTTGGCTGCCCAGAAAGTGCCAAGAAAATGAGAGAAAATGGAGAGAAAGTGAGAAAGGCGGGAGAGCTGAAAGCTTCTCCCGTCAATTTTATTGATTCATTGATACAAGGCTTGACTGAGGCTTATATACGCTCAGAGCCAAGGGAAGTTACAAAAAACCCAAAAACCAAAAGCTATTACAAGGGATAATATTGGAAGAAACAAAAAATTGTAACAAAAATCTAAGGCGTCAAAAAGCAGGTGAACAGTGGCTGTTGGATGAATAGTGCGCAGTATGGTGAACAGTGGTAGTGGCAAAAGCATTCCTGCAGTGCTCCATTTTTCTTTACTTTTTGCTCTTCTTTCCTTCTGGGATCTGATCTGTAATGCCAAGTTTGACTCGAATTCTTTGTGCTTGGATCGACTCAACAATTTCGGCATAAATAGCTTGCAAAAACTACAAAATTAGCCACAAAATGTGATCAGTAGAATAGCAGGGACAGCAAAGTGAAAGGGTGGGTTAATTCACCAGTTAGTACAAAGTGCTTAAAAACTTAAATAAACAGGGTTGAAAATAGCACTTTTTGGGCACTAATCAGCCCTCCTGGAAATCAAAGCCAAACAATAGTCCTTTCATGGGTATAAGCTACTAAAATTGGGAACAAATAATTCCAAGAACAACACCATTCAAATAAACTCAAAAATTTAACTCAAAATTTTCTTCTCGATTTACAAAAAATACCATAACTAACATCCATGTCTTTCCCGGTGGAGATTGTGTTCTCAAAAACTAGATTACAACATACATTGAAATCTTGATGGGGAAAATTCCGCTATCCCAACTACTATCAAGCGAAGAAATGAGTTCAGCGTTTATGCAGGTTCATTGCATTAAAACAGAAATCGTAAATGAATTTCAACATTAAATTTCAACTTCAAAACTTATAAAAAAATTAATGTTTCAGATCCAGTAACAAATCAAATATCACGCTAACGCTAATCTACGAAGAAATGAAAAATAAGAAAAATAAAAATAAAAAATAAAAGAAAATATATATAATACAAAAGAATCCTCAACTCCATAGGTACTCTGGTTAAATAGATTCTTGACTTATTTGCTTCTCTTTCCGCAATTGTTTCTATTTATAAAGCCTAAAGTTTAGGCCTAACTTCAATGCTTCTTTTATGAATCCTAAATTTTAGGCCCACGAGGTTCTTCGGTCGCGACACGAAAGTTGTGTCGCGATAGAGTTTTGCGTTCTTTGTTGCAGGTCCTTGTTGCAAGTATGCAGTCATTTGTCGCGACTTGAAGATCTTGTACTCATTCTTGCTTGAGTTGCGATAGCATATTTTTGTTGCGACATTTTTCTTTCCTTCAGTATGATAACTCTGTCGCAATAGAGTTTCCTTTGTTGTGACAATATTTTGTTCATTCCTCAAACATGTATGTCGCAACATTAATACCCATTTCGCAACACCGTTTCAATGCAGCTTCTACAAATTGGTGTTGCGATCTAGCTTTTCATGTTCTTCCTTAGATTTCAGTCGCGACAGTGTTTTCTTAGTCACGATAGTGCTACTGAGTTGCTTCTTCAAATTGGTGTCATGACCAGTTTTTCTTGTCGTAGCGGCATTTACGATACAGTTCTTGTTACCTTACTTGTCTTGCATTATTGTCATCTCAATCAGGCCAAAAAGTTTATCGGCGATAGAGTTACATTCCACTTAACTGTTCCTTATTCTGACTTCATTTTTATGTTCGACCCTAGACTTTTGTGTGGGGATGTTTTGCATGTCGCGGCGGCCACTTTCGCATGTAGCATATTTTACGTAGCAACACTGTTTTCTATCGTGACATAACTTGTCTTCCTTTACTTTGTCATATTATGCGTGACCCATTTTCCACTGCCGTGACGGAGACACTACGTGTTCGGTTGATTTACGTGCCGTGACGAAGATCTGTGGCGACATCAAAACACCTTTTAAGCAGAGTATGTGGCAACGTGCTCTCCTTGTTTTTAACCCGGTCGGTTCATACATTAAGCACCCTTTGTCGTGACCTAAAATTCTTCTCCAACATCTTTTCCATCTCAATAAACTTTTCCATGTTGCAGAAGTCAGTGTCGCGACGGAGAGGATTCTATCATGACAAATATTCTGACTTCAGTTTAGCATTATGTCGCAACACAAACTCTCTTGTTCCCAATTGACGTGCATATGTTTTTCCCATTCTCCATCACAACCTGTTGTCTTCTGTCGCGACCTAGCTCAATTGTCAACAATCAGATTATGGTGTTGCGACACGGGAAATGTTATTGCGACACAGTTTCTTTGGTAATTTCTTGGAAGTTTGTCGCGACACACAAATTTCAATCGTGACATAGACTGTTGCAATTACTGTTTTTCTCTTCTTTCTTGCTGGATTTTTCTCCTTTTTGAATTAAAGCCTGCAAAACACAAGTTGGTAAATATTCCACAATTTGGCATTAAAATAGCTCTGAAAATACTAAAAACAAACCAGAAAAATGGACTAAAAATATATGATTTTAAGACTCATCAAATTCCCCCAAACTTAAAGTTTTGCTTATCCCCAAGCAAAGAAAAGAAGATTTGTTTGTCCTTAAACAATTTAGCTTTATTTTAAGGACATTTTTTGTTTTGCACTAAAATCTGGCACAATTGGAAACCGGTTAGTTTGCGACAATTTAAAATTTATTTTTTTTAGTTCAGACTTAAGACAATTTTTCAATTATTGTTACAATTAGACTAATGAATTCTGAATATAAACAATTCAGTCAATTAATCCTGAACTGTGGTTTGTGATGGTTTTCTTTCCCTTCCTCCTTGGCAAGATTAGCTAATCTTCTGGGACTCTACACAATGACTGCAATTTCTTTTAGCTCTTCAAAGTCCCATATGCTTGTTTTTCATATTAATCTCCACTAATGTAGGCAAGTACCACCTTCAAGATCAATTAGGTCTTTTAGGCTTGTAGAGTTTGGCTTAGGTAATTGGGTAGGTAAGTGGAGAATTTAGGCTAAAAATTTACCCAGATTTCACTCTTCAAGTGTGTATCTTTGCCTCTATCCTTCATCCTTTTCCTTTCCTACTAAATATACGAAAATATATTTTCCCCGAACTTGTCCTTAATGTATCTATCACGCCTATTCTCGAAACATGCGTCTTTTAGAGAGAAGTCTCCTTTTTGCTTTTCTTTTACTTGTCAAAAATTTTTAGGATTAGTGCATTGTCTTGTCTTCTTAGGCTTTCTACCACTCTTAGAGAACTTTGGGTTAGCATCTCCTATACTAATTGGCATTAGGGTACTAGGTGTTGAAACACCCCTAAGAACTTAATTGTTCGAGAGGAAGGCCTGAAGCCAGGAACTTAATCCCGTTTGACAATTTACAATTTTGACTTCATCTACGCATTCTTTTCCATTTCTTCATTTGTTCTTTCCTTTTTCCATCCTTCATTCTTGTTTCCTTTTAAATCAAAATAATATTTCCCCAAACTTGTCATTTTTTGTATTTTGAAGTTCACGTCACGAAACACAGGCGAATAAGGGTTCTTTCTTGTAGGATTAGAATAAAGGAGGGTGCAAGGAGCTTTCTTTTTGCTGTTTAAATGAAGAAACTAGACAATTGTCAAATGCGGAACTAGGTATATGCTTATGCATATTGGGGAGAGTAGGCTTGAAAGGCTCAAACTTCCAAGGATGGCCTATATCACTTCCTGTTAGTGGTATTGCCTAGGATTTCACCTTGACTAATATTCTAAAAAGTTCTAGGACCTTGGACTATTTGACTATGACTGAACCCATAAGATGTCTCTAATCCTTTACAATTTGTTAAGGAACATTTTGACCATGTTAAGTGCGTTGAGTTTCATAACATATACAACAATTTCAAAAGTCTTGTTGTCCGATCAGTGCCCACATTTCCTTCGTCTTGTTTCAAATACATTCTGACGGCCACAAACACCATATTCAATTCATTGAGGCCTACCACAATTTCAATTACACAAGTTGTTTGATTCTGAGTAGTTTGTTGTTGTGTTGTTCCTAATCAAGATTAAAGAGTTCATTTGATCATCTTTATTTCAAGAAACATCCTGACACACCACTTGATTGTAATCTGTCCATTCAAGCTAGACATCTTTGCGGCAACTAATCTAATTTATCCGAGGTAATTGATTTCTTCTTTATTCAACCGAAGATGACAAACATGAAGCAAAGAAACTAATCAAAAACACCAATCGAAACCTGAAACCATGAATTAGACACAAGAATTTTGTTGCAAAAATTTTATTTTATTCAAAGAAATTGCCTTGAGTACAAAGAAGGTGAGGGGTTAGAGGAGGTAGTATATTGTTTATTTCTTATTCCTTGTAGCCCTCTCCTTGGTTGCTTCCATCCTTGATATTCTTCTACCTCCTCTACTAGAGTAAATTCATAACTCCTGATGTTCTAAATTTTTTTCTTTTTTGTGTTTTACATACTGGTGTGGAAGTGCCTGCCCCAATTGATTCTGGGTTGGTATAGGGTATAGGTGGGATTGTGACTCCCTGGGGGATTATAGAGTCGGGTCTACAGTTTGAGATTCTGATTTGTGGCAGAGGTATCTTCTTCTTGCTGGAAACTGTTTTCATAGCCCAGTCTAGAATCTTAGCATTGCTCTCTGTAAGTTCTCGCTCTCTATAATTTTGGTCTCTTCTTTTAAGCTCTGCATCAAAATACTCCTCTCGTAGATGAAGCTGTGTCCTCAATTGATCATCTCTTGCCTCCATCTCTTGCCGCATAGACATCAACAATTCTTCTCGATTTGTATGATTCACTGATTCCTTACAAAAATTTCAGCATTTCATTCGGTTTGTCTTAACTGTGGAAGTGCCTCTGAGGTGGCTTTGACTCTCTGAACCACGGTTGCATTTGACTTGGACTTTCCCACTGTTCGAGCTCGGTGCATCCTTCATTCCCCTTTTGTTCTTCTGTTTCCTTTTTCACACTCTTCCCTCTGTTCTTTGGTCCTTTTGTTACACCTGTTAAGGTCAGAGGGGAGGCTCTTGGGTAGGTTTCCTCAATTCCCCATTCTTCATCGACTCCTCCTTGGATGTAGAGTATGGTTATCGTTCCTAGGTGGGGAATCATTCCCTTGCAATTGCCTTCAGAATAGCCCAAGATGGATTTCTCAATAATTTTTCCTACATTTATCTTATACCCCTTTAGCAATGCATAGAGGAGTATTGCTTCCTCTCTTCTCACTATATTGAGATGCTTAGATGGTAGAAGGACAGACTTGATAAAGTAGAACCATACCTTTACTTCTTCAGTTAAGTCTCCTCTGGCAATGGATCTACAAGGGGTTTTCTTTGTCCCTTTCCATTCTCCCTTTCCAACCGTCAGTAGGTCTACTATTTTCTGGAGTTTTGGTTCCTTAATCTGTTTTTGAACTTTGCACCATCCTTTTGCACGAGGTGGAGCGATTTATTTAATCTCTTCTCTGCTAAACTCCACCTAGTGTCCTTTGGCATATACCTTTTTTCCTTCTTTCTATACCATGTTTGCAAAGAATTCTTTCACTAGAGAAGCACTACCAGGTTCTCTGTGTTCACCCAGTGACTGCCATCCTCTCTTTTCAAGCACACTTGGTAAAGGGAATGGCCACTCGCCTCTGTGATAAACCCTCATTAAACTTTCTTCCAGCTAAAGATCTGCCTTTTAAAGCAGAAGTTCCTTGTTATGTCTTTCCTCTTTTCTGCCCCACCTTCATTAGTTCCTCTTTTTCTTTTTCTTGACTCTTCTCCTGTTTGTTGTTGCGTTTCGTTTTCATTATCCTGTTCTCCAAGCATTGCCAGCTCTTTGCTTGAAGTGGATTTGTTCTATTTGAATTTCTGGCTCAATGCACTCTTCGCTTGCAGCTTCTTGAAGGTTTGGAATCAGGTGATGGATCGAGACCTTGGTGTGAGTCGGGGTTTACGAACTCAAGTGTACAAGGAAAATGACGAGAGCGGAAAGTTAAAGTCGCTGAAGAGTCTTAGATGATTTAAAATTATTTGGAAAAGAGGAAAGGCTTTTCCCGATTTAAACATTCTTCGGTTAGTGGCTCGATAAATGAATGTTTCTCTTCATGTGTCATGACAATAAATAGATTGGGGTCTAATAACCTTTAATTTTAACTGGAATTTATTTTATGACCCACCAGAAGTCATCTTTTTCCTCCCTGATCTTTGTGTTAAAACCTGTGTGTTGTGACACACTTTAGGATTTGTCACAGCAGTAACAATCGACATTAGAAAATTTTGTCATGACACGTATTGGACTCGATCAATTTGCCTGAGACTCTGATCCCGATCGCGACAGAAAATTCCTGTCGCGACAAAGATTGGTTTCTACAAACTGAAAAGTAGGTTGCAACACCGTTTGAAGGTGGTCGTGACACTATTTCTGTTTCCCTTTACTTTAGTTTCAAAAATTCTTTTCGTAACAGGAAAAGCAGGTTTCCGACAACTGTTGATTGAATTCTTTCGATAGAACTTTTGTGTCGTGACCTAATCTTCTTATAATTGTCTTGACCATTAAATTTCTTGTTGCGATAACCCTTTTTCCTTACTTATAAAGCAATGTCGCGACCACGATTTCTTTGTCCACGACATGGAATTTCTTTATCGCGACCAAGTTATTGTTTCCCGACTTTCTACAACTTGAGCGCCTTCCAGCTCAATTAATCATACAACTCAGTCAATTTTTTCAATTCAAGCATTGTGAAGACATATTTAGTAACAGAAAATCATCAATTCAATCATGAACAACTATCTATCATCTTAGAAACTCAATCAAAGCTTTCAAGCAATTTGCAGCAAATTTCCCCAAAATTAATATATGAATTATCATTCAAAATAAGTTTAGGGAATGAGAAATACTCCCCCTTGTAGTTAATTACTGCATATTTTAATTTGAGATACATCTAATGAAATTCTTCTTGAATTTTGCTTAATTGTCCTGAAAATGAACAAAACTGAAAATAAAACTACTAACATATATAAACTACAACCTCAAACACAAGATTCAATTGAACTACTCAAACTATTAAAAACTTTTTAAAGAAAATTCTGCAGGTTGCCTCCCAGGCGCTCAGGTTAGTGTCCCTAGCTGAACATTTATTGTTCTTTTGTCTTCTTTTCAGCATTCTTTCTTGCTCCTCTAGTCTAAAACTTTCTTCCATTGATTCAGTCTCGTGGCCTTTCTGCATTTCTTGCTTCCTTGTAATTCATCATTGCCTCTCATTGCAGTTGGTGTGAGATCTTTAGGATTGACCTCAATATTGCTGGGAAATGTATTTCTAGTTTAGCTTTGGGATTAGGGCCAAAGCGCCTCGCAGGTCTCAAGTTCTCAATGCTTAGCATTATTATTGTTTGAAACACAGTTGTGTTAGCAGGAAATTCTCAAGTTCCGCGATTTTTCTCATGCACATTCGAATCCTTTTGTTTTGTCATGAATTGCACACACAGTGTATGAAAGGTTTGAGTTCTTTTCACTTATGATACTCTTCACAATTGATACCATGGTTAATGCCCCAAAAAGTGCTATTTTTGAACCCTATTTATTATGAGTTTTGAAGTGCTTTTTGTGTACTAATCAAATCTTCAATAACAAGTTGCACATTAAGGTCCCTATTGTTTTAATGGTAGCATTTTGTGGCAAATTTTGCAGTTTTGCGAGCTAATTATTGCCAAAATTGTTGGGTGATCAAGCATACGAAGAGATTCAAGTCAAACTCAACATTGCGGATCAAAGATCAGAAGGAAAGAAAGAGCAAAATGTTAAGAAAAACACCCTTTGCGGGGAAAGCTTCTCCTGCGAAACACTTTGTTCAGCTCCTTATAACTTGTTCTCTCTGTTTATAGTCCCTACGTTCTAGCACTGCGCACACCACATTTTGCTTTTGCTTTTGTTTTTCCATTTACCCACAACAATAACCTTCCGATTTTGGTTTTTGTAACTTCCCTTGCGAGCATCTATATAAGTCTCGGTTGTACAAATCAACGGACTTGACTTCGGATAGAGCGGGAGCGGTTTCAGCGGCTTCCTTTTCCACTTTTTCTTTCCTTTTCTTTTCCATTTTCTCGGTTGCCAAACACTCCTCGAGGATGACTTCCGGGAGGATGTTGACTAGACCTCTTCCTTGAAGAGGACGGCTGTTGGCTAGGGTGTGGAGGGAGGTAACTCCAGTTTCCCACATTTCTTGCGTATTTATGGTTGTTTGTGTTCTGCTTCTCACTTAGGTTAAAATCTCTTAAGCATGCTCTCTTTAATGTGTATTTGGCAAGCTTTTTGGGTTCAATGGATACTTTCACTAGATCCATTGAGGCTCAGTTAGTTGTCTCCTGCTAGTTATCGTGGAGTAGGGTTTTGGAGATGTGTTTTCACTGTTAGGGACATTTATGCCCATTTAAATGCTATGTTTCAAAAGGGAAAATCATAGGGTTTAGTTTTTAAAGCTAAATGAAGATCCGGTTCGGGAAATGACTATATGTCATCCTCCCCCGACTCGAGGAAAAAAATACCGAGGACATGTGGTTACCTTAAACCTAAGCGATGGCCTAACACTTCAAGGGTTTCTATTCTGATTTTTTCTTGTTTTCATTTCAGTCGGTGGAGCTTTGAAAACCCCCTATGTTTTTACGAGCCTTAAAAATCGAGTGAATTCACCATTTTTGGCCTTCAGTGTAAGTCATTTTGTACGAAGAAAACCACCATCCTGTGTTAGGCTGGAGCCACTATCTTTGCGATAGCTTGACTACGGCGTGGGACGAAAATAATAATAATAATAATGTTTTTATTTTTATTTTTATTATTTTATTTTATTACAATTATTGATTATTTTATTTAGTTTTCAAAAAAAAAAAAAAAAAATTCGCTATTAGACATATAGCGAAATTTTATAAACTTAGCGAAATCGTAATTTTCTCTAGCTAAGCGAAATTTAGCTGGCACTTAGCCAATTATAGTTAAGCGAAAATTTTTCGCTATGCCCCACAGTTTTGACCTCCGATTTTGTTTCGCTCATAACTTTTTCATCGAACTCCGTTTGGCGATTCTTGGTACATTGAAGCTTAGAGAGTGTAGAATCCAAATATGACCAGAAAGAACATTTTTGAAATTTTTATGAATGTGTAATTTTCAAAATTCTCCAATTGGTCACTTTTTTCCTCTCTTTTCTTCTCCTAGCTTGTTTATTTGAAGCCCAAACGGAGTGAATAAGGTGTCGATGGAAAGCTTGCAAAGTCACCTATCCAGAAATGATCACATCTCATCAAGGAGGTAACACTTCCTTCTCTAATTTTACAATCCGAGTCCCATTTCGAACATCGAGATGTTTGGGTTGGGGGGAGAGTTAGCGAAGGAAGTGGCTTTTGTATTCTTTGTATTATTTTGAGAAAGCCCCATTTTGGCTGATATTTAGTAGCTTCACTTGGGTCCACTACATAAAGCTGTTACTTTTCAAATTTGGACCCGTTTTGCAACCAAAATTTTGTGGTTTGCCTAACACCAAGTTGGAAAATTGAAACTTTGTCCAATTCTATTGATATTAGATTGGTTCCATGCTTGGTTGAGTGAATGATTAGTTGAATTCTTATTGATTTTGACATTTTTCTTCCACCTTTAGCTAACCACACAGCGAGCACATTAGGTTTCGATGATAGGCTGAAAAATTGTGCAACCTCCTTTACTTTGCATAACCTACCCTAGTTTCATTGACCGCCTTTAATAGGTTAAGGACCCCTGTGGAAAAAGAAAAAGAAGAAAAAAAAAAAAAAAGAAAGAAAAGAAAAAGAATAAAAATTGCAACGCTTTGCCTTGAAACTAGAGCATGGTCAGGGTATGTAGCAAAAGCCTTTAAAGCCGATTATACTAAACCTTCAGCGGTTGAGATCACCGACTTAGTCGTTAAGTATGGGTGGATGGGTGATTTAGCAAGTTGTAGGTGCTGGAGTCTCGAAAAAATCATTCGAAGTCAGGAATTGAAACTGTGAAGAGTTTGTGGTCGAAAGATCCTTATGACTTGGTGCCCCTAAGCCTTAATTGGTTAAAGTCATCGGTGAATCTGTTACATGGACTTTGTGGTGAGGTCGATTCCTCAGCATTGCACCCTACAACACAAAAAATTTGTGGAATAAGAGGTGGGTCCTGATCTATTTAGGTTGGTTAGCATGCTAGATCGGTAGTGATATCCCCCAGGTTGGGGGAAAGTCTGGTTGCTTGGTTTATTGTTGAGGCGATCAAATAAGCACTTAGATTTTGGTGGAAGTTTCTGGTTGATTCACTGAGATGGAGACTCTTTTGATACTGAATTTTGTATGGCATTCATTCTCTCATGATAGTTATTGGACACGACTTTGATAATTTTTACTTAGGGTTGGGCATTACTCATTCACAACCTTTTGAGTACGAAGGCCTTTTGCAGCATAATTTTGTTATCGTTTTGTATGCTCTTTCTTTCTTTCTTACATTGCTAAAGGGACTAGCAATGTGTGGATGAGGGTGTGATTAGTGCCCAAAGTGCTATTTTGAACCCTATTTATTATAGGTTTTGAGTGCTTTTTGTGTACTAATCATCATAATCTTTTAGATTTGCACAGTAAGGTCCCTATTATTTTAATGATGTATTTGTGGCAAATTTTGCGGAGTTTTGCGAGCTAATTAGCTACCCAAAATTGTTGAGTCGATCAAGCACGAAGAATTCAAGTCAAACTCAACATTGCGGATCAAAGATGGAAGGGAAAGAAGAGCAAAATGTTAAGAAAACACCAGCTGCTTGGAAAGCTTCTCTATGAGCAACCTTTGTTCAGCTCAGTGCTTTATTTCCTCTTTCTTTGCCGTTCACCTTTTCCGCTACACCCTGTTTGCTTTTGCTTTTGGTTTTTTTCCATTTTACCCCTGCAATAACCTTCCGATTTTGGTTTTTGTAACTTCCACGCCTGCCCGAGCATCTATATATAAGTCTCAGTTTGTACAAATCAACGAGACTTGACAGATATGGCGGGAGGCGAGTTTCCAGCGGCTTCGCGCCGCAACCGCTTTCTTTCCATTTTCTCGGTTTGCCAAACACTCCTCACGAGGATAATGACTTAGAGGATGTTCGACTAGACCTCTTCCTCCTTGAAGAGGACGGCTGTGCTTCAGGTGGAGTAACTCAGTTCCATGCATTGTTTTCGCCTGCGTATTTATAGTTGTTTGTGTTCACCTTCTCCACTTGGAGTTAAAATCTCTTAAGCGTAACTCTCTTTGTCATAATGTATTTGGCAAGCTTTTTGGGTTTCAATGGATACTTTCACTAGATCCATTGATGCTCGGAGTTAGTTGTCTCTGCTAGTTATCGTGGAGTAGGGTTTTGGAGATGTGTTTTGCTTTATTGGGACATTTATGCCCATTTAAATGCTATGTTTCAAAGGGAAAATCATAGGGTTTAGTTTTTAAAGCTAAATGAAGATCGGGTTCGAATGACTATATGTCATCCTCTGACCTAGAGGAAAAAATGCCGGGGACATGTGGTTACCTTAAAACCACTAAACAGGTGGCCTAACACTTCAAGGGGTTCTATTTTACGATTTTTTTCTTGTTTCGTTTAGTCGGTGAACACAAACCCTGTTTTAAACCTTAAAAAGTCAAATTGAATTCACCATTTTTGGCCTTCCTTTGTAAAGTCATTTTATGCGAAGAAAACCATCCACGTATTTCGACCCTGAACCCTTTATCTTTGCGATAGCTTATTTAATGATGGGACGGAAAATAATAATAATAATAATAATGTTTTTTATTTTTATTTTTATTATTTTTATTTTTATTTTTAATTATTAATTATTTTATTTGAATTTTCAAAAAAAAAAAAAAAAATTCGCTATTAGACATAGCGAAATTTTCGCAAACTTAGCGAAATGCGTAATTTTTAGCTAGCTATTATTCGCTGGCATAGCAATTTCGCTAGTTAGCGAAAATTTTCGCTATATGTGATTTGACGCCCGATTTTGTTTAGAAACCATTAACTTTCATCCGGGCCTCCGTTTTAGGCGTTCTTGGTACCGTTAAAATCTTAGAGAGTGTAGAATCCAAATATGACCAGAAGAACATTTTTGGGAATTTTATGAATGTGTAATTTTCAAAATGCTCCAATTAGTCACTTTTTCTCTCTTTTGTATTCTCACAAGCTTGTTGTTGAAGCCCAAACGGAGTGAATAAGATTAATCAGATGGAAAACTTGCAAAGTCACCTATCAGAAATGATCACATCTCATCAAGGGAGGTAACACTTCCTTCTCTAATTTTACAATCCGAGTCCCATTTCGAACATCGAGATGTTTTGGGTTGGGGAGAGTTAGCGAGAGTGGCTTTGTATTATTCTTTTGTATTATTTTGTGAAAGCCCATTTTGTGATATTTAGTGGCTTGCTGGGTCCCCTCTCTATAAAGCTGTTACTTTTTCAAAAATTTGGACCCGTTTTTGCAACCAAAATTTTTGTGGTTTGCCTAACACTATGAGTTGGAAGAATTGAAACTTTGTCGATTCTATTGATATTAGATTGGTTCCATGCTTGGTTAGAGTGAATGATTAGTTGAATTCTTATTGATTTTGACATTTTTCTTTACCTTTAGCTAACCACACACCGAGCCTTTGTGGGTTTCGATGATAAGATTTGAAAAAATTTGTGCAACCTCAACTACTTTGCATAACCTACCCTAGTTTCATTGACCGCCTTTAATAGGTTAAAGGTTACTGTGGAAAAAAGAAAAAAAGAAGAAAAAAAAAAAAAGAAAGAAAGAAAGAAAGAAAGAATAAAAATTGCAGCTTCCGCCTTGAAACGAGCATGGTCAGAAATTTATGTAAGCAGCCTTTAAAGCCGGTGCCTAAACCTTCAGCGGTTGGGAGTCACCCGACTTAGTGTTCGTTACACGGGTGGATGGGTGGAGTTTAGCAAGTTGTAGGTGCTGGAGTCTCGAAATCGTGAAGTCGAGTGAAACTGAGAAGGTTTAGTCGAAAGATCCTTGCCGACTTGGTGCCTAAGCCTTGGTGGTTGGGAGTCATCGGTAGATCCCCGTTACATGGACTTTGGTGTGGTCGATTCCTCAGCATTGCACCCTACAACACAAAAAGAATTGTGGAATAAGGGTGGGTCCTGATCTATTTAGGTTGGTTAGCATGTGCTGGAGTAAGGTGGTAGATCTAGGTTGGGGGAGAGTGCGGTTGCGGTTATTGTTGGTGATCAAATAAGCACTTAGATTTTGGTGGAAGTTTCTGGTTGATTCACTGAGATGGAGACTCTTTTGATACTCAATTTTGTTTGGCATTCATTCTCTCATGATAGTTATTGGACACGGCTTTGATAATTTTTACTTAGGGTTAGGCATTACTCATTCACAACCTTTTTGAATTGCAACCTTTTTGTAACGTAATTTTGTTATCGTTTTGTATGCTCTTTCTTTCTTTCTTACATTGCTAAGGGACTAGCAATGTGTAGGTTAGGGGGGTGTGATTAGTTTTGAAAAGTGCTATTTTGAACCCTATTTATTATAGGTTTTGAGTCACTTTTGTGTACTAATCATGCTAATTAACTTGAATTTGCACATTAAGGTCCCTATTATTTTAATGATCGCATTTTTGTAGCAAATTTGCGGGTTTGCGACTAATTATGTAAAATTGTTGAGTCGATCAAGCACGAAGAATTCAAGTCAAACTCGACATTGCGAGATCAAAGATCGAGAAGGAAAGAAAGAGCAAAATGTTAAGAACACCCTTTGCGGAAAGCTCCTGCGATAACATTCGGCTCAGCCTTGTTCCTCTGCTTTGCCGTTCTGCTTTCGCGCTACACCACTGTTTCTTTTGCTTTTGTTTTTTCATTTTACCCCTGTAATAACCTTCGATTTGGTTTTTTGTAGCTTCCCTTACCTTTGACATCTATATAAGTCTCGGTTGTACAAATCAACGGACTTGACTTCGGATATAGAAGCGGAAGCTGATTTCAACGACTTCCTTTTCCCTTTTTCTTTCCTTTTTCTTTCCATTTCTGGTTGCCAAACACTCCTGCGAGGATGACAACTTGGGATGTTGAAGCTGAACCTCTTCCTCCTTGAAGAAGACGGCTATTAGCTAGAATTGTGGAGGTAACTCACGGTTCCCTGATTTTTTAGCATACGTATTTATGGTTGTTTTGTGTTCTGCCTTCTCACTTAGGTTAAAATCTCCCATGCTCTCTTTAATGTGTATTTGGCAAGCTTTTTGGGTTCAATGGATACTTTCACTAGATCCATTGATGCTCAGTTAGTTGTCTCCTGCTAGTTATCGTGGAGTAGGGTTTTGGAGATGTGTTTTCTTTATTAGGGACATTTATGCCCATTTAATCTTTATGTTTCAAAGGGAAAATCATAGGGTTTAGTTTTTAAACTAAATGAAGATGGGATTCGAGGAAATGACTATATGTCATCCTCCCCTGACTCGAGGAAAAAATACCGGGGACATGGTTACCTTAAAACCACCAAGCCCGGTGGCCTAACACTTGAGGGTTATTTTGGTTTTTCTTGTTTTTCGTTTCGTCGGTGAGCCTTCCCAAACCCCCTGTTTTTACCAAGCCTTAAAAATCCAAATTGAATTCACCATTTTTGGCCTTCCTTTGTAAGTCATTTGTGCAAAACCCATCCACGTGTTGACCTGAACCACTATCTTTGCATTAGCTTGACTACGGCGATGGAGAAATTAGGAATATAAATTTTGTTGATTCCGCTCACCCTACTGTGGCACGAATCACCCTATTTTGTTGTTGTTGTTGTTGTTGTTGTTGTTGTTGTTGCTGCTGAAACCCAGGCTGAGTATAAGCCTGATGGTAGTTATGTCCATGTCTAGGACCTTGTTGTGCTCCTCCGCCATAGGAAAAGCTTTCATGGTTTCTTAGTGTTGGACTGTAGTGTGTTGGCAAGTTGGGGTTAGGCTTAAAGTGGTAACTCTCTTCTCATTCATATACTTTGTTTCCTCAACTTGGTAGGGCTCTTCTTCCTCAAACCCCTCAGCACTTGATTCGTGCCATGGTAGGGTGAGCGGAATCAACAAAATTTGTTTCCTATGTTCCTCCCTGCTGCCGTGGTGAAGCTCTGCTGCGGCATAAGCGATCTGGTCGAACACGGGGATGAGTTTCATCCTATGAATGATTTTGCATCGGTGTTTGGAAAATGGTGAGGCACTGTTTGGATTTGTGGATTTGCTGTTTAAAAAATAGTGGAGTTTGTTGGTCAGGCCCGGTATGTGGCTTAAAAAAGTGAATTGTGAAATGGTAGCTTTGAAGGTTTGGGTCACTAGCTTGATAACATGCAGGGGGTATTAAAGGTGTCCTCGGGTTATTTCCTGCATTAGGGCAAATGACCTATAGTCAAAGCCAAAACCGGATCTTTGTTAACTATAAAACCTAACCTAGAACCACTCCTATTTAGAGTCGACCCACCCGATATTATACATCAAAAAAGTCCGATTCAGTTTAAAACCACACAACATTCAACCTCCTCACGAGTGGCTCGTAAATGACATCTAAGGATATCGGTGCATCTAGCATTAAGAAATGCCGCTGAACCTAAAACATGACAAGTATTGACCAAGGAGTAGGACATTAAATGTCATTAAACCTAGTTTGCAGAGGATTGGGAACCATAAATGCGATACTGGAACATTCTGACATGGGACGGTGACTTTGTTGGCTTTGAAACCAAGCTAGCCACCCTCCTCTTCAAAGCTATGAGGCTTAGCCAAGCATCCCTTGAGTTGTCATCCTCAAGGGTTGTGTTTGGCAGCCTAGAAAATGAAAGAAAGAGGAGAGAAGAGAGCAAATGAAACCCTAAAATGAAAAGGCTGGGGTACATAAAAATGAAAAACTGCTACAAAAAATTCTTAGGGTTACAAGAGTGTAAGGGGTTTATATAGTCCACCCAAAGTGTGAAAATACAAGAATACCTAACATATTGGCTTACAAAGGGACAAGGTGGTAATACGCAAAGCGCGATCGTTTGGCATTATTACATAAAAATCTGAGGGCATGTTTTTCGCTATGGAGGAGAAATTTCGCTAGCCTAGCGAAATTGCTAACCCTAAGCGAAATTCTACGAGAGATAAGCGGGGTGGAAAGATTTCGCTATCAACAATGAATTTCGCTAGCTAGCGAAATTTAGCTAGCCTAGCGAAATTTGTGAGATAGCGAAATTGGTTAATTTCGCTAGGCACGATGATTTTGGTAGCTAGCGAGGAAATTTTCGCTAACTGGCGAAATTCCCAATTTCTCTGGGAATGCGAGGAATTTTTCGCTATGGTTTACTTAATTTTATGATCCCAGCTCACAAAATTACGCGACCATAGCGAATTCACGTCTTCTTTGATCCGACTCTTTGCGTCCATTTGCACATCCTCTTTGCCTTGCTGCTTCGTGATTTGCCTTCAGCTCCACCTTTGAATTTTAATATTTTGATAGTAAGAAAATACCATGACTCCTCGGCGTCGGTACATATCTTTTCATCGAGACTTGAACTAAAATGACGAGTACTCAAAAAACACACCAAAATAACCAAAAACAAACTCGAAAGCGGCATTAGTGGAACTAAGTGGACACACGCACACCTCAATTGGCTTAATTGATATGATTAGTGCACAAAAAGCACTTTCAAACCTATCTTCAGATAGGGCCAAAATACACTTTTGGGCGTAATCACCCCAACCGATACGTTGTTAGTCATAGCAATGCTAAAATAATAAGGACATGCATGCGGTGATTTTACAAAAAGTGTGCTCAGGTTCAAAGGTGTATATCTGGTCAAGCATTACCTTTAAAATGAACAATTGAGACCTAGTTTGAAAGCAGGCATGAGAGAGCAAACCATATTGAACAATTTTTAGGTCAACATCGGATCTAGAAATCAACTTTGAATTTCCACAAAATCTAATAATGATTCCTAATGTAACCGAGATTGAGCGATAAATTGCAAAATTATTCCCAACCTACTTAAGCTGAATTCCATGGCTTAAAGCATTGAACAACTAAATAAGTTAGCTACACACTTATTTCTTTACTTGACTAAATTGTAAGGTGCAATGCTAAAGACTAGAAGCCACGAAGTCAGGTGTAGCGAGTCACAAATGACTCCCAACCAATTAAGGTTTAGGGCATCAAGCCAAAAGGATCACTTGACCACAAACTCTGCAGGTTTCACCCCGGACTCCGAATGACTTCGAGAATTGAGCTCCTACAACACGCTAAACTCTACCCATCCACCCATGTAACGAACCCCAAGTGACTCCCGACCGACTAAGGTTTAGGGCATCGGGCTTAAAGGCTTGCCCGTATACCCCTCGAACCGTGTTGGGTTTAAAAACAAGTATCACGACTTTATTTTCTTTTTCTTCTTTTCTTTTCTTTTTCTTTTTGGAAGACTACATTGGTCTTCAAATATAGATGTAACACATTACGGGTTGTCGACATGTCTAAGGTCGGCTATACAAGAGTGAAAGAGTATGTAAATTCTGTTCTCGGCAAGATCATTTGTGCGATTAATGAATTAACTGAAGGGTGGAACAAAGTTGAATCTGTTGGAACTCTGATTGACCCAAAAGAAAACTGAATCATCAAGTGGATTTGTTCTAGCATTAAGGTATCTGGGGTTTCAATATTCCAATTAAAGGCAATTCAATTGTTCAATTGAAGCAATTCAATTGTTCAATTGAAGACAAAAGAAGATACACAAAGTGGAGGCACAAAAGTGATATGCGAAAGTGTAATAAACTGGAAATATCTTAAAAACTTTTTTGATATAACCAAAATGGCTAGTACATGTTAATATAGCTGAACATACAAAAGAAGTATCCACTTTGCCTACTATAGAAACAATACATGATTCACACACACAAAATTAGTAGGCGGGTTGATAATCTTTTGAAAACTATACAAAAAAGCAGCAGAAAACACTCTAACTCTAACTTTTCCTCCAGATCAAAATGTAGACATGTAGTGAGCGGGGAAAGTTTAGGGGCAGTGTGACCACCTCAATCTGCGTGGTGGTGGTGGATGCGTGGATCTTGCTCACTGCTTTGCCCGACGCGTAACCACGGGAGCTCTGCTGGCTGTTTGTGGGCTCATCTCTGCAGGCGAGGATCATGTAGGAGACCCGGGTGACTCATGATCTGGCTGGGCACACATGGGTAGCCAGGTGACCTAAAGTGGCCTCATTTCGCCAACCTGCAGTCTGTCTTTTGCAGTGCGCGTGTGAACATATAGCATCCACTTGACTTTGGCTCCTTAGTGCGAGCATGAGCGTACTCGGAGAGTGTTGTCTTTATGCTCTGATGGTAGAGTGTCAATGAGGGTGTGGCCAGCAGGGAGAGAGGAGATGGAGGAGATATATCACAGGCTGGACTCCTCTCCATCTCGGCCTCAAGAGCATGATCAGCTCTCGTTTGGGAGTCCTGCGCACCGATTGTCAGATGCCTCCTCCTGAGTCCTGGCTGGCACGGAGGAGAAAGAAATAGAGCATAACCATGGCTCGCTCATAGACGGGGACACGAGGGCATACGATCCTCTAGCTCGATCTGGGGGCTCCTCTGGAAAGCCCAAGTGCTCCAGGACCTGGCACAGCAGTCGTGGCATCAACAGGGGTAAACTCTCTGCTCGAGCCAAGCCCTTGCGGTGGACCTTATCCTCGAAGTGCAGTAAAGCGGTCATCACCAACTCAGAGGGACTGAACCAGAACCCCTCAGGGATCGGTCTGAGCTCTAGGATGGCACCTATGCTATGCGTAGTCTTTGAAGCGGGAAGAAATTTCGGTCCGCGGCGGTGATCGATGAGGAGCATCGGGGAGGGGCGCCTCCGGAGATAATATCGTCGGCGGTGGTGTCTCGGCGGAAGTTTGCGGAGCGTCTCCGCAGTGTGTCGGGTGGGGCGATCCAGGTAGCCCTCCAGTCAGCACGTCTGGTGCGGGCCCAATGCGACCAAAATATCCATTTGCTCACGAGAACTCCGTAGCGATCATCGCGGTCAGACTCCAAGCGGTTCGGCGCTCCGGGAGTCGCCGAATGATAGAGCTGGCCCAGAACCACGGGGGTAATAGAAGTTTGCCTAGGCGTCATGAGCGGCGGCGGTGAGTAATCTTTCGATCGGCCTCATAGAATCCACACGAATGCGAGGGTGTTTATGTGGCAAGACGTCGTATCGACTCCCTATGAAAATCCTCGGCGTGCAGTCCTACATTCCGGGGATAGGATGCCCAGGCGAATAAAGGCCTCGATCCTCGAAGAGGCGATAAGCTGGCCCGATAAGTCGCCTCCCATTGTGACGGGGAAATTTGTGATCGAAGGGCACGGGCGATGATGACTCCCGGTCGGGAGTCTGGGCCCGCTTGGAGGTCGGGCCCTCCTAGATCTCCTGCGCCCAGCCCGGTGAAGGGGCCGGGGTCCCATCGTGTCGGTATCTCTGAATCCTAAGGCTCCTCGAGGGGGTACCTCGAGGGCTGGCTCGAGATCTTGGAGGTGGGCCAGGGCCTGCTCCTCCCTCTCGGGTCTTTGAATCGACAGAGGCCTCGGAGGCGAGACCCACCTCTTGGTGCGAACCATGCGTAGTGGGAGAAAGGACACCGAGCAGGGAGCTCGGTGACCAAGATGGACCCGGGACCTTCGATGGTAATGGGAAAGACTAGCGGCTGGTGGAGTGCTTTGATGTGGCACGAGGCTAGGCCCAGGTCGGGGTACTACACGGGCGGTCCCGGGGCTCACTGGCCGGCGAATGAGGCCTGCTGCGGGGAGGACCACGGACACGGATGAACCCGGGTGTGGGCGGGGACCGGGGCGCGAAATGCTGCTGATGGGAGGGGCACTGAACCAGGGCACGCGCGGCTAGTGGTGGCGTGGCTCGGGGCGAGCTGCGAGCTGGTATGCAAAACACTTGTGACGGCTGTGCAGGCGTGGCAGTGACTCTAGGCACGGGCGGCAGTGATGGCTCGGGTGATGGGCGGGTGTCGCGGTACACGAGAGACGGCTCGGGGCCTTAACGAGGCGCCGGCGGGGGCTCTCGGGCGGTTTGGGAGGGAAGAAGATGAAATAGACGAAAAAAGCCCTCCCCTCCTTCATTTTATAAGCTGCTGAGCAGCTGAACGGTCACTTGGCAGATTTCGCTATAATAGCGAAATCATCTACTCGGCCTATGATTCGATTTTTCAGCATTAAAATTTAAATAATAAAATTAAAAATAAAAATTATCATTTTAAAATATATTTAAGATTTTAATATATAAAATATAATATTAAAACAAAATTGCTTAAAAGGAAAGCTCTTAAATCGGAAACTTACTAAAATTAGCCAAAATTATTGAAATTATTAAATTAAATAAAAAGCAAAAATTTTGGTACGCCGTTTAAGTTTTGAGAACACGAATAATGAAAGTCGCAGTTTACTCATGGAGAATTCGAGGAGGAGGATCTCCTCAACCCAAACGTGGCTTTGGTTGTGCCTTGATGTTTGATTTCCCATTGTTGACTTGATTCTCCTTTGATTGAATTTGGGTTGACCAAATTCTCTGCGGTGCTGCGTGCTTAATACCAAAACACTGTTTCATCTTGATTGGGTATTTCACCGCAGATTTACTTGGGCCTTCGGCTTCTGCATTGACCCGCCCCGAACAAACTTCGCGATCACTTGATTTCGATTTCCCAGAAACGTGCTTGTTCAAGTGAAATATGTTTAGTTCAATGTCATGTTGCCAAATGTAAGTTTGCATGACTCCGTTCCAAACGATTAATGATTGCATTAGCGATGGCGAGAAATGGTCTTCCAGGATGATTGGCACATGATTGGGCCCCATTGCTATTGGCTCGGTGTCGAAGCACTCTGAGTCTTTGGATAGTAGAATTTGTATAACCAACACATCCTCAACTATCCCTTAGGGATCTTCCGTCGATCGGCCCGATGATAAGAGTAATGTTGGTAGGTTTAAGCTCTCGAAAACCTAGCGCTTATACCTTTGATAGCGATGAGTTCCTAACCAGCTCCTAAATCTAAATGATTGCTTTGTCTATCACGAAGTCCACCAATGTTAGCGAAATTGTGGGAGATCCAGGATCCTTGTATTTGACTAGGTTCTTGCTTTGGATTATGGCCGACTTTCGATTAAAAATGCCTTTCTCAATACTGACCTTCTTGATTGTACAAGATCCTTGAAAACTTTGCATGGCGGGGACTTGTTTGATGATGTCCAAAGGAGGTATGTTCCTTATTCACACCGCCTTAGGACTTCCACAAGTTCCTGCGCTGGGATGCCTTCTTCTTGCTTCTTAGTGCTGGGAAATGGGAGGTGGCATGGAGTGCTTCATTGAGTCCTCCTTCGAGGAAAATGTGTTCGGCTCCAATTCTTCGCCTTTTTGGTTTCCTCCGCCCGGCTTGGGCATTGGGTGATCACAGCCTCTTGCCACTCCTCAGGGTAATTATGGCATGACCTCATCCATTCCTGAATTGCTGGATGAACCTACCTCATGCACTCCTTTTGGATTTGGAAATGTTTGGGAAGGAACCTTCCTCTCTCCTATTACCTCAGTATTGTTGATCTTTGTGATTGAATCACGCAAGTTATCTATTTTCTGATTAAGATTGCTCTCAAGCCATCTATTCTCTTGTTCGGTGTACTCTCTGATTATCAATCCTTCAGTGCGATTGTGCATTGATCCTTTTGTTCTTCCACAAAGTTGCCTACCACCTTGCATCAAATTAGGTATAAACGTTCCAGGCGGAGAAGTGGATGATGGTGGCTGTGGTTGAAATGAGGAACCAAACTGTGGTTTGGCACACCGGGAGCACATAGGCGAGGATTAGGTTTCCGGGGAGGTTAGAGATTGATTCCTCCGATTGGAATTGTAGGTATTACCATATGAGGGCGTGGATTGTGGGGCTTATATTGGCTACGGTGTGCATATTCGACATCAAATCCTTCAGAAGGGCCATTGGATCATTCTTACGGGTGGGCAGTGGATTGGAAATTGGTGCATGGATTGGCTTGTGCAGGATTTTCAGTCACTGCATGCACTTCATGGAGCCTCTTTCCTTCTAACTCCTCCACCTTCCTAGCTAGGGTTGAGATTTTTGCTTTCATTTCCATGTCCTCTGAAAGTGTAAAAATCCCTCCCCTTTGGTGTGGTGAGGGCCTCATTTTCTCCACCTCTCTCGGGTTTGGTTCATCCCAACCCTTGGAAGTTTCAGCCACATAACTCAAGAAATCCATGGCCTCATCCGGGTTTTTGCTCAGAAAATCACCTCCACACATGGTTTCTAGCAATTGCTTCATGGCAGGGGACATACCATTATAGAAATGATTCACTAACATCAGTGCTCCAGACATGATTGTGGACAAGCACTGATGGCATCCATGAATCTCCACGACATTGGTAGAATTTCTCATTGTCATAGGCCGGTAAGTGTAGATGCGCCTCTTATTTGTTGGTCTTTGTGGCACTGAAGAATTTCTTCAAAAGTCGGCTTTAAGATCTACCCAACTTCTAATCGTTCACCGGCCTCGGATGGGTTGAGCCATATTTTAGCTTTGTCCTTAAGGAGTCAGCAGAAATGCCTTGACTTGAGCAAATCCATGTAGGTGATACCTTCGCGAGCGTAGTGCATACCTCCTCAAAATCCTTTATATGCGAATATGGATTTTCATTCTCCGCCTGTGAAAATTAGAGCCAGGGGCACTAGGTAGGGGTCTCTTTGCCACATCTTCCGGCGGGAGGTATGATGCAGGAAGGAGCACTAGCCCTAGGAGGAGTGTATGTGTTCCCCTCATTGACACGTAAGTACATTGGGTTCATTGGGGTACCCGGGCGACTACGCTGTTCCTCGGTGGGGATCCATATTCTTCTTGTGCTGCGGTTCCTGACTTTGTTCAAGCGGTGTGCGATTCTTTGCGGTCTACACAGAAATCCCTCTATCCTGAGTGCTGCATAAACACTTGTACACAAAATGAAACACAACAAGAGCACCAAACAAACACGAAAGGGTTAATATTAGTCGAATAAAAGCGTGCCAAGAAAAAAAAAACAAAAAGCAGTGCGATGCTTGTCGAGTAGTAAGCACGATTCTGACAGCTGAATTCAAAGGGTCTAAAGGTCCACCTACACTTGTAATGAGGATTACAGAGTACACTTAAACTCATCATATGTAGTTTGGCACCATCAGTAGCAGCGTCATTGGTCGTGCCACGGTAAGAATTGGCGGAATCAACAAAATTGTTTCCCCATGTTCCTCCCTGCTGCTTGTGATCAGCTCTTGCACGGCATAAGCGATCTAGGGTCGAACACGGGGATGGGTTTTCATCCTATGAATGATTTGCATCAGTGTTTGGAAAATGGTGAGGCTTTTGTTTGGATTGTGGATTTGTTTAAAAACAGTGGAGTTTGTTGGTCATTGACTGACTGTAATGGCTTAAAGTGAATTGTGAAATGGTAACTTTGAAGGCTTGGGTCACTAGCTTGATAACATGGGGGTATTAAGGTGTCCTCGGGTTATTTCCTCGCATTAGAGAAAATGACCTATAGTCAAAGCCAAAACCGGATCTTTGTTTAACTATAAAAACCCTAACCAGAACCACTCTGTTGAGTCGACACCAGTATTATGCATCAAAGTCCCATTCGGTTTAAAACCACTAACATTCCAACCTCCTCCAGTGGCTCGTAAATGACATCTAAGGATATCAGTGCATCTAGCATTAGAATGAGCCTAAAACATGACAAGAAGTATTGACCAAGGGTAGGACATTAAGTAATCATTAAACCTAGTTTGGAAAGTTGGGAACCATAAATACGTACACGGAACATTTGCGACATAGGGACGACCTAGAGTAGCCCCTAAACCAAGCTAGCCACCCTCATCTTCAAAGCTATGAGGCTTAGCCAAGCATCCCTTGAGTTGTCATCCTCAAGGGTTGTGTTTGACCTCTAGAAAAATGAAAGAAAGAGGAGAGAAGAGGAAACAAATGAAACCACAAAATGAAAACTCATGGGAATTTTATAAAAATGAAAAGCTCTTTGCAAAAATTGCTTAGGGTTACAAAATTATGGGGGTTTATATAGTCCACCCAAAAGTGTGGTACCAGAATACCTAACATATTGGCTTACAAAAGGGACAAGGTATTGTAATACACCAAAAGCGCGGTCGTTTGGCATTAATTACACAAAAATCACAAGGCAGCCATTTTCGCTATGGAGGAGAATTTCGCTAGCATAGCGAAATTTCGCTAACTTTGCGAGGAATTTAAGCTAGCCTAGCGAGATTCTACAGAGATAGCGAAGTGGAAGATTTGGCTATCAACCGATGGCCCCCAAGCTGGCTAGCGGGGCCCATGAATAGCGAGGGTGGTTGAATTTAAATGAGCACGGTGATTTTAAGCTGGCTAAGCCGAAATTTAGCCCCAGCCTGGCGAAGAATTTCCCCCGATTCATTGGGATTAGAAATTTTATTTATGGTTTGCGAGTACCGCCAATCCCGAGCAAAATTTTTGCAGCCATAGCGAAAATTCCTGTCTTCCTGATCCTGCTCCTGCATCCCACTGCATCCTCTATGCACTTCTTCTTCATCGATTTGCCTTGATTCCACCTTTGAATTTTGATGTACGATGGCCAGAAAATACCATGATTCCTCAGCATTCGGTACATATCTTTACGTCAGACTTGAACTAAATGACCGAGGTACTCAAAAACCTGCAAAATAACCAAAAACAAGCTCGAAACGGCATTAGTGGAACTAAGTGGACCTGCACACCTCAATTGGCTTAGTGTGCCAGTTAGTGCAAAAGCACTCAGAAACACATCTTGGATGGGACTCAATAACACTTTTTGGGCACTAATCAGCCCTTCTCCTTCCTTCTCTCTTGCTCAACTAATCGGTGTGCATCCTCCTCTCATTGCTACTCAGCTTGTTCATTACTGCATCAAGCAGCTACTATAATTGTAAGTTCTATCAAGCGATCGAGGACCATTTCTCCTCGTTTCCTCTCACTACTCCCTAAAGATTTAGATGGAGTCTTGTAGTTACATTTGGTAAGGTCTTCAATAACTTGCCTTGCCTCCTTTACACTTCTTCTTTTAAAACCTCCACAGCAAGATGCATCAATTATACCCTTGGAGGTATAATTCATGGCATGGTAGAAAATGTCCATCTGAGTTGTCAGATCTATCCCATGAATAGGGCATCTCTTCAGCAATCTCTTAAACCTCTCCCATGTTGTGTAGAGACTCTCATCCTCCCCTTGCTTGAACACAATGATTTCTCCTCTTCTCTCAACAATGAGAGCTGGAGGGAAAAAATCTACTCATTAATGCCTCCACCAGTTCTTCCCAAGTATTCACTAATCCCACTGGCAGTGAATCAAACCAAGTGGCTGCCACATCTCTCAATGAGAATGGGAAGAGTTGAAGCTTGATTACATCAGGTCTTACTCTATTCAGTTTCACAGTGTTTGCCATCCTCCTAAATCTCCCCAAGTGCTCATTTGGATCTTTAGGAAAGGTGTGATGCTTGGCGTTCTTTGAACCATTGTAATCAAAGTTGGCTTTAGCTCAAAATTGTTTGCTTCAATAAAGGGTTGTCTCTCCTTTGCAATTACTCTTCTGAATGATAGGCCTCAAGAAATTCCTCTCCATTGTGTTAGGCCTCTATGGTCTCTCTGCCTTTAACTGGAATGATCTCTGATCTTTCTATTTGATCAGCCATACTTCTCTACTGGTAGCTTTTCTCAGATTTTTTAAAGTTCTTTCCAATTTACGTATCTAGAGACGACGATTACGCACGGATTTTCTATGCATTTAATATTTTCCTGAAAGTGGAAACACACTGAGATCAAATAGAGTCAGTGATAACAAAAAATATATATTCATTAAGCTTCCAAAAAGTTCAGTAGCTTATTCAGCCACTACTGTTAAAACTGTTTTTGTTGATTTTCTGAAATTTTCATAAAACAAAGAAAAATATTCAAATTAGCATTTCTCATATTGATTTTTAAATTCTTTCTATCCCCGGCAACGGCGCCAAAAACTTGTTGACCAAAAGTTGTGCATATTCAAATTATTGAAACCATTACTAGAAGACTAAAAATTAATCCCAGGCAATGGCGCCAAAAACTTGTTAACCAAATGATATATACAAATTTCTGCTACTATTACCAAAGACCAACTAGAATCCCAGGTAAAGGCACCAAAACCTTGTTCAGTCCAAAATTTACATTTTATACTCATAAGAAGAATAATTTGTGTCACTAAACACAATTAAAGATTTACTTTGGTCTTAAAAACTGCAAGTGTATAGGTCGTATAAGTAATAAAGTGGACCTATAGAATCCGGATATAGATTCATTAGAAATTAGAAAGAATTTAAACTTCAGCTACTGACTACTCAAGTTTTACACTATTTGAGACGTCTAGTTTAGATGAAAATTTAGTAACCCTAATAGAATTTCAAAAAATAGAATCCTACATTTAATATAAAAGAAAAAGTTAAATCTAAATGTATCTTGGTGAAGACGGATCATTGCTGGAAGTAAACAAGTTTACTTCTTTGTGAAATTGTCAATTCCTGCATCCTAATCTCATTTTGTTTTTCCCTGAGTTGGAATCTAAATTTGTCAAGAGTCAAGATAGTATAGTTTGGATTCCTCCTCTAACCATACTTTTCACTGAGTAGAGGTTTATGTTCATTCCTGAAACATGATTCTAATCAATTACTTGTAAATAGAATTTCTTTGTAAGATCTAGGTATTTTCTTTTCGATGCCGTCCCAGGAATTCTTGTAATTACTTGATTCTTGCTTCCCAGAACAAAGGCAACTAAGTCTCTATAACAGAATGGTGTCTCATCCTTAAGATCTGAAAGACTTTTCTCTTTCCTTGATTGAATCTCGTCTTAACAGGATGAATCATTCTTGAACCGAGGAGAATCTCTTATTGATTAAATTTATATATCACTCAAACGATTCTCAAACCATGAGAATATTGAGGATTTATCTAAGTAACCTTTCAGAGCTCATTAGTTCTTCATTGTTAGTCTAACATACCCCCAAGTAACTGGTCTAAGCTCTAGGAATCTCCATCTTTGTGTCACTCAGAGGGCCTCCTGGAAATCAAAGCCAAACAATAGTCCTTTCATGGGTATAAGCTATTAAAATTGGGAACAAATAATTCGGAAACGACACCATTCAAATAAACTCAAAAATTGACTCAAGGAAATTTTTGTTCTCAATTCTGGAAAAATACCATAACTAACAATGTAGATCTTTCCCGAGTGGAAGTTGTGTTCTCAAACTAGATTACAACATACATTAAAATGCGTCGGGAAAATTCCGCATGCTTGCGATCAAGTGAAGAAATGAGTTCAGCGTTTGTGCGGAGTTCATTACATTCAAACGACAATCGTAAATGAATTTTCAACATTAATTTAAACTTCACAAAACTGCAACAATGTATTGTTTCCGAATCGATAACGAATCAAATATCAACGTAATGCTAATCTGAGAAGAAATGAAAAATAAGAAAAATAAAAATAAAAAATAAAAGAAAAAATATATAATACAAAAGAGTCCTTAGCTTCCCGAGGCCCTCTAGTTCATCATTACTAACTTAGTATCTCGCTTTCGCCAGTGTTTCTATTTATAGGTAAAAGTTTATGCCCCTAACCCATGCTTCTTTATGAATCCACAAATTTTAAAATACGGGTTGTCTTCTGGTGTGACACGAAAGTTGTGTCGTGAGTTACTGCGTTCTTTGTTGCAGGTCCTTATTACAAGTATGCAGTCGTCTGTCGCGACTTGAAGATCTTGTACTCATTCTTACTTGAGTTACAATAGCTTTTTTTTTGTTGCAACATTTTTCTTTCCTTGATGTGACTACGTACTCTGAGTTTCCTTTATAAGCGGCTTGATATTACGTTCATTCCTCGAACGTAATAATACGCCCGACGCCGATACCTATGTTGCAGCGCACCGTTTGATTACGGCTTTGCAAATTGGTGTCGCGATGACTTTTTCATGTTCTTCCTTGGATTCCGATTCGCGGCGGTGTTTTCTTAGTCGCAGCGGTCTTTGATGAATGCGCCCGAATTGAACCAGCCATAACCAGGTTTCTTAATCGCAACGACATTTCTATTACAGTTCTTATTACCACCTTTATGCGGCATTATTGTCATCTACGATCCTACGACCTAAAAAGTCTATCAGCGACAGTTTTATTGCCATAACGCCTCCTTGTTGTAGCTTCATTTTTTATGTTGCGACCTAGACTTTTGTGTTGAGGATGTTTTGCATGTCGCGACCCCAATATGTTGAGTCGCGACGACACTTTTCTGCATGTAGCATATTTTCCTGTCGCGACCTAGTTTTTCTGTTGCGACATAACTTGTCTGCCTTTAGCCTGTCTTCGTGTCGTGACCCATTTTCCCTATCGCGACAGGACTTTTTCGTGTTCGGCTAATTTCTGTGTCGCGACCTTAAGATCTCTGTCGCAACATCAAAACACCTTTTAAGCTTAAAGTATGTCGCAATATTAACTCTCCTTGTTGTAACCAGGTCAGTTCATACATTAAGCACCCTTTTTCACGACCTAGTTTTCTTGTCGTGACCTAAACTTCTTCTCCAGCATCTTTTACGTCTCGCTTCAAACTTTTTCCATGTTGCGAGAAATCGGTGTTGCGGCGAAGGATTACATCGCGACAAATATTCTGCCTTCAGTTTAGCATTATGTCGCAACACAAACTATCTTGTTCCCAGCTGACGTGCATATGTTTTTCCCATTCTCTGTCGCGACCTGCTGTCTTATGTCACGACCTAACTCAATTGTCAACAATTAGATTATAGTGTTGCGACACGATTTCTTTGATAATTGCTTGGAAGTTTGTCGCGACACACTGATTCGTTCAGGCCAAGTAGGTGTTTGGAATCAACAAAATTTATAACCTAGGATTCCTACTGCGCGTAGCGGCCCCTCTTTGCCGAGTATAGTGGCTCTAGAAATTAGAACCACGAGGATGGGTTTTCCTGCGTGTGAGAGAAGAGTTACGATTAAATTGAAAATGGTGTTTTCGTTGGTTAAAGGGTTTGTGGGAAACGATGTGTGTGAATGGTTGGCGAAATGGCCCCGAAGTGAAGAGTTGAGAGAAAAATCCTTGAAGTCTCGAGCCCTTTGGGCTTAGGGTTCTAGGTTAACCAACATGTACTCGGGTCTTTATCCTCGCGTTTGGAAGCATGACATAGTCATTTCCCTGAACCGGATCTTCATTTAACTTTAAAGCCTAAACCACCCCAAGAGTTTTCCTTTTGAAAGATGGCATTTTATTAGGCATAATAAATGTCCCTAAGCGGTGAAAACACATCTCAAAACACTACCTACGATAACTAATAGGAGACAACTAACTAGGCCTCGGTTGATCTGGTAAGTATCACTTGAACCCAAAATCTTGCCAAATACACATTAAAGAGAGCATGCTTAAGAGATTTTAACTTTATGGTGAGACGGGGGCCGCAATACCCTTAAACACAAACATGAAAAGCATGAGGAACATGCGCTAAGCCTAAAAACAACACCCAATGGCCTTCCCCTTCAAGGATCAGGGGGGATGAGCCAAGCATCCCTTGATTTGTTATCATCAAGGGGTGTTTGACTTCTGAAAGTCTGAAAGTGAAGGGAGAAGAAAGAAAAATCACCCGACGAGAGAGGAGGAAGCTTCGTGCCTGACTGATTGATTGAGTGACAAAGAGTTGGTTTGATTACAAGCAGTACTAAGCTTATATAGGTGCCCAGTAAAAGGAAATTACAAAAGTGTGTTAAAGAACCAAAATTACATAAGGGCAAACTTGTATAAAACCACGACAAGTGGATCGCGGTCGGAGTGGCGGTGTTCGCGAGGTTGCGAAAAATTAGCAACTGCGAAATTCCCGGTTACGAAACTTTTGCAGCCGCAAGAACCCTCGAGCTCCTTCTCTTGATATATACTCAAATTTCCTCTGGTTTGATCATGGTCTTCGAATTCGGCTCAGGATCATCGTGTTTGAATCGAATTGAGGAATTATGAGGCATTTGACCTGCAAAACTACTAAAATAGCTACAAAATGTGATCAGTAGCAAAGCCGGGATCCCAATGTAACAATTGAGTTATTGAAGTCGATTAGTACACAAAAAGCGCATAAAACCTGCTATAAACAAGGCTCAATATTGCACTATTTGGGTACTAATCACTACCATTCGATCCATGACATAGATTGCTGCAATTTCTTTTTTTCTCTTTTTTCTTGTTGGATTTTTCTTCTTTTTGAATTAATGCCTGCAAAACACAAGTTTGGTAAATATTTCATAATTTGGCATTAAAATAGCTCTGAAAATACTAAAAAACAAGCTAGAAAAATAGACTAAAAATATATTAGTTTAAGACTCATCAGCTTGCAGTGTTATGTCGCGACATTCTTCTATGCCTTTTCCTAGAATCATGTCACAACTTAGTTTGAAAATGTCGCGACAAATTTCTGCTGAATTTATCTTGTAATTGTAGCGACAAGAGTGTCTTGTGTAGCGACATTTATTTGGTGCCTTGCAACTTGAATGCTCGAATGATATGTCGCAACATAAAAGCTTTGTTGCGACAAAGCTTCCTTCTTGATGCTCTTGATTTTGTCGTGACATAAAACTACGTAATAAATATGATTTCTCTTTCTTTGGCTTGTTTTATGTCGCGACATAATTTTAAAATATCACAATATAAATAAACTTTATTTTTTGCTCAGGTGTATCACAGCGGGTCTTATTCTCTTCACAGGAGCTTCTCTTCAATTTATGTCACGACATAATTCTTCTTTGTCGCGACATTCTTTCTTTAGTTCTCATCAACCCTTATCGCAACAATAAAATTCTATGTCGCGACATTGTTCCCTTAGCATTTTGTTGTGGTTGTTGCGACATATAACTCCACTGTGCTGACATAGCCTTCTTGCCTTGCTATGTTGTCTTTGAACTTTGTAATTTGACATACTTTGAAAATGTCATTTGCATACTTTGCTGCTCTTATCATTTCTGAATAGTTTACAGCCATGATAAACCCTTATGACCAACTTGTCTTGAATTGTTTCATTACTCTGCCATTTTCTGTCGCGGCATTGTTTTGTTTTGTCGCGACATTCTTTCTTCATCACAACATAGTTGTAAAATGTCGCGACAGATCTTTGCTACCATTTTCTTGGAACAATGTCGCGACATAACAAAGGAATATCGTGATAAAGTTTTGTCTTCTAATTCCCACTATGTTGCAACATTCACTTTCTTTGTTGCAACATTTATCATTCAGTTCTTCATATTATGTCATGACAAACTTATGAAATGTTAAACGATCTTCACTTCTTGAGTTGACTTCTTTTGTTTGACATAGCTCTGTGAAGTTACCTTGGTGCATGCAGGGTACAGTGTAGTGGTACTTTGTGCCGATCTGGTCAGGTGTCTTGGTACGAGGGTTGTGCGGTGCTTTACCATCAGGGTATAGGTGGTGTGCAGAGCCTGGGTTGTTCCGGCAGCCCCATTTTTGCATGTTTGCGTCGTTAAAATTTGGTATTAGACATACGTGTCTGGGACCCTAAGGAAATGATTAATGGGGTTGATTAAGGTTGAGGCTGAGTGGAAAAATGCGGTACCTCGCCTAGGCGAGAGTTAGATCTTCGAGGACGGACTTAGTGTCTTAGCCAAGACTTTTTGTAAATAAATTTGTAGTCCCTTTAAAATTGTTTAACAATTGTTTATCCACTAAGAAGTAGGCGTGAATGTTATTGAATAGGGATGGGTGATGATCGCTTTAACCTAGGACCGAGATCGAAGAGGCTAGATTCGGCTTGGCGGTTTGTTCTCGACTCTATTCTTATTTCACGAAATTTTGGTTGTTTACCAAGTAACTATGAAATGAAGTGCGTGAATGAGTATATGGAATAAGTACATAGATTGGTATATCTTTAGAAAAGATAATAAAGTGAATATGAAAGTGAAATGTGATAATATGTGAATGATGATAAAATTGAGATTCGCCAAACGAGAATCCGTCGTAAATGTAGATGAATATTCTCGAATGAAACGGCTGACGGGATGCAATCGGCATGAGTCACGGCGCACCCCGAAATTATCAATGTCCCACTTGGCGGGATACCTTGTCTGGCATCGTCATGATGGCATATGGCATTGAAGAAATGTCAGCAGCGGGATGCGATGACATCAAATCATGATGGCGATATGGCATTTAAGTGATACCACATGTCGGGATGCACCGACGACTATCCGTCATGATGGGAGAGCCGAATAAGTGATACCACGTGTCGGGGATGCACCAATGACATCTGTCATGATGGAATCGAATTGTTAAATGTATAAACCACATTCTTAGAATGATTATAAGGCGGGTTCGTAACGGAATCAGCGGAAATTCAGCTGAATTGAATAGTCAAGGTAAAATAGCCAACATTGACAAGTGTAATGGGATTTTTATGTATATGCGTAAATCTCATGAATTGAATTGTGGATTGAATTATTGCATTGAAAATGCATGTTGTTATATGATAAATGACTTGAAAAACGAAAGCATCTGGGGTGATTAGCATGAGTATATGTTGATATAATAGACATGGTTTGATGTCCCAAATCCATGTCAAGTTAGAACTGAAAATTGAAATAGAAGCTGTATAGAACCACTAAGTAAATGTAAGCGTATAGTTACTATCTATCTTGCTTGATTCTCGAGTAAAGCAAAAGAAAAGGCTAAGATCGCAGCGTATGAGTCATAGAGGAATTACGACGTATGTGTATACTCAGTAATTTGCACATCATCTCTTTTGGTGAGGATATTTTGTAAACAAAGGTTTAAACCTGAAACTTGATTTTTGTATATCATTTGAAAGGGCATAGAATGCCTTTCTTTGTAAATGTATTTTGTTAATGTTTATGAACTCTGCAGAATTAACTGAATTTGTAAATGATTATGGGCTTGCCTAAAGCGATCTTACTTATTAAACAAATTAATTAAATATTTTGATAAGATAAATGAGCACACGTGGTGGCGGGCTCAGGTTACGTCCAGATCATTGGATCGTAGGATTCGGGTTGCGACGACTTTTGAAAAAGAAAATTTAATAACACGGAAAATAAAAAGAAATAAAACCGAGCGTCCCCAGGGTTTCGGTTCGGACTCGCCAATTGGGTCGGGTCGGGCTTGGGGGTCGCTACAATAGGACTACCCGGACTACGCTTGGATCAATCACCTCTCGTTCCATACGATCCTCACATAATGTTGAGATGGTGCTACTCCTAATGAAATCCATCTAGTACTAGGCATTCCTAATTCCCTAGACTTCTTTGACTAGGTTATGTTGATTTTATCAATTGAGACATTGGAGTAAAGATCAAAGCCCTAGGGTATTTTTCCAAGCGTGCTAAGGAAACCCTTTATGCACTAGGTCTTAAACTCACTTCCAAACATAAATCAATCGAGAATGAAACCATAGTAAATCTAACAACTACACAACTAACATCAACATAGAATAAATTCACAAAAGCATTTTTAATAGGTATTCGTCAGGCCTTGACCTCAATAATCAACCCTAGAGGAGGTTTAGCCACTCATTACAACCAGAAAATCCAACAAAACCATGTTTAACATAAACATAATAATGAAAGATTAAATAAGAGTGTAAAGTTTTAGAGATAATAAAACAAATGAGAGATGAAATTGTGCCAAACTCTACTACGAGTTGCAAGCTTTGGCGAAGACCGTGTCTTCTCAATGTAGTGGCCCTTTGGCAGAGCGAAGAAGAACCGCTGGCGGGGTTAGGATCGCCCTAAGCGAACTTAGAAGTGATTCTGGCATGCAATGCTGGTCCGCCTAGGCGAGTTGCTTCTCCACCTAGGCGAACCTCTTCGCCTAGGCGAACCTCTTTACCTAAGGGAAGGTTGGCCTACGCCTAGGCGAACCTGAGAGGTCTTCACCTTTTCAGCTCTGGTTCTACCTTCATGTCAGTGAAGCTTCCTCTTCACCTTAGCAAACCTCGACACCGCGATGAAAGCAACTTCCACTTCACTTGATTTCTTCCATCACTTTGCTTGATTTTCCTTCATATTCTCCAAAACATTGCAGAATGGGGGATTAGTGTAATATTGATGAATAAGGTGTGAATTTAGCATTCAAGTTATATAAATGCATGAAAAACTCAATCAAAATGCATATATAATTCACACCGAACAGTTCATATACATTATCCTATCTCTAAGTGAGAACCCTTTGGTCATTTCAAGGTCTAGGTATCTCCTATATAAGTGTTATGATAGGAAACCTAACCCTAGCCATTCTTTCCACATTCTCTTAAGAAGAGTTCTAGAGAGAGGCTTCTTGTTTTATGAAGAACAAAGTTCTAGATAGAGAGAAAGAGCTTTGAGTGTCAAATCTCTTTTCCTTCTTTCCTTATTGAGTTTGGTCCTACTAGAGAAGTGCTCTAAAGGCCATCACCTTTAGCACTTATTGTACGTTCTATATTCATTTAGAATAAACGCATCTTTATTTCTTTGATGTTCATTTAATATATGAATTGATAGCAATCTTAAATCAAATTAATGAAGTCCTTGATACATTACATGGCATAAAGGAAATTGTGATAATGAGATTCCTATTATGTGTAATTATGTAGTATCTAAACTATCCCTAGTCATAGGATCAACAAGAATGGACATTTTTTATCCGGACAGACTAACACATGTTGTACTCCTTTATTTGATCAAGCAGATGAACTCATAAACTATGACCATCGTGATGATTAGAGTAGACATGTGGATGCTTGCTAAGAGTAGCTAAGTTCATCAAAAGACCCGCTATGGGACAATCCATGGATTATCTATTCAAACATCAATGATAATTACTCATCCTTAGCAATGTTACCAGCATCCTTAAACTTAAGGTGTTCAATGGTATCTAGGATACTGATTCTATACTTTGACTTCGATCCTTGTTGCCTCAAGAGAGGTAGCTAGTAGGGTGATGATTAAGTATAGATTGAGGTATTCGAAGGTAATTGAGTAGCCAAAAAAGGATTCACCACTCCTGATAGAAGGAGGGTATACCACAAACCGTCACCCATAGAGATCGTTATTTCAGAATCTACGGCCCGAGAATTAACATGTCTTGAAGAAGAGTCTTCAGTTGCATGCTTTGTGAATAATGGATCTCGGAGACAAGATAAATACACTTGGGCTAGTTCATCTATTGAGAGCATATGCATATTCCATGCTCTGAACTAAGTCGGGTGGAGTATGGAGTGAAAGGATAGCATTGCACAATAGCATATGGAAAGGTTCGCAATCAAACCCTTAACTCTTCCTGTCAATTGGAGGTAATGATGTGTTGCTGGATACCACTCTTGACTTTCTTGAATGAAAGAGCTGATTCAAGTGGCCAACATAACTAGAAACCTAATGGATCACACACTTAGAAAGTCTGAAGAAAGAACAAAATTGTCTTAGATAAGATCCAAGCTAAGATAAAGTAAGTTGGATTATATTGAATCGACATGAATGCTTAAGGAATGGACCATATAGGGATTAGGAGAATCCTGAGATCATTTGGATGACCATATAGGTCATTAGGCTCATTCTTGGTCCTAAAGCCAATGAGGCTACACACTATATGCATACGGATGCATGTATGCATCCCCCCTGTCTTTAATAAGGGGCATTGTGGTCCTTTCCTCCATGTGTTTGGCTTATATTTAAGCCACACATTTGGACCCTAATGCAGTACCATCATTCACATTATGAAGAAGAGAGAAAACGTCTTCTCTCATCTCCTCTAGCCTTCTCTCAAAAGGTTTGATCTTGGCTAACAATGTAGATCAAAGCCTTAGTCATCTCCTTTGAGGTTTTCTTCTCCAACCTTCGTGTGGATCATCATTAGAGGTGTTCCTATCCTTAGAACACTTGGTGTTTGATGGATCTACACTCTAAGAGGCTGCCCTCGTCGGATCTCTTCAGGAAGGAATCATGGACCAAAAGGTATGATCTTTTAAACACCCTATGGCATGGTTGTTCAGCTTTGATGATCCAAGAGGATCCTTAGGTTGGGGTTTAAATTTTTGTTTTTTCGTTACGCTCCGACTATGATTTGGACATAGAAAACCCTACAGGTCCTTGCAAGCACTTGGATCCTTCTCAATGGGTGGACATAGGGTTTAGTTATACCACTCATGGATGCCGTTGAAGTGAACTAGAAATTTTTTTCATTTTTTGGGTTCTTTGCAAATCCATCCTTTGAAGAATCATTCCGATTTTCATCTTTATAAGGTAAAAACTTGAGGTCCTTATTTGTTCAAACCGATTTTCAAGCTACAAGGGGTCCTTGGGTTGGATCTTACAATTTTTATGTTTCCGCTGCTTCTTGGCATGAGTTGCCATGGAGAAATCCCAACAGTGGTCTCAGAGCACACTTGTGAGCATCAAAATCGGTTCCTAGTTGATTGTTTGTGATTTTTGTATCCATGGTTCCAAGCTTCAAAAATGAGAATTTTGGCTTGAAAATCTTCCATCCTATGTTTTTCTTCATGTAATCGGATCATGAGATGATCTATGATGATTATAGTGAGTGAAAAAAGTCTTGGATGATATTTAGGTTAAAAGGAAAGAGTTTATTTGGAAGAAAAGAAGTTAGAAGATGAAGCAGTTTTCAGATCCTACCTCCATGCTATAGCGTGAAAGTACTTCACGCTATAGCTTGAGGCTACTTCCTGTATAAGCGTGAAGTTACTTCACCTTTGTAGCATGAGAGTACTTCCATGGCCCATAGATAGCATGAGAGTACTTCCTTGTATAGACCAGCGTGAATTATTGGCACGCTATGGCGTGAGTGTGCTTCATGCTATGGCGTGAGTCCTGATAGGCCGAAAACGCGGTGTGTAAAATGAATGCCTATGTGTGAGTGCACTTGCTTGTAGCCCCAGTAATATAGTGTACTTAAAGAATCACCGGATATCGATCCAGGGGAAAGGTAAATACAGAGGTTACCTTTTGAACTGATATCTGAATAAATGATTCTAGGAATTAAATTTAAGTAAGGAAGCTTAGCTAAGCTGGCGATTCTAGTGAATTAATGGTGTTGGCGCCTAGGAGTTAAATCTCCCCTATCCACGTTCGATGGATTACTTTTCAGATATTGTTATTCAATATATTTGTAATATGTTAATGGAAGTGATCTTGCCTACGAGATATCCTCTCTCGAGGTATATCCGCGTATCTCGTGAATAGAATCGAGTATATCTCTATCTCGACTCGGTGACCAGAAATGCTTAAATGTTCTAACCCCCGAATGCCACCTTCAGGTTGGAATATCTCTATTAACCTAATCGGCTAAAGGCACTCTACCGGATCTGAATACCCTCATCTCTCGAATCTCGGATCTCGGTGCGATTATGCTAACATTGGCGGACATTATCGCTATAATTGGAATGCAGGTATAGAGTAGATGTGACAAATTAATAACAACTGAATAACATGAAAGATCAAGCTTTAATCCATTGTATGTGACAGGGTTTGATGTAACCCTAGAAAGAGATCTAGAACATCATCATAGAAAAGATCAAATTGTCTAGTATTAAAAACATCATTATATTATCCAAAATAATATCTAACTATGAGAAACGGTCCAAATCCCGAGCACTTCCTCCAAGTCTCTGTCGATCTGCTCTGGAATTCCGTGCCTTTCCTCGTACGTCTCCCGATACCCTAATTTCTGAGCCATTCGTACTTTAAATGATGAGGTGCAGATTTTCGAGCTGACGTCGCGACGTGGTGACGTCGCGACGTGACAGTCACTTCCTTGCCTGCTCCTCATTGTTCCAAAACTGCTTCCAAAAGCTGCTCTTTACGCTCCAATGAACCTGTAACCACACCAGACACAAAATCGGATAGCCACAAAAACTATAAAATTATTATAAAATAAATGTGAATGTGAGCAGAGCGAGTGTAAGATGAGTGTTTTAGGCACTCATCAAGTCCTCACCACACTATTGCATGAGAACACTTTCTCACAATCACGCTATTGTGTGATGCTCTTCCTTGGTGTGGTCAGTGAGGATGTACTGCCATTTTTTTATTTTTCTTGTTTGTTCTTGCATTCTTTTAGGTGATAATAAATAGTATGACCGAGAGAGTATATGCAAGTTGATATTGAACCTCATGAAAGCTAAGATTCAAGTGTTGAATCAGTTTGAGTTTTCAAAAGGTTTTTGAATCAGTTAAAGATTCAAGAGTTGAATCAATCAATTTTTAGTTCAAGTGTTGAACAAAAAAGTTTTCAGTTCAAGTGTTGAACAATAAGGTTTTGGGTTCAAGTGTTGAAAACATTGAATGTGCTAAATGAACCATGGAATCCCACTATCTATTACTTTTAATGTTTTCTTTAGAGAATGCGTGTTTTAGGACGAATGTTGGCATAATGGATGATTATGGACAATGCCCAATGGTGTTGAGCATATTGCATAATTACTTCTTTTTGGGTAAATAGGGTTTACGTGTTCCTACCTCTCTCTAATTTCTCTATGTATTTATCTTCTCATCTAAGTCCCCCTCAAATGTAACTTGAGGTTCTTCTTTTGAATGTATGTAATTAGATTACACAGGATTAGGATTAGTTGGTGGAGATACAAAAGGAGAAAGAGCCATGAAAAAGGAGCCACGAAAGAAGACCTTGAAATGTAAATTTGATTTATTTTTCATGGGTTGTAATAATCATGCATGTCCCTAGGTTTGACCTAGTCAATTCCATTTTGGCTGATGGAATTGATTTTAGAATGTCCATAATCATGTAATATAGTTAGAGTAACTATCTTTCTATCTTCATGTGATGAATGTATATATATAAAGCATGTTAATTCCAAGATAAGACTAATCCAAAGAATTCCCTCAATAAAATATATTAAGTTTAACGTCTTCCACTAATATGGTGTGAGTCGGAGTTCTTCTGGAGTTGTGGTTGTTAGGTAAACCCAAGCCCTCTCTATAAGAATATGTTCTATCCATGGAAATGAGATTTCCTAATTATTGGGTTTGCCTTAACTAGACTCATTAGCTTGTTAGCTAAACCCAAGGTTAATGTTAGATAGAGATGCAGTTGGGTAAGTGTACATGAGATGTAAACACATCAAGAGTTAATAACCAAATGATAGTGCATAAATCAACAATTGATAACACTGGATTCGTTAGTTGCCTAAGATTGAAATTTTATGAATCAAATACCTACCTTTTGATCCAAGGTGGCTTGTTAGGTAAACTCAATGTCATTCTTAGTGATTTTGGATATCGACCCATTAGTAGAACATCTATATAGGTTCTCTTAGATCAATAGGTTCTCTTGGATCAATAGTGATGGGTATCGATTCGTAATAAAATAGTGGGAGCCATAATGCGTAATTATCAAGCCATAATAATCATGCATTTCAAGTACATAACTAACATGCTCTTAATACATCTAGGTTGTTAGAATCAAACCATGTCAACAAATGTGAACTGGTGATCAATAATGGATGCCATTAAATTGACCGATCCCAACTTCTTAGACTGGCTAAAGAATTTGAGAAAAGTTCTCAAAATGGAAAGAATAACCTATGACCTTGTTGATCCAATCCCTCAATCCCCAATTGATGATGCTTCTGAAAGAGTTTAAAGGGCATATCAAAAGCGCTTAGTTGATTGTGCAAGGGCGGGATTTATTATCCTCACATCCATGTCACCTAAGCTTCAGAAGTAGTATAAGGCAATGGATGTATATTCCATAGTACGCCATCTAAGGGAGCTCTATAATGAGCAAGCGAGAACCAAAAGGTTCAAAGTCTTTAAACTGCTTTTTGGCTCCAAGTTAGAGGAGGGGACATCCCTAGTGTAGCATGCGCTAAAGATGTATGAATACATTGAGAGGTTGAATTAATTAGGTTATTGGATGAACTTTGAATTGAGTATGGACTTGATTTTTAGCGAGTTAACCTAATGGTTTTGCACAGTTTGCGCTTGAGTATAGAATGAACAACATCATGGCCACCATACCCGAGTTGATTAACTTGCTCAAAACAGTTAAGTCTTCTTTGAGAAATGAGGAAAGGCATGTGATGCTTGTGGATGCTTCTAGTTCTAAGAAGAGTTCTAAGAATAAGAGGATGAGGAAATCCACTCAGGCTGAGGGAGAAATGGCTAAGAAAAAGGCCAAAGAAACTGCCTTAAAAGAGATTTGAATCTATTGTGGTAAAGTTAGCCATTGGAAGAGGAACTGAGGCTGCCAGAATCAGGAATGAGGTGACATGTGATGCTCCTTCTACTTCAAGTATTTATGTCATTAAGGTTAATACTATTTCTCCTAACAACATTTGGGTCTTAGATACCAATTGTGGTTCTAACATATGTAATGATATGTAAGGAGCTGAGAGCGATGGAAGCTGCGAAGGAGACCTTGTGAGTGGGCAATGGTGCGAGATTCACGGAGTTGTTGCTATATGGACTTATGTTTTGAACCTCCCTAATTATCTATATTTAAATTTGGATGATTGTTGTTATGTCCCATCATTGATAAAGAAAAATTTTCAATTTCTTATTGGAACAAAAAATCATTTTAATGGTGTTCTTTTATGTTGATGGTACATTAAGCAATGGAATTTACATATGAGATATGTCTAATCTAATTTTAAATGTTAATGGCAATAAAAGGCCAAAGGGAGATAATATGAAATCATTGTACTCATGGCATTATCGCCTTGGCCATACAAGTGAGAAGTGCATGACTAAGCTACATAAGTATGGTAGCATAGGGTCATTTGATTGTGAATCATTTGACACATGTAAATCTTGCTTGTTAGGCAAAGATGGCCAAGTTGCCCACTTTAACAAAAAAGGTGAATGTGCTAATGGAACATTGGACGTAATACATAAAGATGTATGTGGTCCTATGTACATACATGTCAGAGGTGGTTTCATCTACTTCATAACCTTTATCGATGTTTATTCATGAGTTTAGATACGTATATATGATGAGATACAAAATTGAAGCCCTTAAAAAGTTCAGAGAATTGAGAAATGAAATAGAGAAACAACTTGAGAGAAGTATCAAATCACTTAGATGAGATCCAAGCGGTGAATAATTAAGCCAAGATTTTCTAAGTTATCTCTGGGATAATGAGATTTTATCGATGGACTCAGCCTTACACCTTTGCAACCAGTGGTGTGGCTAAGAGGTTTCATCCGAACCTTATTGGGCTTGGTAGGGTTTATGATGGGCAAGGCAAATCTGCCCCAAATCACTTCTAGGGGTATGCACTTGAGAATGTTGTTTACATCCGAAATAGAGTCTCATCCAAGTCAGTTGAGGTTACTCCATATGGAATATGGACTAATAAGGAGACTTATCTTTCTCACCTAAAAGTATGGGGATATTCGGCTTATAAGAAGCGAACTATATCAACAAGCAAGAAGCTAAATCTGACAAGTGTCTATTTGTAGGATATCCTAAGGAAACTATTTGATATCAGTTCTACAACACTTTGGAACAAAGGTTGTTTGTTTCAAAGCATGCTTTGTTCTTAGAGAAAGAGTTTCTTCTAGAAAAGAATGGTAGGATCAAGATGACCATGATGAAGTTCAAAGTACTCAAACAGCGCGAATCAACATAACCTCAGGCCCATTATTAATGTTGATGAGTAACCAGCTGCCACGCCGAAACATAAGCTCATCGTAGCATAAGTGGGATAAGTACTATTCTAGAGAAATATGGATTTCTCATTAGTAAACAATGGGACATATTTGCACAAAGATTAGATGAACCTACTCCTCTGATATTCTCTAAATAGTTCGGTGGACCAAATGGCTTGTAGCCATGAGGTCGAGAAAATAAGATATCATATAAATAGACAAGTATGGACTTTGGTTTATATGACACCCCCTATCAGGGATCGTTGACAAACCCGTCAACTGCGAAAACACAGTGGATCTTCAAGGGTGTCCCGATATCACACTCATTTGTCTCATATATTGGTTGACTCTATGCACATATTTAATTCCCAAATATACAAAAGTATATGATAGACTATTTAATCAACGATCCTTTTACCATACAACAAAAGGTATATGTTACCTTTCAGATATAATACATGGCAAACAAAATAAAACAAAGCCTCGTCATTCTCATCCGCATGCGGTCCATATGTGGGTCGAGACCTTTGCACGGACTGTGCACGAAAGGGGGATCCACGACAGGGTGAGCAAAGCCAGTAGAGAATGACTCCTACAGGGCTACTCCCCATCTAAGTGCACATGCAGTGGTCGCCTGACAAACACATCCCGAGTCAAATGTCTACATGAATGTCATATGTCCATTGCATGAAATAATCGTCATGCCCATATCGAGTCACTAACCACCGACTCCCTCCATGCATATGCCAAATGTGACAATCGTCACTAGTATTACCAATGACCCATGTATCGAGCCTCAGGTTCCATTACCCGATACGGTACCAATGGACAACCAATCCGAGGAGTCGATCAGGCTCACATCACCTGACGAAGTCTGTGTGATAAACATAGCAGGTGTGTCTTCTTTGGAGCCTTGAGACTTTCGGATCACACCGCGGGTCTCTTACCCATGTTCTGAGGAACTTCGGATCACCTTGCGAAGTCTTACACCCGTGTTCTGAGCTCTTCACTTTAGGGTTAACGGTTCCCTTCTTGCCGTGACACACATTATTTATGTTCTTTTTATGTTTTAAACGGTGGGAACAATTTATTGGGCGTCGTCCAAAGTACAAGATCATTACCCATTTAATCAGCAATGATGATGAGTATTTACACCCACATGCACACACACCCAACACAATCGTGTCCACATGTGCATATGTGTAATGCCGCTGCATGTTCTCATGTCACATGTATGATGCACTACATCGAACATTACACTCAGTGTACTTCATGCGAGTACCATGTAAACATATATAATTCACATCCACATTACATATTTAATACATTTAAACACACATATATTAACATATATCTTACACATATCGCCTTATTATTAAATTGCCATCAATAACACACAAAAACACTTCACATAAAATAGCCATTCTGACCATGGTCGAGCCATACTTGGCGCCAAAAAAATCTAGACTTAGTCCAAAAATTTTTAGTATTTTGTTTTTTATGACTAAATTGCCACAAACTTCAGTTGAGCGTCACAACAGGTTTCACTATAAAATCCATAATAGTCCGGTTTCGAGTCCGCGGGCCCTGATCACCATAACTCTGGCGACCCACAAACAGGAATATATTTTTTAATTTTATCAATTTTACTAGTTCAACGGCGACCTCGATCAAAACCAACCTCAAAACCCGTCATGCACTGTCCGAAAACTAGCCATAACAAAGTCCAACATGCATTTTTCCAATAGTCTGAACCAAAACCAGCACGGATCTGAAACCTTGAACCCAGATCCGGACGATCAGTAAATCTGTAACAAACTTTTAGTCGTGGTCGGTTCTAACCCACATGGCCATTTACGACCCTTAAATGAAAAGGAACCCGAGTAGGAGAAACCCCTACCTTATGGAGTTTGTCGAAACTCTAACTTTTTGGTATCCACACGTTGATCACGCTGGGTGCACCAACTTTAGTACTCAAGCGTAGAGCCGACCCGAGTGGCCAAAATAGGATAATACTCTCTCTTTCCCTTTTCTCCTTTTCCTTTCCTTTCTCAGTTCTCTCCCACGAACTGTACTCCTTTTCTTTTGTTCTTTCCTTGTCTTCCTTTTTGCTTTTCTTTTCTTTTCCATTTCTCATCTCATTTCCCATCATTTCTTTTTCTCCTTCTTTTCTTCTCATTTTCTCCTCCTTTTGGAGCGACATTGGCCGTATGGTGAAGGAAGTTTCCTCCCTCAATACCTCATGTTTATTGTGGCCCTTGTTTTCTTCCTTAATTTCTTATTTCATTATTTCGCTATGACATCACTCTGACATGGCTTAATGAGAGCCACACCATCAAGTGAACCACATGGCTTTGCCAAGTGCCACTTTCTTATGGTGCTATATGGCATCCCCTAATCCATGCCATGTGTCATTCGACATCCTACGCCTCGAAAAACATGAAATTCTGACTGTCTCGAAATTCGATGAAATTCGATGTGGTATCTATATTTCGCGAGACGATTCCCAGCGATGATCCGTTTGTCTGTTTGAGTTGAAAATTTTCTGGCTTTGGCACAATACTGTTCGACAAATTTTCATTTTTGCCTTTTCAGAGAAAAAAAATGAAATTTTCTGGGTTTTATATTCTCTCCTTAAAGGAATTTTATCTGAAATTCCACATTCTACATGTCTGACACATGTATGGTCAATTTCAATTATCGCATGCCTACAAATACTTTACCTTACGTCCTCAAATAAGAAAGGATGGAGTTGTGAGCATTGTGTCCTCAGCTCCCGATGTTGCCTCCTCCATCATAGTGGATGTGCCATGAAAGTGTCTTGGTGCATAATTGTTGATGTGAGTCTCGGGAGACCGAACCTTAATATCACTTGGGTAGATGTAGCGTATCAGGTCTAGTGGGCGCTACACTTTATCAGACTCTAAGCAGGAGTGGTATAGTTTGGTGAGAAATAATGACTAGTTCTTGTGATAATTGTCTATGGTAGGGCTTGCGGTCAAACCAACCAACTCTCTAGCTAGTTGAGTGGTCATGATGTGTTACTTAGATATAGCTCATGACTTGGATTACAATAGTTAGAATCAAGTGGCTAATAACCCAGGTAACCCTAATGGGTCACACAAATAGAAGGTGTGAAGCTTATATAAAGCAGGTTTGGATAGTGATCTAATGAGGAATTAATCTATGGAATAAAAAATTCAGAGTGAGTGGACTCTAGGAACATGGGACATACTAAGAAAGAAAGGCTTAGGCCGTGGTATAGTGTGCGCAGAGGTGTATACCTTATCCTATCTCTAAGTGAGGGCCCTTTGGTCATTTCAAGGGCTAGAGATCTCCTATATAAGTGTTATGATATGGAAACTCTAACCTTACCCATCCTTTCCACATTCTCTCAAGAAGAGTTCTAGAGAGAGGCTTCTTGTTCTTGTGAAGAACAATGTTCTAGAGAGAGAGAAAGAGAGAGAGCTTTGAGTTTCAAATCTCTTCTCCTTCTTCCCTTATTAAGTTTGGTCCTTGATTCATGTGTAGCCTGTAGGGTATTCTTAAATCAACAAAATTTATAACCTCAACGCCTCATACTACGGTAGCACATGGCTACTATGAGTATGCCCGGCTCCCAGGATCGTCACGGGGATGGGTTTCTTGTAGAAATAGTGACAGTGAAGTTTAAGCGGTGATTTCATTTTAGATATTTTGGGTTGGGGTAAAAGAGTGGATTTAAATTATTAAAACTAAATTTATAAACTTACTAAAACATGAAAATAAATCCCTTGGAGTGTTAGGTCACTAGGTTTTAGGATTCGTAGGCAGAAAAGGGTTTTCAGGTGTTTTCATTAGGGGGTAACATATAGTTTTCTCCCAGTAGGTTCTTTGGTTTAACTATAATAACTTCAACACAAATGAAATATCACCTTGAAAAATGGTATTTGATTCCCATTAATGGTCTCGGACAATGAAGAAAATCTCCTTGACTCACCTTCTAATAGCTCATAAATGATGACTAACGAACATCACTAGATCTAGCAATAAGCATCCAATGAGCCTTGAAAGCTTACCAAGTACTGGCCATTCAAGGTGAATCAAAGGGATCGAACCTAGGGTTTGAAGGAAATAAAGCATCCTTGGTCGCTACCACCACCTTTGGCTGCCGCAGATGATAAGCTAACGAATGTCGATGGATGCAGCGATAAGCATCAATGAACCTAAGAAGCATCAAATACGGATCATTCAGGTAACCGAAGGGATTAAAACTAAAGTTTGAAAATAAACCATTAATGGTGGAAAATACCTCCCGTTAAAAAACATGGAAAACCCACACCTTTTATAAAACCTTCACCTAGTTTCGCTACTCCAAGAAACTAAGGTTTAGCAGCTCCTCACTCTTTTGAGTTGTTAGGCATCGAAGAAAGAGAAAATGGGAGAAAATAACTTCTCTTTGCAAGCTTTGCTAAAAAATGAACTGAATCATTACAAAGTCTTTTCAGGGTTGTTTTATAACACCAAACCTCTTTAATTTCACAGGAGTTGCAAAATTTCACAACCACCCGAGAAATTGTTCTACCTTTCTACACATATATGCAGTTTATGCAACTCTAAGTTCCAATTGATCTCTTCAAGCTCGAGGGCATCCCTATCTTCAAGATATATAACCTGAGAACAACAAAACTTGCCACAAAATTCAATTAGTAGCCTTGCTAGGTCCTTAACATTACAACTGGGTCAATTAAGTTGATTACTACACAAAAAGTGCTTAAAAGTTGGAGTGTTAAGGGTATGGCTCTTTCTTATTTGGGTAGTAATCACTCCCCACCAGACACATTACTAGTCCCTTAGCAATAAAGGAAGAATGAAATAATCTAAACAAGATGAACTATATATCCACAACACAAAAAGTTTTTCAAAAGTAATGAGGATAAAACCCTGACCCCCAACCAAAGAGTCATCAAAATCACATGATATGCGTCTCGAAAGTATGTCTTATGAAAATTCAAGTATCAAAAATTTCAACTCTAGAACCAACTGAAACCTTCCACAAAAACCTAAGTGTTAACTTGATTAGTTTCAAAATAGTGCGCGAACTATTCTCTCTGACTGGCTCTTGTACTAAGCGGACTAACTAACCTTAATAGATCAGGACCCGCTTTTATTTCACAACTCTTTTTGTGTTGTAGGGGTGCAATGCTAAGGGAATCGAATTCATAATTGTCCATATAACGAGGGTCCATCGATTAATCCCAACCAATCAAGGCTTAGGGCATCAAGTCATAAGGATCTTTCGACCACTAACTCTTCATATTTCACCCCGTACTTTTATTAAATTCGATTCTCGACACCTCTATTCTTAAACTCCACCTATTCACCCATGTGACGACAAGTGGGGTGACTCAAACCAGTTGAAACAGAGACACGGCTTTAAAGACTTTCTCCATATACCCCTTGGACCGTGCTCAAGTTCAAAGGTAAGCGTCACAATTTTCTTTTTCTTTTACTTTTTCTCTTCTTTTTTTAGAGATACATTGGTCTTTTTATGGATCGAGCCTATTTAGGTGGTCCAGTAGGCAGATTTTTGCAAGGTTCAAGAGGCAAGGCAGTTTTTCAACTTATAATTGAAAACTAATGTGCCTAGTGTGTGAATAGTTCAAAGTAGAAGAGGTAAAGTTGAAGATAAGAGGAGTTTTCACACTTCATCAACTTTTATAAGCATAAAACAACTCTAAAATCAAGAGCATTGAAACAAATTTTCAATTTCTCCATTGTGAAATTTGAAATTACAAAAAAAAAAAACAAAATTTGTTTGGAAAACTCGTAAACATGTATCAAAGTATTCAAAAACTATTTGAACCCGAAGAAATTTACTAAGCGAAGCGAATAAGCACTTCCTTCCTTAACTGCTTTGACAGGTCGACATTGTCCTCGATGGTTATTGAATGGAAATTTAAGGGAGAGTGATACCTCCACTGGTGAAATGTCATAGTCGATTGTTAGAGAGGAGGACCCACATGAAACGAGGAAACAAAGAGAGATGAAAGTGTTAATAAGTGAAATGGTATTTGTTAGAAGCATTTAAAAGCTATAAGATAAACGATCATAGTTCGCCAAAATACCTAATATGAAACGACACAAAATATAGTCACCTCTGAAGCATGGAAAACAAAAAAAAATAAAAATAAGCGACTATCGAGCATTTGCGGGGAGGAGTGAACAGCCTCGATTTGGGGTAGTAGTTGGAGGATCATCAACTGGTGGGGCTGCTATTGTATTTGAAGCAAAATAGCTACAATATGTATATGGATGGATAGGAGACTTTTCAGGCTTTCCAAAGAGACCCTATTCACTTCATTTGGGCTTCAAATGATCAAGTTATGACTCTTGGTAGTTGAAGGAAGAAGAGAGGAGAGGTTAAAAGTGACCAATTGGAGTATTGTGAAATTTTTGTTTTTATCATAATTTATAAAGTGTTCTTTCTATATATATATATATATATATATTCTACACTCAACTATTTCAGCGAGTTGAATCACCCAATCGGAGTTCGTGAAAAAGTTATGGCCAAAAAACCAGGGCTTGTGAAATTCCTGCGAAATTTCGCAGGGGTTGAAAAAATTATGTTTCTCTATATTTTGACACCAAGCTTCCTCTCGAAATACACCAATTTCTTTGAGAAATGAAAACAAAAGCTCACAGGAATCAAAATGAATCAAAATCAATCAAGACAAAACAAATTTAAAGGAAAAATGAAGAATGAAAAACAAAAAGGATATGGACTTTGCTTGTAGTCTTAGGAAGAGGAACTAAGTCCATAGGCAATCTTGTCTTCTTGTTGGCTCTCTTTGCTCTTGGTAGGAGTTCCATTGTGTTCCAAATTCAAGCTCACTTGAATTTGATTCAGGTGGGTAGTAACTTTTAATAATCTACCTTCGAGTCTCGAATCCACTTTGGAACATATACTCCTACAAAAATACAAAGCCAAACACGAACAAAATAGAAACAATTCTACAAAAAGGGTTAAGGTTAGCTGAAAGAAATAAAAAAATAAAAAATAAATAAATAAAGGATATTAAGTAAACTAAAAGTAAAATGGTAAAAAATAAATGATAGGAGAAAAATCACCAGCTTGTAATGAGGGTCACAAGTATCCACCAAAGATAGTCATTAGCACTAAGACACCATCCCTGGCAACGGCGCCATTGATTCGTGTGTAGCCCATAGGGTATTCTTTAATCAACAAAATTTATAACCTAATACCTCTACCTATCGTAGCATAGCTACTATAGTATAGTGGCTCTAGGATCGTCTGCAAGGATGGGTTTTCTTTGTAGAAATGACTGACAGTGAAGTTTAAACTAGTGATTTCATTGTAGATATTTGGGTTAGGGTAAAAAGAGTGGATTTAAATTATTAAAACTAAAAATATAAATTACTAAAACATGAAAATAAATCCCTTGGAGTGTCAGTTCACTAGGTTTCAGGTTCCTTAGGCAAATAAGGGTTTTTCGGGTCTTTTCCTCACATTGAGGAGGATAACATATAGTTATCTCGAATCGGTTCTTAGTTTAGCTATAATAACTGACCCTAAATAAATATCCTTGAAAAATGGTATTTGCTTCCCATTAATGGTCTCAGGCGTTGAAGAAACATCTCCTTGACTCACCTTGATAGGCTGTAATGATATTACTTGTTGTGTTGGATCTAGCGGCCATCGATGAGCCATTAAAGCTTACCAAGTATTGGCTATTCAAGGTGAATCGAAGGGATCGAACCTAGGTTTGAAGGAAATAAAACATCCTTGAATCGCCTTCCAATAACCCATAGATGATAACTAAAAAATGTCAATGGATCTAGCGATAAGCATCTGATTAGTGCCCAAAAAGCGCTATTTTGAACCCTATTTTTAATAGGTTTTGAGCGCTTTTTGTGTACTAATTGTTATAATTAACCCAATTGACATGTTCGAGTCCTGTACTTACGATCGCATTAGGAGCATTTTTGTAGTTTTGCGAGATTTGGAAGCGAATCGTCGTGTCAATCCAATCATAACAAAGTCGGGTTGATTTCCATCAATTTCATGTGGTTTTTCTATCAATTTAAATAGCGGGAATGAAGAATATCAAATCGAAGATATGGAATAGTGCGTGGGGAATAATATGACGGGGAGCAATGGAATGTTATTTGGTGATGAGCGGTGCGATGTGGTGGGTATCACGCATTTCACCTTTGTTGTTTGCTGCAATTTTTGGTTTCTTAGATATTAACCTTATGTGGCTAGTTTCGAGTTTTTTGTAAAAATTTCCCTTTCCCGAGCCATATATAAGCTAAAGTGAGGTTTGTAACAATCAATCAATTCGGCAATAGAGAAGCAGGGGCGGCAGTTTCCCGGCAGCTTCCTTTTCTCCCATTTTCTTTCCTTTTCTCTCCTTTTCTATTGCAAACACTCTCGAGGATGACGGCTGAGGATGGTTGGCTAGACCTCTTCCTCCTTGAAGAGGAGGGTTGTTGGCTAGGGTGTGGAGGTAACTCACGATTCCCCTGTTTTTAACGCACGCATTTATGGTTGTTTACGTTCCTGCTTTTCACAATAGGTTAAAATCTCTTAGGCATGCTCTCCCTAACGTGTATTTGTGAGCTTTTGGGTTCGGTGGATACTTTCACTAGATCCTTTGAGGCCGATTGATTCATCTCCTATTAGTTATCAAATGAGTAGTGTTTTTTGAGATGTGTTTTTCCTTTTTAGGAACATTATGCCTAATCCAAATGTCATCTTTCAAGAAAACTCTTAGATCACAGGTTTTAAAAGCGAATGAAGATCGAGTTAGGGAAATGACTATATGTCGTCACCTCCCCCAGCGCTGGAGAAAAAGACAGGGACGTATTTGGTTGCCTTAAAACCCTAAACCCAGTGGCAAACACTTCAAGGGTTATTTATATATTTTTTTTCTTATTTTAGTTTCAATCGTGAACCATCCAACTCCCCTTTGTTTTTGCAGCAAAAATCAATTTAATTAGCAGTTTGTTTCCACTTTCAACTCATTTTGGCCGCAAAGAAAACCCGTCCAGAGTTCGGCCCCAGCGCATTATCTGCGGTAGCTTGACTACGGTGAAAAGGCCCAGGATATAAATATTGTTGATTAGGCACCTGCGTAGCGCAATCCAAATGGCGCGGATTGCGGTTGGTGCCTTAGTGCGAGTGTTGTTGAACTTGTGATCCTCATCACAGTGTTGGTAATTTCTTTATATTTCCATGTGTTTTTAGTTTTATTTCCTTTGTAAAAAAAAAAAAAAAATCTGGAGCTTGTTTTTGGTGTTGTCTTGTGTTGCCCTATTTCTCTTTGTGGGATTGCATGTCAGGTGGGTTTGAATTGTAATATGGGAGAGAGAACAATACGATGAGTGTGAGTGGAGAGAAGCCACTAAAGCATACATGTCCATGAGGATTGAGGAACCTTACATAGGTCGGCCAACCCTTGGAGAAATCTAAATCGAATAGATTACATGAGGTATAGACGTGGATGAGTGCACCGATCACATAGTGTCCTATGTGGCAGAGTATCAAATGTCTGAAGTTTTAATCTTGACGAGTTTGATAACAAATTAGTATGGCCCAGTTGACTTTTTCAAGGATGAATAATTTTGGAGTTTGACTAAACCGGTTCGTAGGCCTCGTCGATCTGAGTTCATAGACGGGTTGAGCGTCGAAATCAGACTACGAATAAAGTTATGGCCACAGGGAGTTCGAACAACGGTATTTTATCGGGTGTCAGGCATCCTCGGTTTGCGGCGACCCAAGGCTCTATATAAACCTAGTTTTGCGTGCCAAATAGACCACAACCCCCAGCTTTCTCATTTCGAAGCTCGAAACCACAGAAATTCCTCGAAAACACAGCGGACCGGCGGGTCGTTTTGAGCGGATTTTAGGCGAAATGGGTTTGGCGAGTGGGAGAGCGATTCGGCCTCCACCTTGCTGCAGCGCTGCCGGGAGGAGCGCCACCCTTTAGGCGACCTTAGGCCCAATTTCCGCGGCGAACCCCTTGTTGGGTGGCGCCCAGGCTCGGGTAGGCGAGCGGTGGGCCGCGGTGGGTCGCCGGTTTTGATGTTTTGACCGTCGGGCCGACCAGTACCTCCCTCCCCCCATTTTGGACCCTGCGAACTCATTCGCCGGTCCTTTTTTAGCATTTTTTCCTCATAGTTTGAAGATGCGGCCAACAAATTTGGCGTGTTGGATCGAGTTTTTGACCACCCGGCAACCTTTGGACCAAGGTAAAGGTACTTGTGTTCTGGTCTCTTGGGCTTTCGGATTGATATAAAGTTTGTAAATTTTGAATGTCGTTTGGTTAGTTTCCATTTTTGGGTCATTTGAGAGTGATACGAAAGGTTTTGGGCCAAAGTGGACTGGTGGTCAAGTAGAGCAAAATTGAAGTTGGATTAAAGTGAAATTGGACATTTTATGGATTATTGGAAGGTTCAATTTCGAAAATTAGCCTCGTGAAAAGCCTCAATTTAGTCTTTGAGTGCATAGGGCACACTATTTAAGGTGGACAGATAGAGTCCCGATTTAGATAATTTCATAGTTAAGAATTATTCCTAAGACATTTGGGCATCGATATCTTTGGTTAAGATATTGAAGCCTAAATGGGTATTTTTATGTTAATACGAGGCACTCACATTGAGCTTGGAGACGATCCTCACGGGAAGCCAGGCGAGCATTTGTAATTACGTAGTGGTTTATATGCTTTAAATGATTTGGGGGTATTATTATGATATAAATGGTAGTAAATTATTTTATATATACATTGTTGATCGAATGGTTGGTTATGCATAAATATAAGTATCTTGTTTTATATAAAGCAAGTTATCATTTCATGTGGATTTTTATCGACATTTTAAATATTTGGAAATTTTCTGAGTTCATGGATAAATTTGTGGTATTTAAACATTTGGTGCATGGATTGAGGTTTTAAACCACTTTGAAAATTTATTGATTTAAGAAATGAATTTGAGACTTTGTGAAATGATTATAATACGGTATCGTTGGAAAGGTATATGTGAGGAAGGATCTGAGTGTTGGTTGTTATAAGTTGATGTACCATATGAATGCCAAGAGGTTAGATTCGATTATATATTACAGGTTTGCCACGGTATCTCGTGAGTTGGTTCCATCCAGCGGTTACATATTATTTCGCATGGTAGTGATGTCGAGATTACTCGAAGGTTTATTGGTGCCCGCGGTGTCGTGAGGTTGGTACCAATCCAGCGGTTTATATATTATTTCCGCGGTCGTGATGTCGAGATTAAGGTTTATTAGTTGCCATGTGTCGGAGGCTGGTTTCATCCAATGGTTATATATTGCTTCCATGGTCAGATGTTCTTTCTTCTGGCCATCTTAAAGTTAATTAGTTAGTCACGGTCGAGGTCAGTTTTACCCACGCTACTATGGGTATGGTAACGCACATTGCTGAATGGCGCAAGGTATAACCATTTCAACCATTTCAATATTTATAGTTATTGTATTTTCTTGTTGACTATTTTACAACATATGATGGTTATATATTTATACTTTCAAATTTTTATGTTTGTGAATAATTCGGGTCATAAAGTTCTTGATAATGATGTCGGTTAAATTTTTTGAGCATGAATTTCATATTGTTGACTTGGAGGTATAAGTTTGGGTTTGTGAGAATGATTCCCAAACGAGGGAACCCTAAAGTAGATCTTAGAGGTCTTGAAGGAATTTTGAAAATAAAAACATTATTATTTTCCTTATAAGTGCCCAGCTCATGAGATTTATTATCTCGCGTTTTATTGATTTTAGAATTAGTTCTCTAGAGTCAGACAGTCCGCTAGAGACACCTGTGGCGCTTGAACTCGTCACTCACCTGCAGCGATTCTGATATTCTATCTTATCTCTACGCCTTTATTTTATTGGACTTATGTATTTTCATTGTACCCCTAAGTCGCAAACACTCTTAGAATATACGATCTTAGTATTGAACTCCTTATGAGTCTTTATCATGTGTTTAGCTGGTTATGACCTACGAGTAAGATGGAGTCGGTTGTGGATTTGTGGTTGTGGATCTTTTATATATATTGAGGTATTATATTAATCTGGTGTTTACTTTCTTTCTTAAAGTTGGGGTTCCATTGGACATTCCCTAGGGATTTATGCGATTAGAACTTCAGCAGCGGGACCGCGGGAATCTTGGGGTTTAGGGTCGGTCTTGTCGACAGTATCGAACTCTGGGTTTCTAAATTCCTTGGGGTTGTACATTCTTTGTGCAACTCATCCGATGTTTTATACCTTCTTAACCTTATCCTTGAATTGATTCTTCTGGGCTATTCTTGGAAAAGTTCTTCTTCGGGATGGGGCGCCTGAGTGGATGGGTCGGCGGGCCGGTGGAAGATTCGGATGCACCTATTATGAGGAGATCTTGTCCCCGGCGCGGCTCGATCACTCGAAGAGTGGTTTCTGCGGGTATTCTTGTTGATCGGACTCATAGAACAGAGCAGTGGGTTTTGATGGCTCCACGGATCCCATGGTGGCTTTATCCTGGCTAGATGATACATGGAAGATTTTGGATGAAGATATGTAGTGTCCGGATGAGGATAGAGTCAGGATAGATGGTTTCCTGTTAGGGGGTAGTGCAAGGAAGTGGTGGGCGTATGAGAAGACTAAGAGACGTCACACTTGGGCCACGGAGTTCAGGCCTTTTCCTGCTTGAGTTTGCCCCATTGCTTTGTTGAAGTAGAGGCTAGAGTTTGAGGCAGCTCACTCAGTGGCATGACGGGTTTAAATGCAGTGTAGGTTCGAGTGCCAATTTACATCCCCAGATTTGGTTGCGGGATGGGAGTCGGCCAAGAAGGAGGTTTCGATGGATTAGTGAGTCGATAGCTTTTGAGCCTCTCGGGTTCGATCATCCCACGTGTCGGTCGATGAGAAGACCTGTTTGCTCCCAGGTGGAGAGACCCAGGACTACGTCTGAGGACTAGGCGTCGATCATCGATGGATTGTCTTCGAGGAGCCCGGTCGGGGATCACAGAGAGTGGTTTCAACTCTGGATCTTGGGCGATGCAGAGGATCCGGTGGGTGAAGTGAATCTTGGCCCGGTAAGCGGGTTTGGAGAAATTGGACATACACATGGTTGCAGTTTCCAATCGGTGAGTAGTGGCGAGTAGCCATTTCGAAGTCTGCGGTAGGGGCGATTCGGATTCGACTTGTGGTGTTTGCGGCAGATTCATGATGGATCATGCCGGTGGGATATGCATGCTTTCGGTCTGGGCGACGGGAGATTTCGGGAGGGGCCTTTGCTCGGGGGATCGGTGTCTGCCCAAGAGTCGGGATCAGGTGCTCCGGTTCCGACGGGCTAGTAAGGCGCTGGAAGGCTGGATACAGAGCAGGGGCGGACCTCGGGTGGTTCCTTTGCTTTGGAATGACGATGCGCACGAGACTAGAAGGCGAGAGGATAGAGAGGGCGACCACTGCCCCAGGCGAGTTTATCTTTATGATTAGGCGGGAGAGTGCAGTCCTTTAGAAGTTGTGGCAGATGCGTTATCTATTTTGGTGACGATGCACGTGTACTCATTGGCCAGGGCTACACTCTTTTATTTCACGTGAGTATATTTGCACGAGTGGGATGACTCAGGTCCTTTGGGATGTGGCAGAGATTGCCACCTGCGGGAGAGTTTCTATGGCTTTGGTCGGATGTTTAAGGGTAGCTTGTTTTATTGGGGGCGAGTTATGGAGCTGATTTGATATTAATAGATCTCGAGGGGTTGGATGTGATTCTTGGGATGGATTGGCTTGCTTCAAACTATCTTGATGGATTGTTTCCACTGAGGAGGTGATATTTAGACGGCCAGGGACTACTAGTAGTAGTCTTATGGAGAAATAGTGAACACCTTGAATTAATTTACGCCATCTCTGGCCCAGATGTTCTTCGAAAAAGGTTGTAGGGGTATCCAACAAATGCAAGATTGACACTCGTAGTAGCGAGAAGTGGGATTAGAGGATGTACCCGATAGTGAGGACTTTACTGGACGTGTTTCTGACGATCTTAGGGTTACCTCGAAACGAGAAATAGATTTTCCCATTAATTTAGTCCTTAGATGCGGCTCTGTTTCTTTACCGCATATAGAATGGCCTGTGAGTTGAAGGGTTGAAGACTCGTGACAAGAACTAGTGGATGGGGGATTTATTGGGCCCGGTATTTCACCTTGGGGCTTGTAGGTGTTATTTGTGAAGAAGAAGGATGGTACTTGGAGGTTGTCTTATAGATTCTGAGACAGTTGAATAAGGTCACCATTCGAAACAAATATCACTGCCTCGGATTGATGATCTATTTGATCGGCTCAGAAGTGCGAAAGTGTTCTCGAGAGATTGACTTGGTCGAAATTTACCATTAGTTAAGGATTAGAAGTCGGACATTCCCGAGGCGACGTCGGGACGAGATATGGGCATTATGAGTTTCAAGTGATGTCTTTGGGGAACTCACCAATGCCCGGCGGCTCATGGATTTGATGAGCCGGGTCTTAGTCCATACCCAGATCAGTTTGTGTTGTCTTCATCGGCCCGATATCTTGGTGTACTCGAGAAGCGAGATTGGAGCGTAAAGATACATTTTGGGTTTGGTGTGCAGACTTTAAGGCGGCACCGAGTTGTATCTGAAGTCGACAAATGTGAGTTTTGGTTGGTAAGTGGGTTTCTCGGACATAGTTCCTGTGATGGCATTTATGTGGATCCTCATAAAGTGGAAGTAGTGGCAAATTGGGAGCGGGAGGACCAAATGCAGAGCCAGTATCCTCATCTCTTCCATGACACAGGTACGAATTTCGTGGACGAAATTTTTCTTTGAGGGGGGTAGGTTGTAACGACCCGTACCAAATAATATCGTTTTTAAACGATTTGACCAAGTTTGACCAAGTTTGACCAACAATGGGATTAGTATGTGGGCCCCGAGTTGACTTTTCAAGGATGAATAATTTTAGGTTTCATAAGACACCTATTCGTAGGCCTGGTCGCTCACGAGTTCATGGAAGCCAGGTTGAGCGTCAAAATCAGACTTACGGATAAAAGTTATGGCCACTGGGAGTTAATGACGGTATTTTACTCCAATGGCCAAGGCGTCACCGGTTTTACACGAAAATGACCTTAGGCTCGATAAACCTGGTTTGCGTGCCGTAGAACCAGCCCCAAAACTCATTTTCGGCTCAAACCCTGAAAATTCTGAGCATGGACCCGGCCCGGGTCGTTTTGAACCCTTTTAGGCAAACGGGTTTTTGGCGAGTGGGGCGTTTGTTTACCCTTGCTACACTTGGCCAGACTGGGGAGGCGCCACCACGAACAACCTTGCTAGGCCAAATTCCTCTGAACCCGCGTCGGGCGGCTCCCAGATGGGTGCACGTGAGCGGCGGCGGCAGCCACGATTGGGTCGGCCGGTTGCGATGTTTCAGGCCATTCGGTAAACCAAGCCACCTCCCCTCCCCATTTTGGACCCTCTGAACTCATTCCGTGGTCCTTTTCGAGATTCCTCCTTGTTTGAAGATCGATGAAAACAAATTTGGTGTTGTTGGATCGAGTTTTCAGCAGCCACCACAATGACACTTTGGACCAAGGTAAAGTCTTGTTGTGTTCTGGTCTCTTAGGCTTTAGTTGATATAAAGTTTGTAAATTTTGGATGTCGTTTGGTTAGTTTTCCATTTTGGGTCATTTAGGAGTAATTGCAGAAAAGATTTGGGCTGAAGTGGACACAGTTGGTGAATTAGGCAAAATTAAAGTTGGATTAGTGAGTGGACATTTTATGAGTAGTGGAAGTGATTCGAAAATTAACCTCGCGTGAAAGCCCCAATTTAGTCAGGTCACATAGGGCACACTATTTAGTGGACATCGGGGTCAATTTAGATAGTTTCATAGTTCTAAGAATTATTTTAAGACATTTGGGGCATCGATGTCTTTGGTTAAATTATTAGGCGCAAATGGTGACATTTTTTTATATTATTCTGAGCCTTTCGCATTGAGCTTTGGGCGATCCTGCTGAGGGGCAGGCTGACGTCCCCGTAGATACGTGAGTGGTTTATATAACTAAATGATTTGGGGTATTATTATGATATAAATGGTGGTAAATTATTTTATATATACATTATTTGATCAAATGGTTGGTTATGCATAAATATAAGTATCTGTTTTTATCTCAGCTCATTATATCATTCCATATGATTATATAATTTTTTAAATATTTGGAATTTTTCTTGAGTTCATGGATAAATTTGTAGTATTTAAATATTTTGGTGTTGCATGGATTAGTTTAACCACTATGAGAAAATTTATTGATTTAAGAAATGAATTTTGAGGCTTTGTGAAATGATTATAATACGGTATCGTTGGAAGGTATTATATGTGAGGAAGGATATAGTGTTGGTTGTTATAGTTGATGTGTACCATATAGTACCAAGGTTCGATTCGATTACTTATATTACAGTTGCGGGTTTGCCTGCGATTGTCGTGAGGTTGGTTAAATCAAACGGTTCAGCATATTATTTCGGTAGTGATGTCGGGTACGAAGGTTTATTGAATTGCCGATTAATGATGAGGTTGGTACCATCCGAGCGGTTATATATTAATTCCACGGTCGTGATGTCGGGATTACCCGAAGGTTTATTAGTTGCCACGATGTCGTGAGGTTGGTTCCTTCCAACGGTTATATATTGTTTCCACGGTCGTGATGTCGGGTTTACCCGAAGGTTTATTAGTTGCCACGGTGTCTGAGTAAGGTATAACCATTTCAATATTTATGGTTATTGTATTTTCAAGACTATTTTTGCGACGCAGTGGTTATATACCTTTATGCTCAATTTTTATGTTGTGAATAAATTCGAGTCATAAGGTTCTTGATAATGATGTCGGTTAAATTTTTTGAGCATGAATTTCATATTGTTGGCAGGTATAAGTTTGGGTTTGTGAAATGATTTAAGCGGGGAACCTTCTGAAAGAGTGGACGTGAGGTCTTGAGAGAAGGAATTTTTGAAAATAAAAACATTATTTTGTATAAATTATGCCGCTCATTTGAGATTTATTATCTCACGTTTTATTGTTTTAAATCGTTCTCTAGAGTCCCGACGGTCAGTGGTAGAGACACACCTCGTAGCGGCTTCGTCCTTTCGTTCACGCAGCGGTTGCAGTATTCTATCTTATCTATCTACCTTTATTTTATTAGACTTATGTATTTTCATTGTATCCCTAAATTCGCAAACACTCTTAGAATGCTCTGATCTTAGTATTGAACTCATATGCCTCTTTATCATGTGTGTTTGTAGTTTACTTGACCTCTGATAAGATGGGTCGGTTGTGGTTGAGCGGTTGTGGTTCTTTTATATATTGAGGTATTATATTAATACGGGTGTTTTGCTCTTTCTTAAAGTTGGGGTTCCATTGGACATTTCCTAAAGTTATGCGGTGAGACTTCACTAGGCGGGACCACCCAGGGAATCTTGGGAGGGTTTAGAGTTAGATGTTGTCGATTCCCTGACTTATATTGCCTCACCTTCTCACATTTTACCTCGACTCCTCATTACCCTGACCACCGATTAATTTCTCGATTGGCGAATGCGAACTTGAAATGGCTAAGTGGATAATTTGAAAGGAGCGAGGGCGTGGTATCGGGCCCGATCGGAAGCCGACAAAGTAGAGCTCCTAAGCGAGATTAGATGTATTTGAAAGAAAAATTGATCAAGGAATTTGACATTCTGCGACCAATCCATCTCACGTGAGGAGGGGAGAATCCGAGAGAAAAGAGTGTCCGTTGACACCACGGTGGGAAGCGTATAAGCGACAAGATGAAGCGATCTCTCCATTCTTGGCGAGGAGGCAGTGGAAAACGATGGAAGGGACCCCGAAACTATCCTTGACCAATTATAAATTTGAATCCTAGTGTCCTTTACTTGACAAAATAGCCTTTGTCGGTGTATATCTTGCCCTGTGACCGCATCAACACACAGGCTTTTCACGACAAGGTCATTCCATTTACATTGCACCGCCTGTGAAACCTCGAAGTTAGTGGCCAAAACTGTGCCAACTATACCACCACATCAAAGACATTGGCAGTTGCTTATGTAGCATGGCATAGTGGTTGGTTCGGGTGCTAGTTCGGATTGGAGCACCAGAACCTCGGCATTGCTAAGCTCCACCAGTTCCAACAGCCTCCAAAGGCTTGAGGAACATGTTTTGGGGGTGCTCAATCTCCCCACTTTTTGTTTTCATTTCATTTTATTTTATTTTGATTTCTTTAATTTGTCTTCTTAGATTTTCTCTAATTTTTAGTTAATATTTGTTTTTAGCTTAATTTTCAATTTTATGCATTTTTTCTTAATTTTTTTGTGTGTTTATTTTTGCAAGTTTCTGGTTAATTTTTGGAGCGTAAAGGCAAAGGTACGAAATTTACTTAACTGCGGTACCGCAAGCTACTTACGAAAGTCGCCTTCCTATAGTGCCTTGTCCTCTTGTGCACTATTTTGTCTTTTTATGTTATATATTATTATTATTATTATTATTATTATTTTATATATATATATATATATATATATATATATATATATAGCATATATATACTCTCTTTGCTCTTTACATATATATATAGAATTTGTCTCTCATATATATTAAAAAAATTAAAAAAAATTGAAAAAAAAAAAATTCCAATGTTTGCGAAATTTCACGAAACAACGATGCACCGCATTTGTTTATTTCATAAACTTTCGTCATTTCAGTTTGGAGTGTTTTTAGTACCAGTTGGAAAGCTTAAGTGTAGAATCTAAATATGCCCCAGAAAAGAACCTTTTGAAATTATTATGAATGTGTAATTTTAAAAAATGCTCCAAGCGAGGTCACTTTTTCTCTTTTATTACTCTGCTTGTTTATTTGAAGCGGCGAGTGAGTAAGGTGTCGATGGAAAGCTTGCGAAGTATCCTATCCAAAAATGAGCACATATCATCAAGGAGGTAACACTTCCTTCTCTAAATTTCCAATCCAAGACCCATTGCGGATAATGTGACATTTGGTTGGGGGGAAAGTTAGTGAAGGAAGTGACATTTATTTTTGTTTTTATTTTGAGCAAGCCCATTTAGTGATGTTCAATGGCTTGCTGGTTGTCCTTTTTGTGTTAATTTTTCTAAATTGCACCCACTTTTGTGGTTTAGTAACTTTTAAGTTTGAAAAGTTGAAACTTTGTCTAGTCTTGTCTTTGTTAGATTGGTCCTATGCCTAGTTGAGTGAACGATTAGTTGAATTCTTGTTGTATTTAACCTTTTTCTTCCACCTTTGGCTAACCACACATGACACATCAGGGTTTCTTCAATAACTTTGAAAAAACAGCCTAACCTCCTAGCCTTCTGATAACTGCCTAGTTTAGATTGACCGCACAATAGGTTGGGGCGCGTGAATAGAAGACTGATGTGTCTTAAAATAAAAAGAAAGAGAAAAAGAAAAAGCAAAAAGAAAAAGAAAAGAAAAAAGAAGAAAAATTGCAACACTTTGCCTTGAAACGAGCGCGGTCAGGGGTATATGGTAGCCTTTAAAGCCGTGCCACAAGACTCTTATTTGGTTGGGAGCCCGGAAAGCTTAGTGCTCATTACCGCGGGTGGATGGGTGGAGTTTAGCAAGTTATAGGTGCTGGAGTTTCGAAATCATTTGGAGTACGGGGTGAAACTGAAAGTTAGTGGTGAAGATCCTCATGACATTGCCTAAGCCTTAATTGGGTTGATTAAATCCGGTGATCCAGATTACATGGACTTTGGTGAGGTCGATTCCTCGACATTGCACCTACAACAAGAGTTGTGGAATAAGAGTGGGTTCACGATACATTGCAGTTGGTTGGTGGGCTAAGTGGAGCGGTAGGTTTGGTAGGGGAGAGTGAGTTTGCGGTTTATTGTTGAGCGGTGACGAACACTTGAATTTTGGTGGAAGTTTAAGTTTGATTCAGGGATGGGGCTCTTTTGATACTCAATTTTGTATGGCATTCATTCTCTCAGAGATAGTTATTGGACAAGGCTTGGATGATTCTTACATAGGGTTAGGCATTGCTTCTTAAACCTTTTGAGCTACTGACCTTGTAACATAATTTTGTTATAGTTTATATTTTTTTTTTTAATTTTGTTATTTTCTTCTTGTATTCTTTAAGGGGACCCCAGCAATGTATAGGTTGGGTGTGATTGTACCCCAGCGCTATTTTTGAACCTATTTTTTAATAGGTTTTGGCGCTTTTATTGTACTAATATTATAATTAACCTAATAATTGACATGTTCGAGGTCCACTATTGTGCTTGATTCACATTAGGAAATTTGTTTTGTAGTTTTAGAGGTTGGAAGCCCGAATCGTCCATGTCAATCCAATCATAACAAAGTCGGGTTGATTTCCATCGATTTCATATGGTTTCTATCAATTTAAAATGGCCAGAATGAATATCAAAGCGAAGAAATGGAATAGTGCAGTGGGAATAGTAACGACGGGAGGCTTGATGGAGGCGGTATGCGATGATGAAGAACAATTGCCTAGTAGCCAATTGTTCTACATTTGCGAAAGCTTGTTGTTTTTGCTACAATTTTTGGTTTCTTAGATGTGCCCTTGTAATAGCTTTAGTTTCAATTTTTTTTGTAATTTCCCTTGCTCTGAGCCGTATATAAGCTAGAGTCAAGGTTTGTAACTAATCAATCAATTCGGCAATAGAGAAGCAAGGGCGGCAGTTTCTCGGCAACTTCCTTTTCTCCCATTTTCTTTCCTTTTCTCTCATTTTCTCGGCTGAGCACTCCTGAGGATAACAGCTCGGAGGATGGTTGGCTAGACCTCTTCCTCCTTGAAGAGAGGAGGGTTGTTAGCTAAGTGTGGAAATTGCTCACGATTCCCTTGTTTTTAACGCATGCATTTATGGTTGTTCACGTTCTGCTTTCCTGATAGGTTAAAATCTCTTGGCGTGCTCTCACTAACGTGTATTTGGCAAGCTTTTTTGGGTTCGATGGATACTTTCACTAGATCCACGAGGCCAGGTCAGTTATCTCCCCATTAGTTATCGTAGGGTAGTGTTTTTAGATGTGTTGCTCTTTGCTAGGGACATTTATGCCTAATCAAATGTCATCTTTGAAGGAAAACTCTTAGGCTCTAGGTTTTAAAGCGAATGAGATCGGGTTCGAGCTGATATGTGCAGTCCTCCCCATTTAGGAAAAAGACAGGGGACATGTTGGTTGCCTTAAACCACTAAACCCGGTGGCCCCGGAACACTTCAAGGGGTTCTATTTTATATATTTTTCTTATTTTAGTTTGGTCTGTGAACCATCCGACTCCACACATTTTTACGAAAACACGAAAATCAGTGGGTCACAGTTTTGAACTCCACTTTGCAACTCATTTTATCTGAGGAAAACCCATCCTGAGTTCGACCTAGGCCGCGTATGTTGCAATAGCTTGACTCTGACAGTAGAAAGAATTTATGATATAATGTGTTGATTCCGGCACCTCTTGTAGCACGAATCGGCATCGATGAACAAGCTTATCAAATGGATCATTCAAGTGGCTTTGAGGAATTAAAACTAGTTGCAGAAAAATAAACCATTAATGGTGGAAAAATACATAGATTAAAACATGGAAAACCCACACTTTTTCATCCGAAACCTTCACCTAGTTTTCTTAACTCCAAGGAAACTAAGATTTTAGCCGCTCCTCCTCTTTTCAAGGTTGTTTGGCTGCCAAGAAAGAGAAGAGAGAAAATGAGAGAAAATACGAAAGCTTATGCTACAAGATTTACTGAAAAATGAACTGAATCATTACAAAGTCTTTTCGGGGCTGTTTCCTTTTGAGCCCCTTTCTAGTGCAAAAAGATACAAATAAACTCTAATTACATGAGGGAGTAGGGTGGTAAACGACAAAGAAATACAAAGTCAAAAGAAGGGATGTCGAGTGCGAAATTTCACGGGAAATTTATGTGAAACATTCTTAGGATGCGAAATTTCACGACCTGTAATTTCTCAACCCTTGCGAAATTGTTCTTTGTTTCCTGCCTGCCTTCTAGTTATGCAACTCTGAGTTCCAATTAATCTCTTCATGCTCATTTACATCCCACATCTTGAGATATATAGCTGAGAACGACAAAACTTGCCTGAAAGTCGATTAGTAGCCTTAGCTGGGTCGCCAACAGCTTATATTGGGTCCAATTAAAGTGGCTACTACCAAAGTGCTTAAAACTTAGGTGTTAAGGGTATGAAATATAGCAACATTTAGGTAGTAATAAGTCCTTGCTAGCACTTGGATCCTTCTCATACCCGTTTCCTTGGAGGTTTTCTACGTCTCCTTTCGTGTGGATACCGTTTAGAGATAAACCTAGGACTTGGTTCGTTTCGAGCTGTTGCAAATCCACCCTTTTAAGGATTCTTTTCGGTTTTCATCTTTGGTAGGTAAAAACTTGAGGTCCTTCTTTGTTCAAATTGATTTTGATGCTACGAGGGGTCCTTGGGTGGGATTTTTCTTGCAATTTTTATGTTTCGCTGCTTTTTGGCATGAGTTATGAAGAAATCCCAACATATTCCAGCCGTTTGGGAATGCTTAGGCGAGTCGTAAGTATTAGGAAGCAGCTCGGCTCGGTGAAATAGGCTCGAAGCATTCACGAACTGTTCTGAGCTGTAGTAGGAGTTTAGAGGTGCTTTCAAGACTCGGCTCGTTTAACTTACAGAAAAAAAAATTTATTCATGGGCTTGGTTGCGAACTGTTCACGAGCACAGTTGACTTATTCACTGGCTTTGGATTAATGAACTCTTTCATGGCTGATCGAGCACGTTCTGAGCTTATTCACAGTGACGAAGAAAACGAGTTTGAGGGTTCTATCGGGCTCGGCTGTTCAACTCTGAACCTCTGAAATGATGGTGGGAATAAAGAAAATGTTCATCTAAAATAATGACATCTGTTAAATTAAAAAGATAAAATGATAAAAATTCAATTAACAACTTGATTGGGGATTCGAGGATTAAAATATTAAATGCAGTATTCATTTATGCAGGAAAAAATTTGATGCATGACCTTCTCCGTGTTCCACGAGAGCACGTTCACGGAAGGCTTGCGCGAAACGCGTTGCGGCGAGGCAGTTGCGAGGCACGCTCCGCGAACTATTCACGGCGTGTTCTGGTGACAAGCGAGTTTGAGGTCTTCGAGGGCTCATTCATTCTTCCTGAGCTGAATGATGTTCGGGCTCAACTCGTTTAACTTAATAAATGAGTTCGAGCGAGCTATGAAGTGAGGCAGGCGACTCCTTAGTAAATTTCGACTCGGTTATAGCCCTAACTTCGTCTACTCAAAATATAATTGAATTCGAATCACAATCTCGTAGGAAAAGAGCAAAGAATGATAACACGACTTTAATTGATGTGATGACAAGGACGTGCAATGCATTGGAGAGCCTTGTTACCAACTTTAATCAACAAACAGAAAGATAAGATAAAGTTGTTGGTGAATTGGAAAAACCTTTCAATTTTAGTAGATTGGACGAATTGAAGCTAAATTACCTAATTAAAGTCAAACTTCTATTCAATTTAGGGGGAGATCTCAAGATTGAATGGTGAAACAACTGTATTATGAACATTTATGATTTCATACAATCTTATTATTGTTTGATAGACTTAATTTTGGCGAAAATACTAGTTTTAGATTTTATTAGATATTGTCATATGAACTTCTTATTGTTTGGTATAATTAATTGAATATTGTGATATATTTTAGGGATATATATATATATATATATATATATATATATATATATATATATATATAGATAATATTTTTATGAAAGGAATGATTAAATATTTGTAGAGAGTTGTATGATTTTGTATGAGATTATTTTAAATTATATATTGTTTTGTTTAATCTTAGTATTTAGTAAAAAAAACTATGGAAGTTTATTATTTAAAATCAAGCAAAAAATTACATAAAATCATGTGTGATAGAGTATATTTGTCTGATTTATTTAACTTTTCATTCTAATTCCTATTATTACCAAACAATTAAATGAAAATAAACAATCATTCTCATGTATAATTATTAAACTAATCCAAACACTATGAATGAAATCTAATTATTGATTCCATTTCATGAGAAATAAGAATGGAAAAAAAAAATTTATTCATTCCAATATATCAAACACCCCCTTGCTTTAATATGAGAGTGATGGAAAAGGAAGAAACATAAGTACATCACTCGCTTTTTCACATCATAAGCCTAATGAGAGAGACTAAGGTAACTTTCATTTCTCAAAGGGTCTTAGTTTAGTTCAAATAAAGAAGATTGTTTTTACTATTTTAGTTTAGAAAAATAAGGAAATTATTACAGTATATTTAGTTGTTTTAAAACTGATTTGAAAATACAAAATCTTTTAATTACATTAACACGAAAAGTGTGCTTATTAAACTTAATTTAATGTTGAATGTGTTATTTTTTTAGAATAAAAAAATTAGAGAGCATGTGATATTCTCTCTATTTTCTATTCTCTTTGTATTTTAGAGCAGCCAAAAAGCAAATTTTAAGCTATGGCAAAGCAATGCATGAATTTCTTGTGTTTGATTATAATAAAAAAATACAAAATAAAAATAAAATTTCATATAGAATTAAAATTATAATTTATTAACCCTTTTTTTTCCTTTTTTTCCTTTTCCTTATATTTTTTCACAAATTTTCTAACTACAACATTTTCAAATGTTATTCACACCCTACATTTCTCTTCAACTTTTCAAAGACTATATTTCATCGTATGTATATATATATATATATATATATATATATATATATATATATAGCTAGGTGGGCTGGGATTTTCTTTTTTATCTTTTTAAAGTTTTTTGAAGAAAGTAGTTCTGTGATACTTTACGAGATAACAGTTTTACAGGAAAGAAGAGTCTTTATTTTATTTTTCTATTTTAAAAAATATTTTGTAGAACAAAAGTTATGTTTAAGAATTTTCAATGTCAAATTTTGTGTGTTTTAAAATTTAAAAATAATTTTTTTATAATCATTTTAAAATGATACTATATATAATTACTTTTAAAGAAATATAATTAAGATATATAATTAAAAAATGACTTATTTTAGCCATCTTATCTAAGAGCGACTCGATGGGAGTTCTTAAAGAAATCAGGGTGTCGAATCTTAGTTTGCGATCCTAAATAGTGTTTTGGCCGCCACGAACGGTGTTTTACTCCGTGGTAGGTGGAAATGGGGTCTTAAATTTTAATAATTGATGTTTTTATTAAAATATAATTCAGAAAACTGAGTATGGGATGGGATGCTGTGGATTGTACGAGAGAAAAGTAGCCATGGCCATTTATTTTTCTGGCCTCTTAGATTCTCTACTCGAAGTTGTCGAATATCTTATTACCCTAAACACGGATAGCGTTTTAGCAAATACCACGATCTGTCTCAGATTAGGCGCAGTTTTTTTGTCGTTGAGGTGTCGTTTAGCGGTTATAGGGATGGCGCTGATAGCTCCCGGATTGGAGTTCTGGCTCGTCGAGTAACAAATCTTCACCATAAAATAGACGAAATGGCATAAAGAAGAATGGGTCAGGGTTTATGCAGCTAAAACTAGAATATATTAAAAAAATGACTTATTTCCATAATAAATTAGGTTATGTTTAGTAAATAAAAAATGATAAGAAATACTTTTTTCTTTTTTTCTTTTTTTTTTTGAAAGGAGAAATATGATTTTCCTTTTTTTTTTTGGAAAGAAGAAATATGATTCTCTTATATTTAATTGTATAATGAAAATTCTCAAAGAAAACTAAATGTAAATAAACCACTTACAAAGTTTCATATTTTAAAATTATTTATTTATAATATTGAATTGAATTGAATTTTCCTTTTCTTCAACCTTTATTTTTTTCTATATTCATTCTGTCCGTTTTTTTCCTCTAACCAAACATAATGCAACCGTTTTTCTATTAAAATATTATTTAAACATAATTTTGAGATTCTTAAAAACAGTTTCCAAATACGCCCCTTTCTTTTGAAGTGCTATTTTGGGAAAACGGAGTGAAGCCTTCCTAAAAGTTTAAGACATTGATGATGAAACCTAGCTCATATGATGAAGCATAAGAGAATAATTTATTACATTATAACCAAGGATTGAAATTTCGGATATATCGGCGATATATCGGATATCGAACTACTCGAAGCGATTTTTGATCTGAAAATCGTTTTACGGAAAAAATCGTGAAAAATCGGGAAATATCGTGATATTTAGTGAGCCTCGATGTCGGACCGAAATTTCGGTAGAAATTTGATGAAATGAAACGTGGCGTGGCCGATTTACTTCCAAAATATCGGAGATATATCGGAATATCGGTAAAATATCGAGGAGATATATCGAATCTCCAGTAAATCTCCCGGAAGTGCTCATCGAGATATATATCGGGATATATCGGTGATATATTCAGGATATATCGAAATATATCAAAATGACCCGTATTTGCACAATTAAATCACGCGGTATAATTAAATTCTGAATATATTTTGTGTCCAGCGGTTATTTTGACCAAAAAATACATAAATACCTGCAAAATCATTGATTTGATCGCAAATTCTATCCCAAATGTCAATCTTGTTTCACTCCAAAAATTTTCTTTGCAGATATCTCTTAAATAACTATATATTAGTTTAATATTTTAAATTAGTTAATTTAGTAATAATATATTAATAAATTAACATTTCATGTCGTTAATTTTAAAATCAAGTTATATATTAGTTAATATAGGTAATATGCATATTATAAATTTATAGTATTATATGAAGTTTTCATATTTTAAATTAGTTTAATTTGGCTAATAATATATTAATAAATTAATTTTTCATGTTAGTTAATATTTGAAGCAGTATGTGGATGAACACAATTTCTTATGTAGAAGTTGTAGATCTGATCAGAGACATTTATTCGACATGTTCGATCTTTATAATCGATATTATCGAACGTATGCTTGGTATGAGTATTGTCTTTCTGAAATTTGATCTATCAGTGAATGTTGCCGATTAGTCGCGTCGATCTTACGTTTGATTTTAAAAGCTGTTCACGATGTATATATTTGATTATTAATGTCGTTTCACAGCTTTTAAAAGTATTTTTATGAATTTAAGTAATTTTGTTAATTTTCGATATTTCGATATTAAAAATATCGTAGATATATATAGATATATCCGATATATCAATAAAATCTGATGGAATATATCGAGTAGTGATATTTCGACCTTGATTATAAACTTGTTACCTGCTTCGATATCTCATTAAAATGAGGGATAAAGAGAAAAGGGGTTCCAAGTTTGAATCACGATGAGAATAATTTACTACATTATAACTTACTAACTTAACTTATATGTTATAACGTTCAACAAAGGCTAGCGATAGGAAAAAGAGGGGTTCCAACAATTTACTACATTTGAGTGACTCCGGCAGAGTTCTTGTCGAAAGTGTCGTCGCCATGCCGGCCAAAATAGTGCTCAGTGATAAAAAATCGAGTTAGCGGAGGTAGCGTGAGAGATGGCGAGAATCTGGGTGAGTTTTGGGGTGGCGTATTTGTGAGCTTTGAAGAGAGAATGAAGAGGTTGCAAAATAGCGGTTGGTAGGCCTCTTGTTAGCCAGCGAACATATTCATCCCATGTTGATAAGTTTAATTATATTTTTAATAAAAATATTAAATTATTAAAATATTGGCACATTTTGGCCTTTCTAATTTGAAGTAAAAGCAACATTTTATAGGTCTTAAAAAGCATTTATTGAGATCGTAAAATGACGTTCTTGTCAGATTTGTGGCTCTAGGTGGAGTTCTTTCTTATAAGTAAGGCTTTATATAAGAGATTGATTGCTCAATATTTTTATTAGACAGAGAAAAGGAAAGCGAGGGTACGAGTTCGAGTCCGTTGAGAACGGTTTATTAGATTGTAAATAAAGTGGGAATGGGAAGGAAGGGTGGTGCTTCCTTAGAAGCCAGTTTCCTCAGTATCCCCTCTGAACTTTCTGGGAGTTGTTCCTCAAGCTTCTCACTCCCTTGCTGTCAAGAAAATCTGGAAACACATCAAACACCACAGTCTCAGTTCTGCCTCCTGTTCTCTTTTTCTAATTACTAACACTCAACAACTTTCTCAACTCTTCAGTTCATGAATCAACTAAACTATTCCTACAGTACTCACTTACTTATGTTCAAATCAAATGGGGGTTTTGCACTTAGAAATGGCGATTATGGATTTTCCAGAGCAAGTTCAAACATCTATTATTGAAATGAATCCCTCACTTCTGGATGCCTAATGGAAAAATCACCAAAATGAGAGGCCCATTCCCATATAAAACTAATGGCTTGAAAATGAGAATTAGTTCTTCCTTGCCCTAAATAATACCCCTCTTTTTCTCACCTCTCCAGTCACCCCAACTGAAAATTAGGGTGAGTTTTATCACCATTTCTCTTTTATATGCTCTCTTTAGAGTTTGATGAATGCCCAACATTTTCTTCTAAGGAAGTTCCTTTCGATAAAGTATCCCCTCCATTAATGGGGGTAGCACGAATTTTATCGTAAGAAATTTCAAATTCAAAGAGAAGTAGTTATATTCCTCAAAATCCATGTACTGAATTTTTGAGTACATGACAAGGCTGGAGAGTTGAGAGTGGAGAGTGGAGAGTGGAGTGCTTGCTCTTTATCAGTTAGGTTACCTCCCTTGAATAAATACTGTATGTTTCCTTCCACCCTGCCTGCTGCTGTCTATTAAATCTTTCAACTTCCAACTCCACTAGGCTTTTTCTTGGAATGAGGAAACCAAACTCTTAAATTAGAAGTTACCGAACACTTTCCTTAAAGCCCCATTACTTCTTTCACTAACTGATCCAATCACCGCACTTTTATCCAAATCATCTTTGATCCTGGACTCCCTCAAAACTAGCAGGAGGGCCTGATGTGGTTTCACTATGCCCCAGGTAAGGCTACTTGATTTCCCTTTCGTATATCTTTGTTGATTTTGTGATCGAATTTGGTTTAGGCTTATGTTTGACACGAAGGCCCTTGGTGTGACTTTTGTAAAGAAAAAGTTGAAGAAAAATTAGGGATGCATTGTCTTGCGAGAGGGGCTAGGCCGTTAGGCCGGGCTGCCAACAATCGAGGGGGTGCGAGGTTTGCACACGGTATGGACACTTCTCTTCGGAGTATTTTCGTCAAATTAATATACTAGGGTTTATTTCCCTATTTATTTTATATTTTTGCCAATCTCTCTCAAATTGATAGTGAAGCTTTCTCAGCACTTATGGTTTTTTCCATAGAGGTTTCCGTATAAATCTTGTGTTTTTCGCTTTGTGTGTCATTGATCATAACAAGTCGTATCATAGTCATTAGGTTTTTCGATCTTATGTTGGCAACCGTGGTCGAAATTCCCTTATTAGTTGTAATTACGGATTTCGTTGTGGCAAGTTAAGATGCGCATTGTGCTCGCACAGATGGATCTGGATGAAGCATTGCTAGGGCTTGATAAGATGCCATCATCGTTGACAAAATAGGAGAAAAAACGTAAGGATTGTAAAGCACTATCTTAGATTCACCTTCATTTATCGAATCAGATTCTGCAAGACATTCTAAAGGAGAAGACTAACGATACGTTATGGCTGAAGCTGGAAGAGTGGTGCATGACAAAAAGTCTTACGAGTAAGTTGCATTTGAAGCAGCAATTGTATTCGCACCGTATGGTCTTTAGAAGAGCATCTTACGACCTTTAAAGAAATTGTTGCAAATCTGGAAACTTTGGATGTTAAATATGAATAAGTCGCTTCCTAATTCGTATGCGACTTTCAGAGATACGATTTTATATAATTAAGTGATAACTAATACATACCAGAGTCTATGAGGCTCACATTTTCTAAGGATAAAATGAAGCAATTAATTGTAGGACGCAAGCACATGGAGATATTTGTTGTTTGTCTGTGAGAATAATTCAGTGAACGAAGGAAAAGGTCAAAATCCGAGGTCTAATAAAATCTGTAATTACTCTGAAAAGGGTTACATCAAGAATGAGTGTTTCAAACTGCATAATAGGGAGAGGAAATTTGGGAACAAACAAGGAGATAAATCTTGGAAATCTAGTGAAGCTAGTGTTGTGGAAGTAGATCAGACTAATGGAGAACTTCTGGTTGCGTCAGATGCTAATTTGAGAGCTGGTGAGAATTGGATTTTAGATTTTGGTTGTCAAGACTTCTGACTCCTAATCGGGGTAGTTCTCTACATACGAACTGTGTGCATAAAGTCGCGGTTTTGATGGGTAGCGGCCATTTTGTAAGGTAGCGGTATTAGGAGGATTCAGCATTAAAATGTTTGTGCCAGTACTCTTGTATGAGGTACAAGTGGCAGTGAGCGATGGAGTTTTGAAGATTAGTAAAGGAGCCTTGGTTGTGATGAAGGATCATCAAAAGACAGCCATGAGTGCCATTGTTGCAGGAGATGTTCTGCGGGGTTCCATTGTTGCAGGAGATGCTGCTGTTGCATCTTGTTCATTGTCAAAGGATGATATTATGAAGCTCTGGCACATGAGTCAAAACGGTATGGCAGAGTTTAGTATAAGAGGACTTCTAGATGGGTAGAAAACAAGTAAGTTGCAATTTTGTGAGCACTGGGTTTTTGGGAAATAGAAGCGCGTTAGATTCTCTTCATGAATTCATAAATCAAAGAGGCCGCTTGACTATCTACATTCAGACCTTTGGGGACTTACAAAAGTCTCTTCTACGGGAGGTTTAGGGAGATACTACTTATATGTTGACAATCATTGATGATTACTCACATAAGGTATGGGTATTCTACATGAAACAAAAAAGTGATGTGTTTTCAACATTCAAGGATTGGAAGACAATGATTGAGAAGCAAACAGGGAGGAAAGTGAAGTGTCTTTGCACTAATAATGGGTTAGAGTTTTGTTCTGAAGAGTTTAACACTCTTTGCAAAGAGGGAATTGTTAGACTTCGTACAGATCGTCATACTCCACAACAGAATGGTGTAGCGGAGTGTATGAATAGAACTTTGATGGAGAAGGTCAGATGCATGCTCACAATGCTCGATTATCCAAGTCTTTGGGCCGAAGCGCGTCCATGGTATTTGATCATTTGTTCTTCCTCAGTCGCTATAGAGAAGAAGACTCCTCAAGAGGTATGGTCTAGTAGTCCTGCTACTTATTCAGATTTGAAAATTTTTGAATGCCCTGCATATGCCCATGTTGATAATGGGAAGTTAGAATCTAGATCAATGAAGTGTATATTTCTTGGTTATAGATCTAGTGTGAAAGGCTATAAATTGTGGTGTCCGGAAACCAAGAAATTGGTAATTAGCAAAGATGTGATTTTTGGTGAGACTTCCGTGATCTGATCTTAGCTCCTAGGGACTAGTGTTGAGACCATGCGAGAGGGTTGATAACAATAATGGAGTTTTAGACTTGTTTGATTCCTAGTTCGGATGAGGCGGAGTATTCCTCTGACCCGGTTCTAGTGTAAGGGAGTGTTTATTGCTAGAATGGAGAGAGGACTATTAAGCCACCACGGAAATGGTGAAGCTGATCTGGTTGCATATGCCTTGAGTGTAGCGGGATATGTGAGTCGGTGAAGGCCATCCACTTATGAGAAGAAATGGTAAGTTGCGGTGATTAGTAAGTGGTGCTAGTTGCTATCTGAAGAAGAGAGAGATGGAGTCCCTTCATAAAAATGGGACATGGGACATGGCATAGTTATTTAAGGCGCAAGGCGCATCGAGGCGCAAGGCACATTTGAGGCGCGAGCTTTTTTTATTTGAGGCGCACCCTACCTAATACAAATAAAAATTATATATCTAACTAAATATTGTCTATAATTTTCATCAAATAATAAAATATAATAAAGTAAAGAATATCAAACATTAATAATGAGTACTCCCATCATCCAAACATTCAAAGTTCCAAAACAAAATAACAAACATCATTAGTGTTTCCTATAAATCTAAAATTCAAAGTCTAAGAAAAAATAAGCTCACTTTCATGTATGCATACAGAAATCTAAATAAAAAAGTAAGTCATCAATATCATCCGTCATCCAATCTTCCACTCCCTCCTTCTAGCCGTCTTCCTCTCTCGATGAATATGATCCATCTCTTCGTCTTCATTAATCAAAGCAAAAGAGTACAGGAGTATGTTTAGAGAGCTAGATAGTCTTAAGGTTGGTTTTGGTGTTGGTGTTTTGGTTGCTTTAGCTCTTCTATAAACCTAAGCTCCTCGGCTCACTAGCTCTTACTGACATCACCCCATGTTAAATCATCACCCTCAGCACAAATCATCTTCCTACGGCACCTTCATCTTCCATTCTTCCATCGACCATTAATTTGCTATCATCTATTTCTTTCAAGATAATGGGATCAATGGTATGACGCTCAGCATATCTTTTCATCAAGGTTTGGTTGTACTTAATGTACACCAAACCATTCAAGCATTGATGGTCCAACCTATTTCTCCTCCTGCTATGAATTTGAAAAAACAAATAGTTTTCATGATTATATCTCAATGTTTTAATTTCTAAGAATCTAAGTTACATTAAAGAATGTTGTAAAGAGTCTAAAGACACAAAAATTCAATTGCATGTAATTGCTTTCCCCAGCCAACTTACGTTCTCAAAAAAAAAACTCAATTCCTTTCTGGCAGGATGCACTATGTTAGGTTTGAGGAGCCCTCCATACGAACTTTTGCAAACTTCTAGTATGAACCAGAGCACTTTATTCAGCTACAATTAATATAAATAAATTATTAGTTGAACATTTCACCCTATTTTAACGAACATATATAATAATTTCAATGCACTAATTAACAAAGGCAAGGACTAACACAGGTTTAGTCTTTCTTATTCTAATAGCAAAATCATTTAAAAGGTCTACAGCATGCATGTACAAGTCCTAGTTGTGATATAATTGCATCTTGTTCATCTCTATTTTTCACCGATATCGACATGCGACTACATACATCTTCAAGATTTTTTGAATCTAGGTCCACTCTAATCCTTTTGTATCATAATGAAGCGTGGGTTCAAATGACTGAATACAAAGGCCCAGTGAAATTCAAACCTCCGCCTCATCAATGATTTCTGATTTCCCTATACTTCTCTTCATTTCCCATTAAAGCTTTTTGACAATGATTTCCTTCACCTTTTCCTTGGTACGCATAAATGTAGCCGGCCAGGAGAACCTTTTTCATCCACCGACCAAAGCACCACCGTGCAGAGGGCGAGCACGTAGACAAAACACTACAGTGTTCCAAAAAGAAGACATGTATATTATATTGGCTACATTTTTTCCCTGCTCGTTTGCCCATTTACTCGTTTGCCCATTTACTTTCTATCCAATCTGAACTAGTAAACATCTTCCTCGAGTTGTTTCTTTGTTCATTGATACGGGATAAGGCGATAAAGGCCGTTCGCAGGCAGGAGTTTTAACGGGGGCCTTAACAGCTCCCTTTGCTCGATCAAATAGCCTCATCATGTTAAGCGAGCAGTTCTATTATGATGTAGTGGCTTATGAATGAAACTCTGCATTCTTCTTGAGTGTGGCATAGTGGATTTCCGATATCTTCTAGTATCAAATTCGAGTGATATGCGACACATGATGTCGATACAAATGTGGTCACCGACATCAACTTCCACCATAATTTAAACAAATAATAAATTGATATTCATTAATCACTTTACATACAAAAGTAAATGAAAATTTGAATTAAATTATAACTACACAAGCCACATAATTTTGAAGCATTATTTTATCACTTGAAACAGCATTAAAGCCGCTGACTTATCCACCAATGTCGAAGTAATTGACAATTGCTCTCAGTCTTGACCATAGAAGAAGCATCGATAGATTTCATAAACATGGTCCCTCTTGAAGAATTCACTAAGAAATTCATCAGACCTTTCCTTCTAACTCAGTCCGTCATCGACGCCGTTGAACATCCATTTTTGTTCCATTTTGTGAAATGATCCTTCATTGAATCCTTTGTAAGTGTCAATTCTTTCTTGAGGTTAGTAACCCTTACATCATGAAAACTTGGTCCCTTAGCAACCCACACCATATTACGCTGATTGCCTAAAGCATTGGTTGGGAAACTAGCATAGTTCACACACTCATTAAATGGAATTAGTGGCATCATACATCCATCCTCTGAAATAGTTTATTAGCTCTCTCGTGGCCTCTTCTTGTAGGCATTGTTGATAGTAGTTTGAGTATTTTTTCTATTTTGAACAACCCGTTTCGGATTAGGAGTGAAGAAATGATCCATAGGACCTTTGCCTTATTCTCTTTGACAACTGCACTACCACTACCACCACTTCCCCCTCCATTTGCTACCACCACTAGAACATCCTTTCTTCATTTTACTAAAGTAACCTCAAGGGTCTCTTCCATCTTCATCTTGGAACCCGAACATATCCTCATTCACATTATGACTCCCAAAACTCTTTTGATTTTTGAATTTTTTACTATATATAATCTTCTATTTCTTTCTAACATGTTAAGGACATCTTATGCCTTTTGAATTTAATCATCGACAAGGTGTTGCTTTTGTCTATAAATGTCTCCTTTAGTAACTTTATCACAAAAAATACAAGTGAGTGTATTTGTATCTTTCTCATTTAATAAACGAGCATATTTCCATCTTGGATCTTTTCTTCCACTTGCGGCCTCTACTTCAACTTCAATCTCTTTGTCAATTTTTGTATCTTCTGACAAATCCCAACAATAAAATAACAATTATATTGAGAAAAATGAAAAATATACATAATATATTATATATTATAAATCTATAAATTATAAACATACTCCATGTTTGCCAAACAAATAAAAGCTATTAAATTTTGTTCGATTTGCTTCATAATTTTTCATAATTTATTTTCTATTTTAAATTAATTTCCAGTTTTTCCTATTTTGTGCATTAATTTTCTGAAATTTTGTATTTTTTTTGAAAAAATTTTCCTCTATTTTTAAGAATGTTTCTCTACTTTTATAAGAATTTTTCTGACAAAAATGGAAAATGAAAAAAATACCTCTTTGAGTCTTCTTCAATATTTCTTGAGCCAGTTTGAGTGTTTTGAAGGCTTTTTAGGGTTTAAGATGTATCAGAGAAGGGGGGTTTTATAGGGCTTAAGGTTGAAGTTACCCAAGCGACTGTCGTTTTGGTTCTTTGAAAGCTTAAAGCGATCTTGGATTTTGGAATAGTTTTTAAGCTGGCAACGTTTTGGAGGTGTCGTTTTATAAAAAAACAAACTGCACCCCAAGCGTCGTCGTTTTGGGGTGTTCTGAACCACAAAAGCGGTAACCACTAAAAAAGCGACATCATTTTTTGGGTGTTTTGATTTTAAAACCAAACCCCGACCCAGCGGCGTCGTTTTAGTTCGAGTGGTCTTTCAAAGAACCACTGGGCTCCATCTTCAGCTACTTCACGGCGACGCAAGCCTTTGCTGCTCTACCATTTCTTGGCTGACTCAGCCTCTCACGAAGCGCCCTTGATACGGCAGATTTCTCCATTTTAAATGACGAAAAAGGAAAAAAAAAAAGGAGAAGAAAGGGAAGAAGGAGAAGAATGGCGTACCTGGTGAGACAGCGGCTGGAAGCCTAGAGGCCCTGGACCAATTTCGGCGCCTCACACCCCTGCGCTTTACCTGAAGTGAGGCGTTTTCACCAGGAGTGGTGGCACCTGAGCTTTAGGCGCGCCTTTCATAACTATGGGACATGGTGAGGCTACCTAAAGGGAAGAAATCCATTCGATGCAAGTGGGTGTTCAAGAAGAAAGAAGGCATAGTAGGAGTTAAGAATGCAAGGTACAAAGCAAGACTAGTTGCTAAGGTTTCGTTCAGATTCAGTTGTTGAAACCACTGGATCTGATCTCTCTCTAATGGTGACCTTAGCTACATTAGAGCTTTGCTTGGGATTGTTGCTTTTCTTGATTATGAGCTTGAGCATTGGATGTGATAGCAATTTTCACATGGGGGCTTAGGAGGACATCTATATACGCGACGAGAGGGTTTTAAGTTTAAGTGGGGACTATGTTTGCCTACTTAAGAGGTCTCTTTATGGTCTGAAACAGTCTCTTAGACAATGGTAGAAGAGATTTGACTCATTCATTATCTCGTGATTTTAAGAGAAGTGGCTTTGATAGTTGTATGCCCGAATAATGCGATGATGAGTCATTTACGTATCTGCGCTCTTATATGTTGATGACAATGCTAAATGACAACGAAAGAAGAGATAAGACTATAAAGTATGACTTAATAATGAGTTTGAGATAGATCTGGGAGCGACGAAAGTGCCCAGGATGGAGATTACGGGGATAGGCGGCGGGAAGATTGTCGCAGGTCGGAAAGGATATGTTGAAGGTACTTCATGATTGACATATGTAGAATCTGACTGTTACAACTCACTTCTGACTCATTTCGGACCTTCATTTGTCTATGTCCCTGCAGTCGAATGGGGAGGTTGACTACATGTCTAAAGTCTGTATTCTGATGTTATTGGTTCTTTGATGTATGCCATAGTATGTTTGTCAGTTGGCCTATCACGATCGTGCAGTCAACATGTACATGGCAAAACCTAGCAAAGACATTGAAAAGCAATTCGTGGATCATCACGATACTTAGTGAATCTAGTAGTGGTTTTGCAATTTGGTGGGGTAGATATGGAGTTAAGGTATGTTGATTTTGATTATGCTAGAGATCTAATGGAGAGGATCACTTACAAGATACGTGTTCACCATTAAAGGTCGTGCTATTAGTTGGAAAGCTACTCTTTAGTCAATAGTAGCTTTGCACATTAGTAGAGTACATGGCGGTTACATAAAGCTTGGCAGGCCATGATTATTGAAGGATTTAGGAAGGCTAATTGATTAGTTGAAAATCAGTACATTAATGTTTTGTGATAGCCAGAGTGCTATATTTCTCACCAAAGATCGGATGTTTCATGAGAAGACAAAACATATCAATGTGAGGTATCATTTTGTCACATGATTAACACTCAGCGTTGTTGACAATTATTTGTGGTAAAAGTTGGAACCTAAAATCCTACATATATGATGACCAGTCACTTCCACATAGCCCATTTGTGCATTGTTGAGCTTGGTTGGACCAGTTGTTGAGTTTTGCCCTATGGGGCTTTGTTGTGAAAGGAGTATGGTTTTGATCTTGTTTTAAGATATAAAGTCCGTAGGCGTTTTTCTGTTATGATAGGAATTCGTGTCAAGGTGGAGATTGTTGATTTTTGTGACCTGAATTTAGTTTTGTGCTTATGTAAAGCCCCAGGCCCATAGGTCGCGACTTTGTGAAAGAAAGTTGAGAAAAATTAGGGATCGATGTGGTAGTAGAGGCTAGGCCATTGGGCTGGGCACGCCAGTCCTGACTTATCCCGAGGGGAGTGCGGGGCTTGCCCGGGTCGTATAGACCTTTACTAGCTCTGGGTATTTTATTGAGTGTATACTAGGGTTTTATTTCCTATTCATTGTATTTTTGTAATCTCAGGTGTTAGTGAAGAACTCCATTTGCCCTTGGTTTTCTCGTAAGGGTTTCCGCATAAATCTTATGTTTTTCCTTTATTTCATATTTCTTTATTGTGTCATTGGTCATAACATATGCCTTGCCTTCACCATCTCCCTTCATCACTTAAATAACAAATGGGATAATGGGTCATCCTATTGAGGTTGCTTCAGATATTAAAAATGAAGTGCTAAAGTAACTCTTTCAAGTTACCTTTTAAGATGCCCAAAAACTTGACTAACCTCAAGTCATGAATTTAACTATGCTATAAGAACCTATGTGTTTTCACTTTGCAAGGCAAGATTTCATGTAGAAAACAAAAGAAAAATAAAAGCGAAAGGACTTTTGGTTTTTCCAGAAATAAGAATTTTTTTCCCTATCTTTCTTTGTTTTGTTTTAGGAGACAAGAAAACTTTTCTTTATGGGTTTTCTTATGGAGTATTCTCGAGAGGGAAGCGAATCTTTATATTTATTTATTTATTTAATAGTTCTCGAGTTTATGGTAGTCTTTGAACTCCTAGAATTGGCTCCCTTAAATCTCTCATATATTAGGTTGAGTTGGATCATTACTTGAAGCGACCAAAGCCTACTCCTGAAAAGCTAGTTGGACACCTTTAGCCATAGTATCATATTTGTCTACGTGTGCTATGTGAGGATATTGCATGAATGACTTTCCTTTATTGCTCTTGCGATGCAGAAAAATTGTTTCCAATTAATATGAAAGTAATGTTTACACGTCTTTATATACAACTCTGAAGAATAAAAATTCAACTTTCCTGTTGATCGGATGCGATCAACACCTACCCAGTGCTTTTTATTGACGGCTATGATTCTATCTACATAAGGAAGAAAATCGGTAATATGAATCATGGTAGTTTCAATCTACTAGGCGCCCGATCCCGCCAGTCTTCATCACAACATTAAAATCTTGCAGATTCTAGCACTCCCCCTCAAGGTGGAATGTAAATGTTTTTCATTCCTAGCTTGTTCACCATATCTTTAAAGCTCGGCTTGTATAAACCTTTTGTCAAAATATCAATCATTTGTTCTTTAGTCGAAATGTATGTCATGCAGGTAGTCCCATTATCTATCTTCTCTTTGATGAAGTGACAATCAACTTCCACATGTTTTGTCCTCTCATGATGAGTAGGATTGTGAACAATACTAACTGTAGACTTACTGTCACAATAAAGCTTCATAGGATAGTTACTTGAGATTTGTAATTCTTTCAGTAGTCTTGTGAGCCACATCCCTTCACATATGCCATGAGCTAAGGCTCGAAATTTAGCTTTCGCACTACTCTTTGCTACTATAGGTTGTTTCTTGCTTCTCTAAGTTACTAGATTTCCCCAAACATAGGTACAACAACCAGAAGTTGATCTTCTATTTACAGAGGATCCTATCCAACCGGCATCTGTGTACACACTTCCACCATCATGTTGTCCTTTTTCTTGAAGAACAACCCTCTCCCATAGTGTTTTTTAAATACCTCAATATCCTTTGGACTGCCTCAAGGTGCCTCTCCTTTGGTGAGTGCATATTGACCTGCACATGCAAGGTAATGTACGGGCGAATTGTATGCGAAATAAATTAAGCTTGCCTACTAATTCTTTGTTTCACTCTTTGTTCACCTCTTTGCCACCTTCAAGTCCAAGTTTTACATTGGGCTCCATAGGTGTCTCAACTAGTTTACATCCCATCATTCATGTGTCACGAAGAAAATCTAAAATATATGTCCTTTGAGAGGGCTACTATACCCAGATCATAGCCTGTGACCCATTCAGTACTTGTGATACTGATCTTTAAAGTTCAAATTTTTCTACCAAGAATTCTTTTAAATGTTCCATTTCATCATAGTCATCTCTTGTTATATCATGTACATACACTATCAGAATAATCCTTTTTCCACTCTTGCTTGTAAAAATGGGTATGATCTGCTTATGATTGTTAGAAACCATGTTTCTTCATAGATTGAGTAAACCTCTCGAACCACTCTCTTAGAGACTGTTTCAAGCCATAAAGAGATTTTTTTAACTTGCAGACCAAGTTTTCTTTATGTATGAACCCTAGTGGTGGATCCATGTACACTTCTTTGTGTAGGTCTCCATTTAGGAATGCATTTTTCACATCTAGTTGTTGAAGTGGCGATTTAGGTTTTGCTTTGCTCACGTGAAGATCTTTGATTGAATTGAGCCAGCGTCGGTCACGAATGTCTCCTTGTAGTTTATTCCAAATGTTTGAGTGAAGCCCTTAGTAACTAATCTTGCTTAATACCTGTTGACACGAACATCTGCATTAAATTTGACAATGAACACCCTTTTGCAACCAACTGTAGTTTTCCTTCTTGGAAGCTCTACAACCTCCCATGTATGATTTCTTTCTAAAGCTCCCCTTTCTTCCAAAACCACCTCCTTCCATTTTTTATCTGAAAGAGCTTCTTCAATGTTTCTTGGTATTTCAATGTTTGTCAAAGCAATAGTAAAGGCATAAAACTTTGGAGACAATCTATCATGGGAAACAAATTTTGAGATTGTGTGTTAGGTACATGCTCTTACACCCTTCCTAATAGCAATTGGAAGACAGATATCTTCTACGCAGTGCATGCTTGCTTGGGAAGTTTAACTCTTCATCCTTAACATCTTTGGTGGTCTCGGGACTTTTAACAAGAGCCGGAATTGGTTCAAATTCTTGGCATTGTTGAGTATCGAGGCTTATCCTTTATTTGTGAGAATGTTTTCTTGCGAGAATAAACATTCTCTTTCATCATCCTTTTTGTGGCACAATAGGTTCGATGGGTTCATTTGTAGTGGGCAAAGGAAGCATTACACCAGGTTCAACTGAAGTGGGAAAAGGAATAGTTGGTAAAAGGTTGGGCACTTCAAGTGACACCTGAGGTTCAAACTCTTCCCAAGACTTTGCTTCACCTTGAACCTCCCCCTGAAGCTAGGATTTGGGAAAGAATGATTGTTTTTCAAAAAAGGTGACATCCATTGACACAAATATTTGATGGAGAATGGGAGAGTAACATTTATACCATTTTTGAGTAGATGAATACCCAATGAACACACACTTGACAGATTTTGGTCAAGTTTTGATTTGTTTTCCGATGATCATGGAAAAACACAGTGCATCCGAAGGTTTTTTGAGGGATGGATGAGGGGAAACAAAACAATGGATAAGTTTGTATAAGGACAGACACGAGTGTTTTGAAATTAAGTACCTTTGATGGAATACAATTTATGAGATGACAGGCAGTAAGGATAGCTTCCCCCCATAAATACTTTGGAACCGACATGGTAAACATTAGAGCTCTAGCAACTTCTAATAAGTGATTTTTTCTCTCTGCTACCCCATTTTGTTGTGGGGTATCGATACATGAACTTTGGTGAATGATACCATTTGTTGCTAGAAAGTCTCTTAAGAGAGTTTTGAAATATTCAGTTCTATTATTAGTTCTCAAAACTTTGATTGTGGCGCGAAATTGGTTTTTTACCATAGCATGAAAACTTTGAAAGATTTTTGTAACTTCAAACTTTTCTTTGAAAAGATAAAAGTGTGATCATCGATAGATATAACCGACCATCCTTGTACCTATGACATTATGAATGCGAGATGGTCCCCATACATCACTATGAACGAGGGAAAATGGGCTTGACTCTTTGTAGGGTTTAGCTGGAAAAGATGTTCTTATGTGTTCAGCAAGTTGGCATATTTCACAATGAAAATCTTTTGGATCTTTGTTCATAAATAGCCCAGGAAACAAGCGTTTAAGATAATGAAAATTTGGGTGGCCTTACCTGCAATGCCACAATAGTACATCTTTATTTAGGACAAATGGTTGGGCAATGTCAGCCATTATGGCTTTCTTATCCTTGCATTCACCATTCTCAAAGTAGTAGAGTCCACCTTTCTATCTAGCAATGCCAATCACATCTTCCTCGACCCTTGTCCTTGTATTAGACACATATCATTAGAGAAATTAAATTTAGGCAATTAAGGTCTTGAGTCAATTTATTGATCGACACAAGATTGCAAGCTAGAATTTGGAACATGTAACACGGAATGTAGAACAAGTTGTTTGACAAGCGCATAGAACCTTTTTAGTGAAAGTTCCATCTACTATTTTAACTCTTATGTTCCCATGACATGGCATATAAGAGTAAAATGATAATAATAATTCACTTGTCATGTGCTCAAACTCAAGCGCTTAAAATCAAATATCCAAGGTGTTTCTTTTATTACATGGAAGATTGTACCTTGATGAGCAAAATTACTAGTGGCTTTAGGGGCTATCACAAATGTTGATTGGGGAGATTTAGCAATTGTTCAAGCCGATCTTTAATAAAAAAAAAAACACATTTTGATTCAGGACTGCTAGTCCTATCCATTTTCTCCTCAATTGTAGCTTGAAGAGCTCTTCCTTGACCTTGCCTTCGAGGTTTCGTGTTTACCATGGAGATCCCAACAGCTTTCTCACGTATGACCTAACCTGTTACAATGTGAGCAGCGAGGTCTTTGACTTGATTTTTGATCAGTTGATTTGTTGGCAAAATTCTTATGGCAAGACCAGTCATTTTCTAGGCTAATGGCCAAAAATGGGGCTAGTTGGTCCCTTTTTTTTTGCCAATCATCACCTTCGTCAGCTAGCTTCACGTTAGACCTCTGCAAAGAAACTCACTCAGGTGAAAGGAGTAGTCTTGACCAAGAATCCGACCACGTACTTCATCTAAATATTTGTTCAAGCCAGTTAAAGTTCATATAAACTCTGTTTAGAGGTGCTTCTGACTTCTTATTTGCTCTCAAAGATCTCCCGGCCCCTGCGTATAATGCATATTTAATTCTTGCCATAGCATTTGCAGGGAATTACAGTATCCAGTGATGTCATTAGTACCTTGTTGGAGAACCTTGAGTTTATTTTTAATCTCAAAAACTTGTGAAGTATTCTCAAGGTCTGAGTAGTTTTCCTTCACAGCATCCCATATAGCCTTTGTAGTTCGTGAAAACAAGTGCGACTGATGTGTGGCTCCATCGAATTGATGAGCGAGGCCATGACGAGTGAGTTGTTGAGTTTCCAATTGGCGTAGGTCGGGTCCATGTTATTTGGATGCTTTGGCGCCAATGGCCAGTAGTCAAGTCTCCACTTTCTCTAAGTATGGGCTTAACACATTTGCAGCCATTGGAGAAATTTTTCCATCAACTTGTGATTAGTGATCTGGTGAGGAACCTTCTCCAAGGCTATGCAGTCACAGTCACAGATGAGGTAAGGGTTGGTGACTAGTGATGAAACATTCTCCTTCTCTTCACTCATATTTGTTCACAATAAAAAAAAAAGAGACTTTGAGCAAAGGAAAAGGAACCAGCTCTGATACCATAAAAGTTTGAGAAAGAAACTATTTCAATCAATATGAAAGTAATTTACTCATGTCTATTTATATACGGCTCTGAAAGGACGGATAAAAAAAAAAAAAATTCAACTTTCCTAATCAATCAGATATCAATCCAGCACCCTACCAATTCTTTTTATTGACCATTTTATGATTCTATCCACAGAACCAAGAAAATCAGTAATATGAATCACTAATTAGTTGTCAATCTATTAGATGTCAATCTCTTGATCTTCATCAAAACATTAAAATCTTGCAGATTCTAACACTCTTCCATAAGTTTTATTGACAGCTTGTTATACACAAGTGTGTAATCCCAGTATCTGATTGCAGGACATAATGAATCAGTAACATACAGAAACAAATTGTAATCCTATGATATTTTATGTTGCATTTTTATCAGAGAAGTTCGTATTTCAATACATAGGCTGTCATTGTAAAAAATGTAAAATAATTGTTTGATGAATCTCCTAAAAGCTCATGGTACAGGTTTAAGGAAAAACTAGCTAAATATTCTCTGGACATTAACTTTGCTAAAAAAAGTTACACTGATTTTTTTTTTTTACTGTTTTCACTTATGATGAAATGCAGTACCAAGTGCCTCTAAGACTACTGGAAGTTTGTTGGGTAGAGAGACAAACAAACAAATGCTAATAGTCATTTCTGGACTTCACAAGCAGGCAAATTGTGGATCAAACCCATGATCTTCTATCAAAACCTTGCTCTGATACCATGTTACATTATCAATTTCCTTAAAAGTTCTGGCTTGTAGATTTTGATTTAATATGAATATCATACTTCTTAATAGTTGAGGAGATGGTTATCAGTTAGTAATAATAAACCACGATAATCCTCCAAACTGATAAGTAAACTTGTTTAGAAGCCTTGCATGCCTTCCATTTCTCTCATTTTTATTGAGACAATGTAGTTTATCTTTCTCGTTCACTTGGCATGACCTAATTATAATGTTTGCAATTCTAAAAATAGAAAGAAGTTTTATGATAAATTTGGGATATTGATGGAAAAAGACACGATTGGATTCCTAGATACTGCAAAATTGTTGTCCACATATTGTGTGAAAGCTGGTTGATATTAGTCTTGCCTTTTCGGAACTCTTATGATCAATTTGGGCTGTTATTGAGAAGATTCTTTTACATTTGGTAACCCTTTGTTAATTGTTGTGCTTCATGACTAGATTCTCTAATATGAGTCACTTGAAGACATGGCCTAGGAAAACTACATTATGCATAGGCATAACACATCCCATCAGGTTGCTTTCTGAGTTTTATTTGTGGATACTGGAATCTGACTGGTGATTGTGTAATTCCTGTGGTTTATTAGTCTTATATGATTCTACTCTTATTCCTTTGCAAAATTATATTCGCTGCAGATTGATCATCACTAGAATAGGTCTGGTTGGTATTCTTGCCAAGTGAAAATGAAACAGAATCTGATTCCTATAGTAAGTGCCTCATTCATTCTTGGCATGGTAACAAAATGCTCAAAATATTTTTATGAACTTTGGATTTATCTCCAAATTTCACCATTGTTACTGAAGTAACATGAAAATTAAGTTTGCCCAGATAATGTGCACTCTCATCTATGAGGTCTTCATTTTTAATTATTGGGCATATAGCACATCTAAATGGTTGTATTGATCTATTTTGGAAAGGGAGTGTTTTCAAGTTGCTTATTATACATTCTGTCTGTGTCTCTGAACTACCATCGTGGTCTTCTGGATGACGGAATTCTCCTTGGCTATAATGTGTGCTTCTGAATTTTGATGCTGGTATTTCCACTCCCAACCTATCAAATATATCCATGTCCTTCTAATGTTGATTTATGAAAAATGTCTCTGTGAGATTCACAAAAGGGTTGAACATTCTTATTATTGCAGTGGCATGTGAAGAGCTAGGTGAAAATGGTATGATAGAGGTTGGCCTTTGAAAATAACTCCTTTTCTTTGCTTCTAAGGAGGCTTAATCATCATCTTTGAATCCGACTACTAAAGGTCAGGTTCAGGTTCTTGTTCTTGGTCTGTTGCAATTTGCTTTTGGGCCCCCTTCAAATCAATGTTTTAAAAACAGGTTTGGTGACTGAACTGAAAAAGATTAAATCGGGACCGAAAAGGTGGTCGAGGCAAGGTAGCAGTACTGTTCAACTAGTTTTGTTTTCTTCCAATAATTAGAATGCCAAACAAAGACTAATAATGGTAAAAGCTAGTCATTTTAAACGAAAACTGCTGCTTTGATGAAGGGTGTTGGGAGCTACCATTTCCCTAATTAAAGAATGACCACCATGGCTTTGTCTCCCTCCAATCCTCTTGCTAGCAAAATGGAATGTGGGGCATCCTTTGTCTGCCATTGGCATTCGAAATTGTTGACAAGAACAGAAAAAGACAAGGTAATGAGGTATAGAATATTTTGAATAACCTATCTCTCTTTTGCATTATTCAACACACAATTCATGAAAAAGAACAAGCACGTCTCAATGAGAACAAAAATAAAGTAATTGCTTTGATTTTTCTGATAAATTGATAAAAATGATGAAAATCCCTAAAACAAACTCTATAATATCTATTTATATCTTAGACATAATAGTATAATAAAAATAAAATAATATTCTAAAACAATAATAAATAAAAATATCCTAAAAATAAAGATAATATCTCAAAATAACCATAATAAGGATTTTGGTCCGAATGAGCTATAGAACATTTTGAATAATCTATCTCTCTTTTGCATTATTCAATGGGTAGCCAAGAACTAACCAATGTGTTTACTCTTCTTGGGATATATAGAAGTTATTGGTAGATACTTGCATATGGTCCTGACTCCTCACACAATGACAACATCTTCATCTTAACTTTCATATATGCCATCATAAGATAAGGCGAGGGATATGTGGAATTAGTTACATCTTTTTGTGCACAATATGATCAAGGGTAGAGACCCCACCCATCCTTGCTTATTGCTATTCAACATCCATTTGAACAAGAGTGAAAGAAAAGTAAAATTTTGTGAACCAAAAAAAGATTAACGGAAGCGCCATTTGGTTCGCATTTTTAAATATGATTTTGAAAGCATGGCATTTATTTTGTGTTTCCTAAATTGATGCTTATTTTAATGAAACGTTTTTGTGTTTTTGAATAAAGAAAGCCCGATGTCAAATGTGTTTTCGTTGTTTGTGAGGATAGAAAATAATTTTTCAAAAATAGAAACCAAATATCCCTAATTCTCCTTGCGTGTTTTCTGTGAATCTTCCGGTTGCTTATAAAGTATCTAAGCAAAATTTGCACGACATTGACAATACCGATTTGCTTCTACGGAACCAACTATTTAGTTTAGATAAAACAAATTCCCTAGTAACTTTCTTGGAAAGCAAATGGACGCTTATAGACCGGATTGTCTAAATGGTATTTACGTTCCAAGTGATGAACAACTTTCAAGCTGCCCTTAGCTCAAATCAAGAAAGCTTTTGAGAATAATTATTTTCTCTCTCTCTCTCTCTCTCTCTCTCTATATATATATATATATATATATATATATATATATATATATATTGTTTTTATTTAAGAAATGCAAAAACCCTCATTTGGGATTGTGAAGTTTGAAAATGATTATTATATATTGTAGTGGGGTCGAAGTATTGATCAGTTGATGGCAAGGTTGGAAATATCGGTTTCGATGGATATATCGATGCTGCATTTTATATGGATATATCTCGGATATAGATATATCGGTGGATATTTTATGAATATCGATATAGAAAATTAATCTTTGAAATTAAATAAAATATTTTTAAATGTGTAAAAATAGCGTTAATAATCAGTATATAATTCTGATGAGTTTTAAAATCGAAAATGAAGATTGATGTGACTCAGGTGCAGCTTGTTTGATGGATAGATCCAATTTCGGTAAAGGCAATCTCATGCAAAGGCAGGTATTCAGATAATATTGATTATAAGATTGAGCATAATCGTGAATAAATGTCTTGAAACTTTGTATCTACGAAACTACATGGATAGGAAATTGAGGTTAATATAATCTATTTGAATATTAAGCTAACGTAGAAAAATTAATTTATTAATATATTATTACTAAATTAAATTAATTTAAAATATGAAAGCTTACGTATAATACTATAAATTTATAATATGCATACGATATTAACTAATATATAACTTGATTTTAAAATTAACGAACATGAAATGTTAATTTATTATATATTACTACTAAATTAACTAATTTAAAATATTAAACTAATATATGGTTATTTAAGAGATACTCCTTGAAAGAAATTTTTTGGAGTGAAACCTGAAGATTGGATATTGGTAGAAGATTTGTGATCAGGTGAATGATTTTAGAGGTATTTATAGATTTTTTTTTTTTTTGGGTGAAAATAACTTAGTTGGATGAATTGAAATATATTTGTAATTTAATTATAGTAGTTGGGTTAATTTTGGTGCAAACAAAATTCGTTTTGATATATTTGATATATCTGGAGTATATCTCCAGATATTTTCTTTGGAGTATTTCGGAGTATATGCCGAATGTTTTTGCGAATATTTGGAGTATATCTCAGATGTTTTGAAGCGAAAAAATCGATCGCGGCGGCGTATGTTTCTACTGCAGAAATTTTGGTCAGATAAAATATATGACGAAATATCGTAGATGTTCCTACAGATTTTGCGATTTTCGCATGGCGATTTTACGTATGTCGTTTGAGTGAGGCGATGTCCAGATATATAAATGGAATATATCATTTTATCATATCGAAATTTCAATCCTTGGTTGATGGGGGGTGGTTCAGGTCAAGTTGTCATGTCTGATCAAATAACAATGAAAGAAAATTCTAACATATATCCCTCAATTAAATTTAAGCGTATTGTCATATCTCCATTGAACTTTTTTTCCATCTCATTTTATGATAAAGACATAAAGGCACAACCATAGTGAGGGACTGAAATGTCGGGGAATTTAGTGAAATATCCCTCAAATTTCGACTATTGGTGGGTCTCCCAGTCAGATATTTCATCAAATATCCTCCAGGATGAATATTGTTGATTTTTTTGACAAATCTCCAACCAAAACCTTTAGGTTGAATCTTGTTTTAACAATAGGGGGAATTATGTAACCCTGCTATAAAGGATCCAAATGAAGAAAAATAGAACGCTATTTTTAAATAAATTCGGCATGTGATAGTAGGGGTATAATTGAGTGGTCGATCTGAAAATTGATTGGTGCAATTGATTAAAAAAGCTCGAAAGCTCGAGCTTGATCGAGATTTAACTCAAATGTTAATTCATTTCAAAAAAAAATATTTATTCTTGAATCGATAAAGCTCGAATCGATTAAAATTAATAAATAATTATCTTAAACTATTTCCAAGAATGGTTTCGAGTTTGACTCGATTAATTTCGCGAGCAGAACTGAGTCGGGTATTGTGATCTTTGTCTTTCATTGGAAGCCAATTATTAAATATTCAGTCTTCTGAGTCGGGTGATTGATAAAAATTAAATTCCAATTAGGTGCGAATTGAGCATTCGTTCTGACTCTCATTGATTATTACAAATTTATTGAATCTGTTTAAAACAAAAGAAGTAGAGAAAGAAGATTATAAAGAAAGCCAAAGTATAGATCGAGAAGAAAGATCGTACCAGACTGTCTCTCGCCAACAAAGTCGCATGTAGGTGGTCTTTGAGATTTGCTGCGTCTGCCGTGATAAAACGATATTATTTGGAGGATGGTAGAGTAGCACACCAGTGAAATTCTCTGACAGACATAAATGACATTCGTACTTTTCACTTGAAATAGAAACAAGATTTAATGATATCTCAGAGAATTTTAGAGAATTTTCCTTTCAAAAATCTACATACCAAAGATAGTTGAACCCTCTCTTTATATAGGCTCAAGCAAAATAAACCATCAACGGAAGAAATGAATCAAAATTTAAAATCATCCAACGTTTTCAGATAGGTTTTGAAAAAGAATTAAAACCAAATAAATCCATCCGTTAAAACATAAATCCGGAATTAATTTCATTCACTCTCTAACAGAAATTCTATCATTGATGACTCCACCAAATTAATTAAAACATGGAGTGAAATAGTAAAATGTTACTCATTATGTTGAACTACATTATTTAAAATAATAATCTGGCAGCATCTTTCATTTAAGTTAATATAGCATATTTTCTCAATGTATAAACTACTTGAAGATATAAACAATTTTGTCAAATGTAACATATTTTTACCTAATATAGACTTCGATGTAGCAAAAGTATATTATATTCTGTAAGTATATTATATTACGTAAAAGTTTATTAAACAGAACGAGGGAATGTTCTGATAGACGAAAGTTTATTACGTTAGCATGTTGGGCGTATTGCATTCACATAGGAAGCATTTAAGCTCAACACATAAAAGGCATTTGTCTTAATAAAGGGAGTTAATATTATTTCACTGCACGTCTTAATTAATTTGATGTACTCATCACATGTTTAAATAATTTCAAAAAGTTGCCTTCTATTTTCTTCTTTACAGCATGTTTACATAATTCCCCCTTACCCAATAATATAAACTTCCTCAAACCTATTTTAACTTTATTACTAAAATATATTTTAGGCAACTAATAAAATTTTAATTATTTTATTTTGAATTTATTTAATAGTTACTAAAAAATACTAAAAAATAATTTATTACCACAATACTTTTTATATATCATTTATACAATAATTCCAATATATTATAAAATATACATTGGATATGATTCCTTATATATAATATTCTTATATTTTATTCATTTTTTATTTTAAAGATAATCTCGTAATATCTTGTTGTTATGTAATATTTATTAAAAACATTATCGATATAATTTTATTAATTCTTCTAAAACGTTTCTTTATACAAATATAACTGGTTAAAAATCTTCTTATCAAAGTTAAAATTATTATTAAATGAACTCTTACAATAATATTGATTTTCATAGAAATGTAACAAAGTAAAAATATATTATTCCTTTTCATATTTGAACACACTTTTTGAAAAAAAATTACATTTATAAAATATAAATTTAAAATAGATATATAATAAATATTTCATTAAGATTATGTTAGTGGTAGAACTTTTTGGTTGGCTTTATCGGCCCTGGAAGCTAGATAACATAAGTCTCGTACGACGTAAGGAAGTATTTCATGGCCCCAATCACTCGCTAAGGGAAAGAAGGCAAAGAAACAAATCGGATAAGCCCAGTCTTGTGAGGCAAGTAAAGCTCGGCTTGGCCGCGATCGTGGCGGCTGCGCATTTGAGGAGCCAATGAGTAATCTGGTAAGGCGCGGCGGGCATTGCGGCACTCACGGCTTAAAGGGAGCTTGGGGCGTGGCACTTGAAGCAAAGCGGAATCAATATGAGAGATGCATGTCTTATATAGGCACGAGAGCCTTGGGCGGCAAGTTCCTGATTGGTGTGCAACAAGGATTCTTACGGCATTAGGATTCCTAAGCAGGAAGGACTCCTAGTCCTAGTGGGATTCGCGTGTATAGGAGTTCTAATTAGTCAGACTCTTAGTGCGGTAAGGATTGCGTTGGCTTGCGGATTGAAGACTCAGAGTTAGAGTAGGACTCTTAATCATATTTGTATTGGAATTTGCTTTTGTCGGCTGTCAAGAGATGCGTCTTATTTAGTGAGGAGCATTGAGTATTGGATCATGAGGCGTGGCGTCACAGATGGGGCCTTTCTGAAAAGTGCTTGTATTTTAGTAATTTAATAAAATACGAGTTGGGGGGAGAGTCTGCAGTATGCGCTGCGTTTGAGTGAATCGTGAGGCGTAGAGAGAGAATTTAGTCTGCTTCGGGTTCCTAGGCGCGGGTACGGCCCGAAGTTGGGTGTGACAGCTTCAATCTCTCAGTTTGGGTTTGTGATAAATTCATGGTGTCTGGGGTGTTCTGAATGTAAGTCAATGGATCCACGTATTATGTGGATAAGAAGTTCCCAAGTCCTAAACCGAATCTAATCTTTCTCAATTAAAAAATTGGTTCCCCATTCCACCTAAAATTTAGGGCTTTTGTCACTAACTATAAATATTCTTTGGTCCCCCCAACATTTCAGTGAGAGTTGGTGTATCAATCGACCAACCATAACATTATCCTTTACTAGATACTAAATTCCAATTAAAAATCAATTTTTTTTTTAAAGTGTGTTACTTTTAGGCTGCATTTCACATTCATAAAAAAATTGAGTGAAAATGCAAAAGAATACTGAGAGAAAACGTAGAAATCAACAAAAATAAAAAATAAAGAAAAATACAAATTGACTTAAATTTGTCATTATTTTTATTTGTTATTTCAAACCTTTTTACTTATATTTACTTTGAATATTTATTTGATCTTGAGATGTCCTTTACTTTCCAGTATCGTAATACTTGAGACAAGCTTCAATTGCAAATTAATTTTATTTGCTGACTGGGCAGTGTGGCTTTTTGCTGATGTATTTTGTCATCGATTTAGTGCGATGGGGCAGCCTGTTGCGACGTGTTTTGTCATCAAATTGTTATATCGAGTAGTTGCGTCGTCGTGAGTTAGACAACCGTGAGGTTTTGTTACAGGTCGAATGCAGCGAGGATTCGATTCGATATAGTCATCATATCAAATCTTATTTGTCACTATGTTCAAAATCTAGAATCTTAGACATTCTAAATATTTTTGGATTATCAGATGGTGTAGGCATATTTGTCACTATGTTGCACATCTGAAATCTTAGGTATTATAAACATTTTTGGATTATCAAATGGTGTAGCGTTTAAGGCGGAGGGAGGCGTAGGTTCGGTGGGGGTGGATTTACGTTGGAATTTTAGATTTTTTTCGCATTAAGGTTTTAAATTTTGGCCGTTGTTGCCCAGTAAAAATCTAAAAAAATTACAACCAAGGTTATGAATCCGATTAGAATTACCTACTTAAGTAAATTTTGGAGCTGTATTCTGAGCGTGAGCGATTTTTTCTTGTGCTAGTCTTGGATTATCATAAATTTTTAGTACTTTTGATACTATCAATTGTATTATTAGTATTTCTATCAATTGTATTATTAGTGTTTTATCGATTGTATTCTTAATTAATCAATAAATTTATCTCTTTTCAAAAAAATAGTAATAATTCCATTTATATTTAATTTTCATTAAACAATTAAATATAAAAAAATAATTTTCTTAACAATTTTTTTCTCTTTTACAACAACAAGCGTATATATCACAAAGGTTTTAAATTTTGGATATATCGGTCGATATATAGAAGCGATATATCGGATATCGATAAGGTTGAAAGCGATATCGATCGTGATAATCGATTGAGAATTTCGAAAATGTCGATAATATCGGCGGTATATCGGTTGAAGACCCGAAATATTGTGGAAATTTCGGTATGTGGCTGCATTGCCGCGTGATTGGAATGTTGCAGCAAAATATCGCGATATCTCGTGATATTTCCATATATATCGTCGATATATTGGTGATATATATCAACCGATTGATTAATCGGAGCAATTGAAATCTTCTACAAATGATCTAGCGGCCCGATTACCACGTTTTCAAAATTCCCGGCCAATTATTTTGGCCCAATCGGCGGTCATATTTGAATTTGCTTTGATCCTATGACCCAAATTTCACCCGAATTTTGAATGCTCTCCAACAGTTAGATTTGAAATCCTGACTTGATCCAACGGTTATGTATTGATTCCAACGGTTTAAAGAAAATCTCATAGTCATATTTGCACCAAAATTAAATCCAACGGCTAGAATTAAATTACAAAGATTTTTTTACCATCCAATGGCTAGTTTGACCTCAAAAAATCTATAAATACCTCTAAAATCATTCTATTTTATCACAAATTCTCTCTACTCATATCCAATCTTCATTTCACTCCAATTTTCTTTTTCTTTGTGATATCTCTCAAAAAAAATGTGGGAATTTTGGTGTTGAAGGTTTCAAGTTTCAAGTTTCAACAAGGTTAATTAAGCTATGTATTAATGTTAATTTACTTTTAAATTTTCATTATTGTATTTATGTTTTATTATTATAATAGTAATGTCTTACTTAAAATATAGCTTTACATTAGATTATAAATTTAATAATATAGTTTATACTAGTTTAGGCAATGTCATATAAGTATATTATTAAATAATACTATAGTTTTATATAATATAAAAGATAGTTTTATATGGTATTATAAATTTAATATAAATGTCTTCTTTAAAACTATAAATTAGTTTTTATTTGATAATTTCATATTAGATTATAAATTTAACAATATAATTTTATATTAGTTTAAGAGCAATGTCATATATAGTGTATTTAAGGTAATCGAAATTGCACATATATTTTGAAAACGGAAGTTTAAGCATAAAACCTTAGTTTTATGTCCAGAAAATGAGCATCAATGAAAAATCTAAGGTTTTGAACATTGAACATTTAAAAGAGGCGTGGCCGGTGAGCTCTGCCTTAAGCGGTCGAGCTTCACCTCATGGGTGTGGGTGGTGTCGACCAGGTGGCAGTCAAGCGATTGGTGTAAGAAGAGGAAACAATCATCCAATCGATCGACCAGTTGGGAATTGAATAAGGTGTGAGACTCGACCGGTTGAATACAGTAGCTTATCCAAAGACGCGAAGAGGAAACGATCTACCTATTGTATGAAATGATCGATCGGTTTAGTACAACGGTCATATTTTAACAGCTATAAAATAGTAACCTGGAGTGCACATGACGAAACGGTCGATCGATTGTGAGAAACGGTCGACCAGTTGTGAGAAACGGTCAACCGATTTTGAGAAATGGTCGACCGATTGTGCGAAACGGTCGATCGGTTGTGAAATGGTGACGATTGTACCGCGATCGGCCGGTTGGCGATAGTAAAATTCCAACGGTTATAAAACGGTAACATTCTATGTCTGGCGGTTAGTATCTGAAATGGTCAATCGGTTGTGTCGACCAATTGGCAACTTAAATGCTACCGAGTTCCTACTCTATAAATAGAGTGTGGAGGATCAATTAAATTATATATTAGTTAATATTGTGTATGCATATTATAAATTTATAGTTTTATATGAAGCGTGATTTAAAATTAGTTTAATGTAGTAATAATATATTAATAGAATTAACTTTTCATGTTAGTTAATATTTGAAATTAAGTTATATGTAAGGTAATATTGGGTATGCATATTATAAATTTGTAGTTTTATATGAAAATAAATTCATTTTGAATTGTATAATAATATAGTTTATATGAGTTTAATTTAATAGAATGGATAGTGAAAGTATATTGGAGGCCGAGATCCAGTATTGAAATATTGCATACATGTGAAGGGGAATAGAAATTGTACAATGTGATTATTGTGGTTTGATAATAAAGAATGTTGGGATCACTTGCTTTAAATTTCACCTATCATCTTTGAATCCCCACTCAAATACAAAAAAAGTGTATAAATGTCTATCAGAAAGTAAAAACGAGGAAATGAGAATAATTTTAAGTGAGAAAAATAAAGCAAAGTGGAAAAGCAAACGAAATAGAATAAGTCGAGGTTGTTCAAGTGTGATAGAGGCCATGGCCAGACATCTCGTGATGAGGATGAGGATGAGGAGGAAGAGGAGGATGATGTATATATGTATCCAACAAACATGACCCCTAACCAGAGAAATTTGAATTTGAGCGGCATGTTGTGCATCAAAAAAATTTGAAGTAAATGGAATCGGCCCAGTGAAAAATGATTTATGAGATGTAAAAAAAGAAGGTATATCTTTAACTTAAATTAGTTTTTATAGAATAAACAAATTCACTTCGATTTCTAATTAAGATGTGCAGCGGGTGAGCGCCAGCGATCCTGACCATTGATCGACAAGGCGCGTACAAAGATCTCGAAGTATGAAGTTATCGGTCAATCACCACCTCTTTGCTCGTCATTATACAAATCTTTGGCGGCCGAAACGAAAAGAACATTAAAATATTTAAAGGTGGTGCGATGAATAAGCATTAGACCATTGTCGATAAGTTAACCCCGTATATGAGAGTGTTCGCCTCCTGAAAGGACTCCTGCCGAAACATGATTGTTAGTGTGACAGTGATATGTGACAATCAGTTTTCAGTTTCTAATAAAATTATTATCTTATATTATAATTGAAAACCATATAATTAATTCATTTAATTCTACTTGTAAGCATGGGAATAAAGCCATCATCTCCATATAAAATCAAAAACAAATACTTTGATATGGAGTATAAGGACATGGAAGATTATGTGAACATCCAAATGGAGAAATGAAAGACTTATGGGTGCACAATTATGTGTGATGGATTGACCGACCCCACAAAATTGAGCATCATTAATTGCATGGTATGTTCGAAAGGAAGCACAATATTTCTCAAGTCCGTTGATGCATCCGACAAGATAAAAGACAACAAATACATTTATGGTTTGTTGAAGGACGTGATCAAAGAAGTTGGTGAAGCAAATGAAGTCTGATTTATATTCCGGACTCCATCTGTGACTTCTTGCATGGACTTGATGTTTGAAGACATTGGTAAAAGAACTACTTTGTTTGGAATTGATTACGATGTCTGAAAATCACCCGACTTCATGATCATAGTTGGACAACTGAGAGAAAATGAAAAAGATGCATGGTGGGAGATCTTGTGTTCGAGGGCAGCAAGATTTGCGACCAATTACATCGTCTTAGAAAGTCTTCAAGAGGGTTGATTTAAAGAAGAGCTTATTAATGATAATTGAGAACTACCACTTGTCTTGGTCGATTGACCATTGGACATGAGGTTGGAAATACTCATGTTTGATCCTTACATATTGGGAGAAGGTCTCTAAGCTAGTTGTCCCGATCTGAGGCCTTGTAATATACAGTTCTTCGCATTGTTGATTAGAAGTCGTCCCAGCCAATGTCATTTGTGTATGAGTTGATTCGGAGTAATGAAGCAAATTTACATCAACAATGCCAAAGATTGGAGGTGAGAGCAGTAAATCGCATATCGTTAGGATAGAACTCTCGAGCATATCCTCTTCATGCGACGGGTAAATATAGATATCAAAATCACATTTAATGTATATTATCTTCCTTTTATCACATACTGATTCTAAATCACTTTTATAACATATTATTTGAATCCAAGATTTCAATATAGACCTGAAGTAAGTAGTGACCCTGAGCTACTCCAAGCTGTTCACGAAGTATTTGCAAGATTATCTTCTACTACTCCAAGCCTTGGTAATTTTGGAAATGAGGTACATCAATAGGTTACAATTCTAATTAAATGATTCAATTTATTTAGTTACACTTACACTTATATTGATTTGACAAGTACATTTAAATTCACAACTTATAATCAATGTTCGAGATCTGCGAAAAGAGGATTCGGTGATAGACGGTAATAGCCTTAAAGAGATTTAATAGTTCTACAGTCGATGTTATTTCTCATTAAAACTTTAAAAGTAAAGTATATTATCATGTTATTATTAGATTTTGAATATTAGTTATTTTTATTGCAACTAAATGGTGGTTTATGTATGGAAACCAAGCTCCTATAATGAGGAATTTGGTCCTTAAGGTCCTTTCCCAAACTGCATCTTCTTCAGTGTGTGAGAGAATTTGGAACACATTTGCTCTAATACATACAAAACAAAGAAATCAACTTGCTTACCATAGGCTCCAATAATTAGTTTTTTGTTACTATAACATGAAACTAGATATGTCGATATGCAGAAGAAACCCGATAAAGTTGCTAAAGAATTACCTTGATTTACTCGACATTTCGGTAGGAGTTTGGTGAAGAAGATGATAATCGGTGTCGACGATTAGGCATCTCCATTTGGATGATGAAGATGGAAATCTTGATCCACAAATTGTTGCACATGTTCGAGAAGTAAGTGTTGATGTTCAGCGTGTTTTATCTTAAGAAGTTTATAATGAAAGTTTCAGTCAAGACCACAGGAGACTCATTTCGACTATTTGTTGCTTCTCGGCCACTCTTTTTGATTGAGTGCTGAGCATAGTAGTAGTCTAGTTTTGTAGGTACTTCTACAGAGGACCATGACCTGGCTCGAGAGAGGGAGGAGACCAATGATGGTAGTGATCACGGAAATGATGGTGGAGATATTGCGGATCGACAAATAAAGTCAATATCCATTAAAATCCAGTTCATTTGGTGAAGATGATTGCACACATGCTACATAAGATGAAGACCCGTTGATCTAAGAGAGTTAGTCAGTATTGGAGCCGGATTGGAAAGCCGTATAAGAGGTCGAGTAGCGAAGGATGACCTAACTGATGAGGATTCATTTTAGCTAAGTTTTGAGTCCATGAGCATTGACACTCAATACAGTGATTCATCCAATGACAATAACATTTTTCCTCTTAACACAATGAGTTATAGTCAACCTTCTTCAAATCCTTCGGCTTCCATTGATAAAAAATATGGAATGATAAATTATCCTCATGTTAAACAAATGTAATTCCATATATCATATCAAATACAGCAGTTTCAAAGCGACGCCGATGAGTGCGTCACGAATTCGCGCTCGTGGAAGTTGTGAGTATAAGTCAAGACATTTATATATAGCATGTTCGATCATATAATCAATATTATCGAAACACCATATCCTAGTATGAATATTGTCTTCGTCAAGATTTGATCCATTCATCAAATGTTGCAATGGAGCCACATCGATCTTTATTTTGGTTTTAAAAGCTTATTGTAATATAATCTCAATGTGTATATTTGATTATTAGTGTTATTTTTATATTTTTATAAAATATTTTTATGAATTTTAAAGTATTTTTATTAATTTTTTATATATCGATATTCATATAAAAATATTTATCTATAAATTTTCAATATATTTGTAAAATTTAAGTATTAATATATGTTGAAAATCATTGCATTAGCCTCATGCTTGTGCATGTTTCTCTCCATATTTAGCATTCCTCTTTTCCTTTTGCTTTCTGAATTAATGCAATATACCATATATGATTACCCCGAATCCGGCAAGGTGGGCCGGAATTGGTTTAATTCACTTTCCTTGTAGAGAAATTTTTGTCTGTTAATGTATCGCTTTCGAGAATTATCTCAAATCACATAAACTATTTATTTCTATTTTCTTTCATTACAAAAATAAGTGAGACTAGATTCCTCTAGGATTTTGCCTTCAAATTCTTCGTAGTATCGGAGCGGGGTTTAATCCTGTCTCTTCTTCTCCATCTTCATTTATGCTAAATACGGTCCGGCGTTTGGAATGGCCTACCGACTCATCCTCCTCTTCTTCGATGGCGACCAATTCACTCCTTTTGTGGCCAGTGAAAAATCGAGAGGAAGACCTTGGTGTGATCATTGCGAATGGGTCACTCGAGAGAAACTTGTTGGAAGATTCATGGAAAACTGGATTGGAAGCCACGTCTGACCACTTGAGAAAAGAAGGGCCAGAGGTAATCTGTGAGCCTTGCCAGATGAGCGATCATGCACAAATTGAAGCTAGCCCAACTTTTAACAAGGGCAAATGGAGATGCTTGAAACTCTTATCTCCTCTTATGTCAATACGATCTAAAGTGCAGCTGCATCTTGTCAGGTCATTGGTTACGGAACCTTGGCTTTCATAAAGGTAATTCTTTAAGCGCCTTTGTTGTTGGTAAACATAAGTATGGATCAGTGGACTGGGCATCGATCATATGACGGGAGATCTGGCGATTTTTTGTACATATGGCCATGTCGAATGATTTAGCAGATTGAATAAGCGGATGGTTCACTTTCAAGGTTGCGTGCCCCGGTTCGGTTGACCTTTATCGAGGGATCTTACTCTACGGCTCGGTTCTCCTTATTTCCTAACTTGGATTGTAATCTATTATCAATTAATTAAACTCACGGGGAAAGAGGTGTATTACTAATTTTCATCCTTCTGTGAATTTCGGGATTTGGATTCGGGAAGGCGATTGGCAATCTTTGAGGATGCTCTTGGACTCTGCATCCTTAAGAACTTCCCGATCCATGAAACGACCTCGAGTAGTAGTGGTGGCGGTAATTCTTTTTGACCTCATGTCAAAATAAGCGATAGTGCGATTATGTTGTAACACTATCTGGCAGGTCATCCCTAATGTATGTATCTCAAGCATTTATTTTATGATATTTAATAAAAATCCAAAATCCTTTGGGTGTGAAATATGTTATCAGCTAGTTTGGTCTCATTTTCCCATTCGACCACATAAAGCATCTGAAATCGCAAATTCACCGATGATTAGCAAGCGATATAAAATTAAGTCGAGAATAAAATATACTTAGGTACTAGTGGATTTGTCTCATTCATGAATGATCACACTAGATTAACGTGTTATTCCTGTGAAAGAAGAAATAAAAGCAGATCTGGGTACCAAAATTTCAAAATATGATTCGGACCCGATTCCGATCAAAATCTAGTCAAAAATCGATAATGCTGGATTACTTGACTCCATTCTAGGAGAATATCTAGCAAAAGAAGGGATAGTTCCTTAAGTTCATGTATTTGATACCCCTGAGTAAAACGGAATAGCTGAAAGGAAAAATAGGCATTTATTTAGAGGTGGCTAGATCGCTAATGTTTTCTCACAGATATGCAAAGTAATGCAGGGGAAGAGTTGTCCTTACAGGCCTACCTCATCAATAGGATGCCGTCTAGAATGCAAAATTCAAACACCTTGTGAACACTCCTTAAATCCTTTAAAGCCACTCGTCTCATATAAAATACGTCCCACGAAATTTTCGAATTATTTATTTTATTTCATATCAATCAACAACATAGAAGTAAACTTGATCTGATCCACTCAAGTACTGCATCTTTCTTAGGTATTCTGCGAAAATAAAAAAGGGTATAAGTGTTACTCTCGGTCTGAAAAATTCTACAATTCAATGGATGTCACGTTTTTTGAAACTGACCTTCTTATCCCAAATTGATGTCGAGGAGGGGAGAATTGACTGGGAGTCTCCAGGTTTGGAACCTTGAGTCATTAATTGAGTCACCCATCACCCACTAAAAATCAAGTTTCTATAGAGTCATGTCGGCCAGGTTCATTGTTGACTTGTGGATGGCGGGCATCAGAGGGAAATGGAGGAAGGAGCAATTTCTCAACAAGCCCGCGAAATTTGTAGGGTTCCTAATCGAAGCAAAATTCAGGAGTAGTGCTCCTAACTCAGGATGAATGCTGTTGATTCTATACACGGGAGTTGCGAAATGATATTCTTAATATGCACATGGCTTTTGAGGAAAGGGGTTAGAATCATGCACTCGATCCATTGGAAATTTTATTTCTTATGATAGACATCACCCTCGTTCGTGCATTCACTTCTAACATCACGGAGATACGGAAGTTCCTCGAGATATTCGAGGAAGCTTTCAAGTATCCTAAGTGGAAGGCGAAGTCGATGAAGAAGTTCGAGCGATGCGAAAAAGGGTATGATCACGTGGGAAGTGCGACTCAGAAGTAAGAAACCCCGATTAGTGTAAGTGGATTTTCGGTAAAGTACAAAGCCGGATGTTGTGTGGGCCAATTATAAGGCTCGGTTGGTCGTAAGGGACTACTTGATCATATGGTATTGGTATCAGAAACTTTTGCTCCGATTGGTTACTTAAGCCAACCTTTGTTCGGTATTACTTTCCCATCATGGCTGACTAATCGATTGGGTCAGCTTCCTGACTTGATGTGAAAAATGCCTTCCTCAATGGTGACTTAGAGGAAGAAGTTTACATGAACATTCTGTTTGGGCTTGAGACTACATCGAATTTCAACAAAAGTTTAAGACTCCCAAATCCTTGTATGGTCTCAAGCGATCTCACTGGGCTTTTTGGTTTGAACGGTTCACTGAGTAGTGAAAGGAATTGATTCGTTCAATGTTGATCCGATCACACATTGTTTGTGAAACACTTCGGAAGGGAAGATGGTCATTATATCGTTGTATATGTAGACGGCCTTAATTTTGTGCAGTAATCATGAAGAAAATTGACCTACTTAAAAAATTCGCGACAAAGGAAATTTAGAGATCGGGGACACTTTGGAAACCTCAGTACTTTCTCGGAATGATTGCTTCTAGAGTCAAGAAGGTATAAGCGATCTCCTGGCATGACATCGTTCTGGACTTACTAAATGAAGCAGGGATGCTAGGATCGCGAGCCGCGAAACACCTATGGATTATTAAAACTTGAAGAAAGTGATGGAAGTCCCTCCAGTTGAAGTAAAGGAAGATATCAACATCTTTGTGGGAAACTAATCTATCTTTCTCCTCTGAGCCAGACATGCGAACCTGCATTAGTATTATGGTAAGTCAGTTGTGAATAATCCAATAGAAAGAAACACATAATTGTGACCCGAGAATATTGAGTACCTCAATGACCCAGGAAAGGGTCTTCTTCGAAGAACAACTTAAAGAAAAGAGATTGAGATTTTTGGTCACAGTTAGGGCGGAGTTCGGTGGTGATCGGAGATCAACACGGCTATTGTTCGTTTGTTTGGGGGAATTTGGTTATGGCGAGCGAAACAATCGATTGCATTGGCAGAGTAGCGGTCTTGAATGAAATTAGTGCTATGGCCTGAGGTATGCGGGGAATCTGGTTGAGCAAATTTATTAGAAGAATTCACGGGTTCGTTGAAGCATCCCATAGTGTTATCTACTTTGACAACCGAGCCGCCATCGATGTGCAGAATCAGGTTCATCATAGTCAGCTAAGCACGTGGAGATAGATCGTAACTATCGAGAAAAGATTGAAGAAGGGTTTTTCAAAGTCGGCTTCACTCCAACAAAGCCCCAATCAAACAATTTGACATTCTCACGAAAGCTCTTTGCTCGAGTTAACTTAGAAGATCGGCTGAAAAAACTTGGAATGATCAACGCATCGCAATGCGGGCGAGAGTGTGTCAATGCGATCTTCGTGTGTGCATGTTTTATAAATATTTAAGCGATTCATCTTTTCCCTTTTTTAACTTTCTGAATTAATGCAATATACCATCTATATGATTACCCAAATCCGACAAGGTGGATAGGTGGTTTAATTCACTAAAGCATAAGAGGGGTACATTAAGGTGATATTGTCGGCTTTAGAATTATCTGAATCGTAAGCTTATTTATTTCTTATTTTCTTTTCATTCTGAAAATAAGAAGTGAAATTTAGATTTACCACAGAGTTTTGCCTTCAAATTCTTCAATATATATGTCGAAACCGATATATACATTAGAAGGATGCAGGATAAATGCATATAAAGACGTATCAAGAAAGCCTAGAATTTTCAATGGAGAAATGAGAGCATAAATAGGTAAGTAGGTAGTAGTTGATTGATTGTTCTCTAAAATACAAAACCCTATCTGAAAGGGTAGGTTGCTCGGAGCTCCACCAAGGATGCTTATCCGTTTGATTATTATAATGGTTTTGTAGGGTTAATGAAGGTTGCATGTATTGGGGGGCATGATTGTCATTTCGGCCTATTTAAACTTCTCTCTCTTTCTTTTAATATAATAAGATGACGTATGAAGAAGACATGCATGCTTATTACAAGTTTGACCCAACCACCTTGGTGGAGCCCCAAGGGTTGGCATTGGCCATTGTAGGGAGATAAGACCTCTCAGCCCTAATTTTTTTTTTTTTTTTAAAAGAAATAAAATTTTCTTACCGATATATATGAATTGACACGTCAATTTTGAGATTCTCTTTTCTAAATTTTTAAGCATAATTTTTTTAACTCATTTAAGTTCAAATTTTATTAAATTTAGATCGGAATCATAAAACTTTTAAGAGATTTAGGGGTGTATTAGATTAGGAATTTTAAAGATGTTCATAGACTTTAATTTTAAAATATTTTTATAAATTTTAATAAACTTTTGTAGATATTGATAAAGTTTTAATAACTATAATAAATTCATATTTTTAATCAAGAATAAATAAAAGTAAAATATCTTAGTTAAATAATTTTGTTCAATAAGAATTACATATTCCACATTTTCGTTTATCTAAATCTTTCAAAATTTAAGTTTTTAACTAGCGTTGGAGGATGATTTTTCGTCATTCTTGGCGTAAATTTCCCAGAATTCATTATCGCTTTTTCGTAATTATAACACCGATAAAGTGGTTATTCCACAAGATATAGGTTTTTATTTTTTTTTTTCGTGTTTTAGTCGTCATCTTGATGCGGTATGTAATTATCGTCGTCTTGGTATGACGTTTATTTTTATGAGGATGATTCAGATGAACAAAGTATATCATACCAATGATAAGAAATCAAATCAATGATTGTCGATATCTTCTGTAAAATCGTAGATATTTTAATCGCAATAGTAATACTCGAATGTAAACTCAGTATGAATATATAAAACTTTGAATGAGGTCGTTATATTGTTAACTGAATGTTGTTTTAACATATATGGTTTTTAATGATTTTGATTATATGTTTCTATGGATGTATTGCTAATTTGAATCAATAAAATTATTTTTCTCTTCAAAAAAACTAAAATTTTCTAATTTCTAAAATTTTAAAATTACTAGTTTTTAAAATTTATTAATTTTCAAAATGTCGTAATTTTCAAATAGCTAGAATTTCTCAATTTCTAAAATTTCTCTACTTCTAAAAGTTTGTGTTTCTAAAATCATCAAATTTGGATTGGTTTTCAATTTCTAGAAACTTCCCAATTTCTACCATCTCTCAATTTCTATAATCTTTCAATTTTCGAAACTTTCAATTTGAATAATTTCTAGAACTCATAATTTTAAGAATATAAAATAAAGTGTTTCATAGTATTTTAAATTATTCTCTTGTTATTTTTTAAATAATTGTAAATATTTAAAGTGATTAAAAATAAATAACTATGTATGAAAATATTTTTAAATATAATAAAATTAAGGAGTGGTTTTTATGACATCCCTATCATTTCAATCATTTTTTTAAAATATTATATAATAGAAACTGTTATACAAATTATTTTTCGTTATTTTAAAAATTTGTTATCAAATATATACATTTTTATTTCAAAAAATACATTTTGAAAACAATTTATTACCCATAAAGCATTATTTTTATACATAAAACATATAAAAAAATTGTTACTAAAAAAATTATTTTGAAACTATTTCTCTAATCATTAGACTTTATTTTGAAACATTTTCTTTTAAAATATAAACTCTCGTAAATAAAAAATTATTGAAATGATTATCAAACCATCAACAAAATAAAAAAATAAAAAGTTATTAAAAAGTAGTTATCAAACATGTATAATTTTGGACAGATAAAAAGACCCTAGCCACAGTTTCTCTTAACTTTCTCTTTTTATTCACCTATATTCTTTTAAGCAATGAGAAAATAATTATTGGTCATTTTTTTGTCTAAAATCACTTATCTATATATCTTTCTATTTATTTATTTTTTCATAAAATGGTTATTCCACATAGATTGAGGTTTTATTGTGTTTTTTGTGATTTCTCATATAGCATTTGCGTTTGGTTTATGTTGTCTTTATTCTGAAAGTTTTGTTTTTGATAGATCTGTTATGTCGTTTATTTATGTGTGGCGATTGAGCATGTAAGCGTATCCGATCAAACTAATTTCACCCTACTGCTCTTAAAAAAAGTGGGTTATTCTCAATCGTCTGGGTTTTATTTGTTTTTCGTGATTTCATTATCTTGTTGGGGCATTTGGTTCATGTTGTCTTGTTATGATATTTTGTTTTTGATTGTTGTGGTGTTTTATCTGGGTGTGGGCAATTCAAACGTGTAAAGCATATTCAATAGACAACAAATCAAATTATAGTGGTTAGAATATTGCATAATTGGAGTTATAAGTATTCTAGTAACTATAGTATTATCAAATTTATAGGCTTTGAGTATCAACCCTGTTTAGACCCTGTATTTTTTGCTATTATGTGTTTTTCACTTAAAATGCGAGACTCGTTTTTATTTCTTTGAAAAATCATTTTAAAAAATGTTTTGGAGTACTCACTTATTTATTTATTTTTTATTTTAAAAAGAAAAATAAAATAAGAAAGAAAAACTTTAAATATGACTCCTTATAGAAAAAATAGACTTGAGAAAAAATAAGTAATACAACAACACATAAAACATATGTAAATGAATAGAGAGATAAATAAATTAATAAATAAATAAGTGAAGTTAGATGAGAAAAATGTATAGTTGAATTTGAAAGCGTATCGAAACTTTATCGATTAGAAGCAATGTTAGTCTGATAATAAAATACAAAATATTTATAATCAATTAGAAATTTGGTTATATAATAGATATTAAATTATTTATTCAAATGTCCGTTGAATGTTAATATTTACGAGCTTCATTTCGTATTGCATTAATTAAAAGATTTATTACATAGGAACGATAAAGTGTCGTGTGTTTGGAATCTTTGAAAGCGATTTAAAATTGAAAATTTCAAATTTGGAAGTTTGAAAATTAAGATTTTAAAAATGAATTTGAAGTTTGAGAATTTTGAATTGGGATTTTGGAAATTGGATTTTGAAATTAAGAACTTAATTTTATAAATTTGAGATTTAAATTAAAATTTTGAAATTAGAAATTATGAGACTTTAAATTTGAAATTATGACACTTGGATTTTGAAATTGAGGAATTGTAATTTTGAAATTGGAAACTTGAAAATTTAAAATTGGAAATTATGAGACTTTGAAATTTGAAATTATGACAATTGAATTTTGAAATTGAGAATTTTTAATTTTGAAATTTGAGATTTAAGGAATTTAAGTTGGAAATTTCAATTGAAATTTGAAATTGAGAGACTTGAATTTTGAAATTAGAGCACTTGAATTTTGAAATTGAGAATTGGTAATTTGGGAATTTAGAGCAGAAAATTGAAATTAGAAATTGAGAGACATAAATTTTGAAATTACGATACTTGACTTTTGAAATTGGGGATTGGTAATTTGGGAATTGTAAACTTATAAAATTGAAATTATAAAATTTGAAATTTGAGAATTTGAATAAATTAAGGGTGGGTGACCGTTTATGAATTAAGTGAAATGAATTAAATTATCAAACAAAAATCATCAACAATCAATCTAATTAAAAAAAATAAAAAAGCAACAATATACTCACAAGGAAAATAAAACAATTATAATATATTTAAATGACTAATTAAATAAAACAATAAATTAAATAGATGTACAAGAAAATCAATTAAAAAATAAAAATAATATAAAATAAAATAAAATAAAAAGATTTTATAATTAAAAGAAAGTTGAGAACACGGTAGGGTAGGCTCGTTGGATAGAGTCGTCTTTGAGCCAAACCAGTCTAAGTTGGGACTGCCTTTCCTAAAATTGGCACTTCAAAACCCAAATTTTTAAAACTTTTAAACTATGAGGGTTTTGAGCATCTATTCTTTTGAGGAGATGACCCATCATTTCTTAAAATAAATAAAAATTTATAAATAAGTTTAGGCCTCCAATTAGAGACTCATTATTCCAAATTTTCTTCTCTCAACGGTTGGAGACTTTCTCTTTTATAAAAGCCATATGTAATTTTTCCCTCTAAAATTTTATTTGAGGAAATTACATTATGTTCTAATTATTCTTTGTGTTTTAAATAGCTCTTAAAAATAATATTTATCCATAATATTTTGTTTTTGATAATTCTCGTCTCAAGCAATAAAATATGGTCTAAATATCATAAATTCTTCAAAACAGTTATTAAAATAACTTTCAAGCAATCCTCAACATATTTAAAATTCTTAACAAATATAAATTAATAATTCATAGATCAACAATCTTACTGGGAAAAATAAGATGTTCAACCTTATAGTTTAAAATTTTCAACTCAACAATCTCCGATCTTTAAGTTTTTTTTATAGAACAACAATGCATTCACAAACTACAATATGAATAAAATATTAACCTTTTGGGTTAGACCTTACCTAATATATATATATATATATATATATATATATATATATATATATACTATATATATATATATATATATATATATAATTTTAAATCTAGATCCTTAACTTCAATGCGTTCTCATAAATATGAAAAGAAATGATATTTATTAGAGGAAAAACGAGAAAATTTTCTAATTCATACGTACGCTCATATGAGAATAAATATAATGAATTGCTTGTTTGAATACCAATTTTATATAATTCTACAAATAAAAAATGAATAATTTTAGCTATTCCATATAGTTTGTTGTGATTCATGTAACAATGATGATAGAAATTAAAAAAAGAAAACAAGAAGATGACACATATTTTACGCTGATTCGTGGTGTCTTTCTGGCCAATGACGGTGGTTGAGCTTTATTATAACGGGTTACATATTAAGGTATTTATAATAACTTTTAATATGACAAAATTACAAAAATACCCCTATACCCCTCGTATGGTGATAGGTTCGCCTCCTCATTTCTTGACATTTGCCGCCTTTGTTACTTTTAATGAGTGCATGCATGACATAGTTTATCTTGAGTCGTATCTTTACCTGTATATGTTAGGCAAACTTTTGTTTCATATCATCCAAGGCGGCTTGGTGAAAGTCTTTCAGTATTTTTGAGAAATCCCGGAATTTTGAGCGATAAGTATTTATACTTTACTAAGAAAAGTTTTAAAGTAATTAAAGTTTAACATCATAAATTAATGATTTTTCAATAGTAATATACTTTTATAGAATATATAAAAGTTGTAATTCAATATACCATAACTTTGGTAGAGTTTTAAAGTACAGTCAATACTCTTTAACTTTGTAATTCCATAAAATCTCTTTATTTCTAATCCAATGCAACTCTAAAAAAAAGCAATTTCTATGTCTTAATTTAATTTTATTGTGTTTATAATTTCAAAAGTAATTTTTGTTAAGTTTTGAAATTCAAGTTGATTTTAAATGTTTGAGTTAAAAAAAGTTGTTAATTTTAAAGAATTAAGAAAATAAATTTTACTATTTTTTACTCTCTAATGAATTAAATATAAATAAAATTATTTAAAAATATATATAATTTATTTTGATTTTCTTTTAACTTCCTCTCCTTATATTTTTCTTTTTATTTTTTTTATCTATTTCTATTTGACTTACATATCGTATTGCTTGAGACCTTCCTTGACTTCCCTAAACATGACTTTAATGTTTTAGGAGATATTTTTGTCTGGATTTTCACATTATGTAATCTATGCATTTTTGTTGGTATTTATATAGATACAAATATGCACTCTTTGAAAAATTAATATAAAGAAACAAATCCGAAAAAAGGTAGTAAAATATTAATTTTAATTCAAAACACCACCGATTCTTATTAGATAGTGACATCAAATATTTTTTCCTTTTTTAGGTTAGCAATTCTCTGGCTATCTTGGGACTTGGGTTATTGAAAGTGTGAGTACATAATTGTTGAATAAATATGAAGCAAATTGAAAATAAATAAAAAGGGAGGAAAGAAACAAATAATAGAATAATGAAACTGTTTGGTTCGTATTATCCAAATTCGTTCAAGAAAATAATATTTTTGTTTTCTTTCCAAAACAAAAAATAATCTTGAAAGAAAAAGTAAAACAAAGCAATTAAACCCTGGCATTTACAAAAAAAATAGGGTGATTTGATTATTGAAATTTATTTATTTATTTTAACAAAAATAACCCCTCCTTATGAAGGTAATATAAATACATAAAATAAAAAAAACACTTTATTTTGATATGGAGTTATTTTAAATATCATATATATACCATATATATATATATATATATATATATATATTTGATGTTTTTTAACTAACGTTTGAAAAATTAGATTAATAACTGAATCAAAAAAATTACCGATACATGATTAAAAGGGTGGAATCCGGATGGAACAGTTGCCGGTTTTTAAAAGAATGATTTAAAGCAAATATTTATACAAAAATCCAAGAAAAGAGTAGAGAAATAGGAAAAAGGTAGAGCCACAGAACCCCACCTTCCCTTGTGGATGAGAGAGAGAGAGAGGGAAAGGGGGGAAGTGGATGATGATGACATAGATGAGGGATGAGTTATATAGCAGAGTAGAGGGAGAAGATGGGGCCATGGGGGAGAGGAGATACCATTACCCAGTCACTTCCATTCCATTTCATTTCATTTTCCCATATATACGCGTTTTCGTTTCCAATTTTCCTATTCCTTTTCAGTTTTCAATCTTTCTCTATACATGAAATCACTGTTCCCTCCTTTTTGGGGATTAAAGGAGAGGCTTGAAGAAGTGTGGGGAAGTAGATAGAGAGTTTGTTAATGCTGTGGATTCCTCTTCCTCGATTCGATTGTTGCTGTGGGTCCATCAGTATCATGGATCTTCGCAACTCCTCCTCCTCCTCCCCTCCCTCCTCTCTCCCCTCCTCCTCCTTCCTTTCCTGTTGTTATTCTTCGTCTTCCTTGTCTTTTAGTATTGGAGTGACTACCCCAGACCCAAACTCCATGGCTGTATCTCTTCGCATCAACGCACTTGCCAAATCACTGCGTCCTTGTATGATTTTCTGCTTCTTTTTAATTCTTTCATTTTTCGATTTCGTTCTCAGTTGGACCAAATTGCAGGTAATCTCCGTCCGTCTTTCTTCTCCCCTAAACACATAAAGAAGTAAAGGGTTTTCTTTGTTGAGGATGGCCGCCTCACTGTCCCTCTTGTGTGGTGGTTTAACTATGACTAGTACTGCTACTCTCCCCTGCTGCTGCTCCTTGTTTCTTCGCCCATGGCTTCTTCTCCAACAATCAGGTGATTATTAGAAATGCAATTTTGCTTTGTTGCTATCTATATAGATAATTTCTGCTGATGGTAGAATCAATGTGTACTGCATGGTTGTTGTATGATTAATGGTATAATTAGAGGTGCAGGAAGAAATGGAGATGGGAAAATCCGTATCGTTGATTTTAGGTATATAGGCTTCCCAGGCTTTCTTTATCAGCATGCAACATCCACACAATGTCTTATTGAGCCGTTTTTTTGTAGAACACCGGGTTTGTTTAAGAAGAAATATGAAAATCTGGCATTTTGGTGCATTCACTAACCTGGGCTTTGATGTTGTTGATATGAAACAGGAATAAAAACTTTTTCTCGACAATGTTGCATGAGAGAAGAGGAGAAGCGCCTTTCCCTCTGGTTGTTCATGCAGCTGCTTCTGCTGTTCCGCTTGCAAGGAGTAGGACAACAAGGGATTCCTCCCCTCCCAATATTTACCAGGAGGTCAGTTTGAATGCCCACCACCTATTCGACCATGCAAATCCTTGGAAAGAATGATGCAGTACCTTCAGATCTCTTTCTGTCTAGACTCTAGTCTAATTCTATTAGTCGGATATCTTTGGATATTTACTTTATCCTTGCTGCTTGTATTAATTGCTGGATCATATTTGCTCTCTATCATGCTACATTGGATGGCTTGGAATAATGATTGCCAGGTTCTTAAGACTGCAAAGGGGAAAAAGTTCCTCAGGAGATCTCCTTCCAGTCCAAGGACAAGGACATCTCTCTTGCAAAGGTATTTGTTTCAAATGATGTTCCCAAATCTAATAATCATCACTAGATCTGGTTTCACTTGCCATGCCCAATCTGTCAGAGAAAGGCTAAAAATCTTTCCTTGTTCAGTTAAACATGATTTTCCCCCTCAAGCACGCACCCTATGCTATTATAACTGCCCCTAATTGGTTTTTATTGCTTGTGAGATGAAGAATTGTGGCTGAATGCCATTATCATATTTCTAATCCTTGCTCTTATTATTGGATCCTGCAAAATTTAAATTGTCCTCTTTCTGTCGGTCTTTACACATAATGGCTTTATTATGTATTCTCCTGAGATTTAGTTTGCTCCACAAATGCTCTTGGTGCAGGCTTTGTTGTACATTGCTGCAGAAGATGAGGCATATATGGCTTTTAATCGAGAGATTGATGCACGTTCATTTAGACATGAACGGAGAGATTCTTTTGTCCCATCTGATACCCAAGAGTGGGATAGCTTGGAGACAATGCCACTGGCTCATAAAAACTTATCTGAATGGCTGCATGAGTTGGACGCCATTGCGGAGAAATTAAGGCACGAGCTAGTTTCAAGGGATATAGGTTGCCATTTGGTTGCAGTTTTAGAGGCAGTCAATTTAGTTCTTTTCCAGTCAAGAGGCTTCAAAGGATCAACTGTACTTGTCGATTCAAAGTGTTCATACTTGCATTCCGTACTAAGCTCTGGATGTGGCAGCGGTAAACCTTCATTCTTTACATAGGTCTTTTGCTAACTTTTTGTTCTTAATGAGGCCATACTTAGTGGCTCTCATCCTCTGCTCTGTTATATATTGTATCTTTCATTGCTCTGGATTTTATTGCCACCAGACAACTATTTGTATTCAGTATCAAGCTGTTCTTACCATTGGTAGATTTTTCATTATAACTTTTTGTATATCTCTCTTCTGAGGCATTTCCTCTTTTGAACCTCTAATGTGGCCTCTTAAAAACTTCTTCACATCCTTACAACTTTATGTACTGTTCTTTCATTATGTTTGAAAGTGTTTGTTCACCTGACCATTATAGTTGCATTGGTATAGTACATGCATACGTAATCTATTGAGGTGTGTCGAAGACTTGGTCTGACTATTGTTGGATCTCGAGTTGGGAAGATTGCTACAGTTGGCCTCAAAGGAACTGAGGTGTGTTGTTTCCAAGCTCTACATTTTAATCCATCTTGAGAAAAATTAGCATCAGGTGCCTTCTTTTACTTATTCACTTCTCATGCCTTGCTGTAGTTTGTGTTCTGTTGTCATTTCCTATATTCAGTTGATCTTATGTGGTCTCAAGGATATAACTGTCCTGTGGAGCTCTTTTGGGTGACTACAGGTTTAACTGTTTGCAATTGTAAATGGAAGGTGTGTGGAGGACCCTAGATCAAAGGCCTCGGATGTAAATAGCAGTTCGCTTTTAGGACTTGATATTGCTACGAACAGAGACATTATTGGCATTGCTTTGTAATTTGATCATGGGTTCTAATCCTCAAAATTAATTTATAATTCTCGAATGTCCAGAAATTCCTTTTGTTGTACCTGGTCAATACCAACTTGTCATGCCTTAGTGTTTGGTCCCATGACTGTTAGAGGAAAAAAACTAGTAATATGATTTAAACCTTTCCAGAGCTTCACTGGAAACGATGTGAACAAATCATGGATTGATGCTGACTTCTCCGCCCAGGCCTGTTCATGATACTAATGAAAAACATAAGTGATGGATGGCTCAATATTCATTTTTTGGCCTCAAGATCTGAGGTAATGGTATTATGGTCCTTTTCATTACTAAGCGTGATCGCGTACAAACAGTCATTTGCTGGTTCCATTAACACATTCATGCAATTTAGAAGATCACAGACTGGATTTGGGTCCTTAGCTTGCAGTGAGCACATTTGCTTTATTTCTGTATCAAAATGGTTGGGATGCTTATATTTTTATAGACTATATATGATTATCAGGAACAAAGCTGGTATGGCTTCTTCTCACTGCCATAGTATTAACATTATTGAACTATATTCTTGTTTTGCCTATCGAAAAAAAGCATTTCTTGAACTATATTAACCTTTGTGGCATAGCTATATGCAGAAGGGAAGGCGCCTCCTGAGATTGGCTAAGCCAAGCCAGCCTTTTATTTCATTCTAATATATGTATTTGTTGTTCCCTTATGCATCAAATTTGCAGAATGCTATGCTAAAACATATCTTTTATTTAGTGGGTTGGCTATCATGGCTTCGGAGAGATTACTGATTCTGCAGCCACTGGTGGGCCCTGAGGAGGAACCAATGGGATGATGTTGTACTACAATAGGTACATGTATATTTAAGACTTACATTTATTAGTGAAACTGGTGATGAATGCATTTTGTTTACTTGATTGATTAATAATATACCATGCGATTAATTGATTGTAAACAACCGTAGGGAGTACAGCTCTGCAGTCCAAGAGCTTAGCATTTGCATGTATTTGCCCAGGAAGAGCAGAAGTTTAGAACCATTTGTCAGTTGCGTTTATTACGGCTTGAATCATCGTAGAAGTCTTTGGGACATGCAGGTCAATTGGCTTAACACATAAAACAATTCTCATCTAACCTATCCTCGTGTTTAAAGAAGCAGCATTTGTATGTAACCTATCTCATCTATTCTTTATAAGCATATACTGTCTTCATCAACTGCTGTATTTGAAATTTTGTTCTTCCCTTCTCCACTTTCTATGGTTTCTTCAAGTGACTGACTGATTTGATGGATGGATCTCACCTGTGGAGGGTTGTACTTGCCCCCATCATTTCTGAACTAGTAGAACTGCTCTTCATCAATAATTTTTGTTGTTGTTATTGTTATTACTGTTGTTGATCATGATGATTAGAGGAATTTGGAACCTTGAGGGTATCTTAGTTGGTTTAAAGTCCAAGGAAACCCAATGGTCATCGGTTCGAGTTCCCTTATTAGACAGCTGTCAACTTTCATGGGTCTTGGGTGATTAGCACCTCGTCTGACCCAAACATATGAGAGATTAGAGAGTTTGATTGCACAAGGGTAATAATAGCTCAATTGGTGCAAAACATGAGTTAATTGATTATAAGTAGGTTCAAGTACTCAGAGTTATTAGAGGTTATCAGAATTTATTTATTCGAGGTAAAACTCCAGGGACAGGTCTGATGCATCACGTTATAAAAAAATAATAATAATGATTTAGAGGAGTTTGGGCATAACAGAATAAGCCAAAGTTAGGTGGAACAACACAATCAGCAGCCAACTTAGGAGACTCTAAAACGAGAAAAAGGAGGAGGGCAGCCGGCAGCTGTACCAATCATCCAGGATGGCAAAACGCAAGCTCATCCCACTAAGGACAAATTATTATTTATTCTCTTGGGTATGAGGATAGATGTTATTAATTATTGTGCTGGAATTCCACTTTCTCTTTTCAACACACATAGCAATCGGTTTAATGTTAAAATAATTCATTTTTTAAAAGAAAAAAATACTCATATAGACTTTGCTCAAAATAATTATAAAACATGCCCTTTATGTTTTAAACCATTCTTCATTTACAATTTTGAAATTTAACTTACCATATTCACAGACTATGATCTTAGATTAATTTTAAAATCTATTATATACTGTGATTTTAAGATTAATTTTAAAATGTAATTGATAATATAATTTTAGATTAATTTTAAAATTGTAGTTATTGAGTAAGCGAGTGTTTAAACATAAAAAATTCGTTTATTGATTGTTTAAAATGAAATATAAGTGTATTCGTTTTAAAATGATTATTTGTCTTTAAACTCTCAACAGTCACATGAACATGATATTTTGTTATATTATTTGTGCATTAATATTCGAATTTCTACAAAGAAAAGAAAATTTAGTATTTATATTTTTAAAAATAAATCTTACAATTATTTGCAAACAAAAAATTGCTGTATTAAGTTGCAAATTATGTTAAATTCTAAATGTGTAAAAAGTATTTACGCATGTAAAATATTTTACATCATTTCATTTTGTATCATACCAACAAATTTTTTTTTTAAATTCTTATTTAGCCACAAATTCTTTTTATTAATTTTTTTTTTTAGAGATATAGGTATTCTACTCAGCCTCAATATTTCTTACATTCATTTGTATCTATACCAACAAATTTTTTTAATTCTTATTTAGTATAAATTCTTTTTATTGTTTTTTAGAGATATAGTATTTCTATTAGCCTCAATATTTTACACCATTTCATTTTGTATCATACCAACAAATTTTTTTAATTCTTATTTAACACAAATTCTTTATTGTTTTGAGATATGATGTTCTCTCATAGCCTCAATATTTTACATGTTCATTTGTATCTTTATTAATTATTATTTTTAATTCTTATTTGTACAAGTTCTTTTTATTAATTTATTTCATCGCTTGTTTTAACCATGGTTATCGATATTTTTATAATATATTATCATCTTATCTTATCATCTTATAATCATTAAAAACAAATATTACCTTTTATTTTACTTCCAAAATAAATATTACATGCCATACGCTCAGTCCCAATTGGGAAGAGGAGATTTAGTTAGGGCAAATACGCTTCTCTGAATTAAAGCTTCTCCTGTATTTTCAAAGGTAATTATAAACCCAATTGTTAGAATAATTGGGCTTTTCTTTTTTTGAATAAAAAGAATCATTGGGCTTAAAGCCCACGTTTGGGAATTTTGCAAAACTCATCTTATTTTACCTGTTAAGATTACAAACATAGATATTTTATGAAACACAGATTTGATGGATTTTCTTTGCTTTACAAACTTATGTAGGGATTTGTAAATGTATGAATGACATAGGCATTTTTTAGATATTGATAGACTTTTTAAGGTCCGTTTAGTTACGAAATTTTATTTCCTTCAAATTCGAATATGAAAATTTTGATGTATTCTAACATCTTCAGTTTTGTTTTGGAAAATCTGTTTTAAATGCTGAATTTGGTTGAAAATACGTTTCGTTTTGACCCCATTTGGTTAATTTAATTCGAAAAAGGAAAGCATTTTCTTGTTTTCGATTCGTATATAAAATGTTGAAAATGATGGTCATTTATTTGTTTTGAAATTTGTTTTAAATCTTTATTACAAAAGTAGCTAGTAGTTTTATTTTTGAAAAATTTGAATGAGAAAGCAGAAAATTACCTACCCTCTGGCAAAAACAAATAACTAGAATAAATTCATATTTTAATAAAAATAGTAAATAAAAATATCATAATTAAATACTTTTGTTTAACAAAAGTACCAAAGTTATTTAGTATTCTCCCATGCTCAACATTGCTCCAAAAATCAACTTCTGTAGCTCTCCCTTCAATTCTTAATATCTCTTTATTGTTTCTAGGTAATCAACAAAATAATTCAAAGTCTTCTTCTTGATATGCTAGTGCAAGTGAAGACATTCAAAGTCAGTTAATATTTTCAGTGGAAATAATTTGAAACTTTGTGCAACTTCTATAAAGATTAACACTAATTTCATACATGTGTTATATGGTAATGGAGACTGTTAGAAAGTATGAAACCATGACTTAGCATTCCTGTTCTAATTTTACATTGTTTTATAGGTTTTAATTTTCTGATTTCTTGATTTCTATAGTCTTTCAATCTGCAGAATCTTCAGTTTTCAAAACTTTCAATTCTAATTGTTTTCAGTTTACAATTATTTATATTATTTTCACTTGTTATTTTAAAAATAATTATGCAAATATTTAGAATGACTAAAAATAGATAACTATGCATAGAATTTAGCATTAAACCTAGCTGTATATCTCATCTTCTCGTCTTTTCTCTGACATTCCTTTTCTTAGTAAAAATGGGTGATTTTAATTAATTCTTATTATTAAAGTAAACTCATCAATACACATTTTTTTATCGTTTTATTGCTTAATAGTGATTGCTCCAAATAAGATATAAAAGTTTTCACTTTGTTTTTATGATTTTGTAGTCGACTTTGTTGCGTGAGTGGTTGTGTCGTTTTGAGTACGATGGTTGGTTTCGTGTGCCGGTGTGGCGTTCACTAAATTTGTGGCGATTAGGAGCGGAAGCATGTTGTCGAATAGAGCGTTGAAGACATCAAATCATTATTATTATTATATTCTGAAACCCAGACCATTATATATTAAGCGTATAAAATTATGTCTTTATGGGAGCTTTGGCTGTACTATCATTATAAAACTTTGGATATTTAACGTCATTAACAATTTGTTACTCATTTGTAAGATATATTTTAGTTGAATCAAATAAAATTATTTCTCTTTTCCAGTATAAAAAATAATTTTTTTAAATATAATAAAAATAAAAATTTGGTTTAGAATTTTTAACAATTTCAATATGATTTTATTTTATAAAATATTATAGAATAGTATTTAGAAATTTGTATAGAAGTTATTTTCATTTTTTGTTTCAAATTTGTTACCAAACTTTTTATTTAAAAAGATTTTAGCTATAATTACACGATTTTTCTGTGAAAACATAAAAAAATTGTTACTAAAAATAAATTTTAAAATTATTTCCCAAGTATTAGAGTTTATTTGAAACATTTTTTTTAAAATATAAACTCATCAAATAAAAAAATTATTGAAAAATAGTATATTCCAAACTCAGAATAAAATTATTTTTTATAACACAATTATTCTTTGTGTTTTCAAATTTGGTCTTAAAAATATTTAATAATAATATTTGTTTTGATAATTCTCAATCTTTATATAAATCTAAAATAATTGTAAGTATCATCAAAAAAATAAAAATATTATTAAAAAAATGTAATTCTTAAAACAAGTTTATCAAAAACTTTTTATTTTAAAAAAATCATCAACATGTTAAATTAATAAATTCATAAATTAACAATCTTACATGAAATTTCGATCTTCAGTCTTGCGCTTTAAGAATTTCAAACTCAGTTTGCTAATATCTACAAAAAGGTTCTTTAAACAACAACAATGTATTTCTGAAACTACAATACCAATAAAATATGATTTTTAAACTCTTTACCTCTAAACTATAATAAGCAAAAAAAAAACTACATTGTTTCGACATATTCATGTACAATGTTTTAAGCAAACTAGATCGGACCGGCCGATCTAAACGTCATTCAACTGACAACTTCAAGTCAAGTTTCAACATGTCTTCAACATGCTTACGGTATATAAAGGGGCGAGTAGGCATTATAAGGGGCTTATCCATTTTATGCAAAATTGATGTGGGATAGATGATCACACAGAGGAATATAATAGTTGTGGTCACCATTAGAGTTGGTAATTTGAGCTCGATCTATTGGACTAGCCTGACCAATTAGAAATTAAGGGTTGTGTGGAAACTGTTTTCTTCAATTAAAAAATTTGGGCAATTTGGTGCGACTTAATTAACTGTCGGGTCAATTAACATTGGGGCAGGTTGAAACAGTTGCTGGTGAAAAAAAAAATTCCCCTTGCCTTCTGTATTTGCGTTATGCTTACCAATACACCATAATGAAAAAAACCTGGCAAAGCCCTAATTTTCTTTGCAAAGTAAAACTCCAAATGATTCTCAAATCTCTCCTTCTTGTAGACCACCTTTCTCCTCTAGGTTGTAGGCCTGCCCCTCCTCTCTGTTCTTTGTAGCATCCTATTGCTAGTACTTGTACCATTGTGCATTAGATTAATTTATTAATTATGGACTAATAAGTATAATTATATTATAATTTTAATTATATAATTGTGCATGTTAATCGTGGAAATGCATTGTAGGATGGTTTAATATTAAGTAGTTATGAGATTCATTGGTTCATCTTGCTTATTGTTTTTAGTGGCTCATTAGTAAAAACCCGATTGTTCAATTGTAACATATATAGTAAATAGAGCTTTCAAGATTTTACAAGTTTACGATAGAACACATGGGGAGGAAACTATCTTGACCTCTTCTTTTATGCTGATTTCATCCCTTATAGTTATGAATATTTGTTATGAATCCAATATCGTTGAGAATGAGAAAAATGAGCAATCTAATAATCATTGGATGAATATTTGTTATGAATCCAACATCGTTGATGTACTATTTGATACTTGGTGGTTAAATAGTGGTATTACTATTCATGCTTATAATTCTGTGCAAGCGATAAGTAGAAGGAGTCCAACTAATTTGGAGTAGTACGTGTATATGGGAGACGGAATCTAAGTTGATTTTTTAGGTGTTGTTAGATTGCAGCTTAGTATAGGAAATTTTTTGGAATTGCAGGATGTGACAAATATACCTTCGATCAGAAGAAATTTGATATCAGTACCTATTTTGAATAGACTTGAATATATATATATATATATATATATATATATATATATATATATATATATATATATATATATATATATATACTGCTGCTATATATATATATATTTTTTTTTTTTTAAATTTGGAAAAGTTAAATTGTACCTAAATTCTGTGATTGGTATCAGTACTTTTGTAGGAGTCTTTACGGATTAGGTTATGCCTTTGCCTTCTACTGCATACTGTTATCTTGCTAGTGGCTCAAGCGTTTGAGATTGAATGAAAAGTCTTCTACTATTTGGCATAAATGTTTGGGTCATATTTCTAAACAGCGAATGAAGAGATTAATTAAGGATGAGATTCTTCCGGATCTTGATTTCTCAAATTTTGATACATGTGTAGATTGCATCAAGGGTGAATTGACCACCAGGTTAGGAATGCCAGATTGATGCATAGGGATTTGCTTTAAGTTTGTTAATTCTATTATATTGTGGCCATTCACTCCTCCTGCTTTGGGTGTCTACAAATATTTCATCACATTCATTGATGATTATTCCCGTTATGGTTATGTCGAGCTCATTCGTGAGAAGTCTAACTCTTTGGAGGTTTTCAAAGCTTTAGCAGTTAATTTAATAGGAGAGATAAGCGTTCATTATGACAAAGGTGGTGAGTATTATGGTAGATATGATGAAACGGGACACAACCATGGACCACTTGGGAAGTACCTACAAGAATGTGGCATTGATGCTCATTATACAATGTCTGGTACTCCTCAACATACTGGGATTGTAGAGAGGAGGAATTGCACGCTTCTTGATATGGTGCGATGTATGCTTGTTAATTCCACACTACCTGAGTTCTTATGGGGTGAAGCTTTGAAAACTGTACCTTATATTTTGAATTAAAGTGCCCTAAGTAAGTATGTTTACTCATTTCAGTATAGACTATGGTCATAGAAACTAGTCTTTTCACTTCCATGTTTGGGGTTGTAAAGCAGAAGTGAGACCGTACAACCCGCAATCAAAACTTGATCAAAGACCATCGGTCGTACTTTATTTAGTTGTGCGTGGGATCCAGAAGGTTCGAGTTTTTATGTCATCTCACACCACGAGGTGATTGAGTCCGTCATTATCTATTTTGAGGATGATACTAGTACAAGCGAGGGCGAGAAATTGTGTTCAAAGAACTTGCAGGTGCGCTATTCTTGTGCCTATTGTTTCCGCTCCGATCTCTAGCTCTATTGTTGACCAGCATCCCGATAGCGATGCGGGAGGGTAAATGAGCGGTGAGGATGTAGATCACAGCAGCCTTTAGATAAGGCGTAGTAGCCTTAGATGTAGTCATGGATATACCCTTGAGAAGGTCAAAGAGGGCGCGTAAGCCCGCAATTTTAGATGAATACATTGTCTACTTGCAAGAGTATGAGTATGATGTGGGTGAGTATTATTATATCGACTACTCTGAAAGAAGCCATTATTAATTCATGAAATCGACTTACGGATCCATGCGATGAAAGATGAGATGACTTCCATGTCAGGAATAAGTGTAGCTAGACTTAAGTAGATTTCAAATGGCCTCGGACCTGTGGTGCAAATGGAGTTCAAGACCAAGCGTGATGCCAAGGGTTAGGTAGAGATATAAAGCAAGATTAGTATTTAAGGGTTCCTGATCAACGAGAGGTATTAATTTAGGGAAACCTTCTCTCCTAGTGTCCCACTTTAAAGACTCTACGCATCATTATGACTATAGTGGCTCATTTTGATTTGGATTTGCATCAAATGGATGTGAGGAAAACTTTCTTGAATGGAGACTTAGTTGAGGATGTTTACATGTCTCAACCTACTGGTTTTGAGGAGGTTGGTAAGGAAAACATGGTTTGTAAGCTCAAATCATTTATGGTTTAAACGAGCTAGGCACTATATCTCAAATTGGGATGAAGTTGTCGCACCCGATGGTTTTAAGGAGAACATTATCGTCGATGCATATATATGAAGGTCAATGGGAGCAAATACATGTTCTTGGACTTTATATGTTGTGATATTTTGCTCGTAGCGATGATACAGGCTTGTTGGTTGAGACAAAAGCGGTATTGGTATACATTTGATATGAAAGATCTTGGGGAAGCATCTTATGTCTTGGGCATATAGATACTTCATGATAGACCTAGTGAGATTTTGAGATTGTCTCAACAAAAGTATATTGAACGCATTTTGAAAATGTTCAACATGCAATCATGTTCTTCTGGTAAGGCACCGATTATAAAGGGTGAGAGATTTTCCAAAGGCCAATGTCCTTATAATGATATTGAGAGAGATAAGATGAAAGCAGTCCCTTACTCTTTAGTTGTGGGCAGCCTGATGTATGCTCAAGTATGCACACACCCTGATTTTGCTTTTGTTGTTGACGTGTTAGGTAGGTATTTGAGTGATCTCGGTCAAAGCCACTAGAAAGCGGCTAAGAAGAAAGTTTTGAGGTATCCTCAGGGTACCAAGGATCTCATGTTGACATATCGGCTTACTGATACCCTTAATTAGGTGGATGGTTTTAGTGATTCCGATTATGTAGGTTATGTGGGTAATAAAAAAGTCCAGTTCTAGTTATAACTTTATGATGGCTGAAAGAGTTGTTTCGTGGAAAAGTGTCAAGTAGACACTTATAACTTCTTCTACTATGGAGGCAGAGTATGTGGCTTGTTATGAGGTTATTTGTCATACAATATGGTTGCGGAACTTCATTTTAGCTTTGGGGTTGTCGCTCTATTTCTTAATCGAAATTGTTATGATAGTGCGCATCGTATCTTTCTCACAGGAACACTAGGGCACTTCTTGCTTTAAAGCGCGTTGATGTGAAGTTCTTTTTTTGTCAAAGAAGAAGATTGCGAATTCGCCATTCGAGTTAGTAGCGACGTCACGAGCTAGCATATTGGCGGTTACTAACAGACTTATCTATTTGTGTTTTGAGAATACGTCGCGCATGAGATTGTTAGAGCCTAGAATATTTTTTGGTGGGAGTTTGCCTTTTTATGTATTTGTAAGGAAAGTTCGCGTTTTTCGTTTGTGCATGCAGCGTTTGGCGTTTGTCATTATCTTATGATTTTGTGTCATTTTGACCAGATGAACGATAGAATGATGTTTTTTTATTTCTATTGAATCTATACTCTTGTCATTGAAATCATTCTAGATTAGTAGCGTCTGATTATGTATGATTTATGTATCTTTTCAGTGTATTAACTGTATATGATTGATTAAGGCTATGTAAGTCTCTTGTTAAAGCATTTGAGTTATGATTTTGATTAGTAGCGCCTAATTGTGTATGATTTATTCATCATCTTGGTGAGTTAATTGTATAATTATGGATATGTAAATCTATTGAGAATGCATTTAAGTTATGATTATGTCGTCCAAATGGGAGAATGTTAGATTGATTTATTAATTATGGACTAATAAGCATAATCGTATTACAATGTTAATTGTATAATTGTGTATGTTAATTATGGGTCATTCATGAGATGATTTAATATTCATTAGTTATGAGCTACGTAGTTATCTTCCCACTTGCTTTTGGTAAATCTCATTGGACCCAAAACTCGATTGTTGGCTATGCTTTATCTATGTATAAGTAAATAGGCGCCAGAATTTGAAGTTTGGTAGAAACCTTGACTTTGGGGATAAGGAAAAAACTATCTTAAACCCTAACCTTTCATTGATTTTATCCCTTGTAGATTTAGGAGACTAATGACAACTAATAATTCCGAATCTATGCCAGGTATGTTTTATACCCAGTACAAATTGATATACTTCATTGTTTCAATAAAATTATTATTTTGTAATTTATTTATTAGGTCATTTGATTATTGATAAATTATTTTTAGATCAATAAATATTCTTGATTTTACAAAATATTATAGCATTGTCTCCTTCAATTTTGTACGCGAGTAAGAGGGATCTAAATCCGGATTCGAGGTTCTGAGGTGGGTTTCAAAATTTAGATGGCTATTTCTTTAATTAGTTTGTTGTGGATTTTGTTTTTGGTTTTTAGTTTATGGGTGTCGGCATTGTGTAGCAGACATAGATCTAGGTCCTTTGTTGGGGTTTTGGGGTTATTTCTGGTTTTTGGGTTTTTGGTGTTGGAATGTGATGATCGAACTAGAGTCTTTCTTCTTCTTGTTGTTATGATGAAATCACAATCGAAAATATGATTTATGAGTGTTATACCGAAAAATGTAGGAAAAGACGAGCAAATTTCAATCGCATGTTTTATAGGTACATCCACCCCTATATTTGCCAAATTTATTTCTATAGTTGCTGAAACATGGATGAAGAAAATGGAGTGACTTCAGTCTTGTGTTCTTTGTATGGGTTCTTTTCACTTAGCTAATGTTAGTTCCTGCCTCCTTGTCCCACCCTTAGTGACCAACTTCGGCACTTCTCAGTACTTAATCATATAAAATGCTGTTGTTGTTTAGGATTTGAATCTCTCACTCTACTCAGTTTCCAATTGTATTGATATGAACCTAACCTACACAGCTACACTGGCCAAGAAAGGATGGATGTAATGGTGGAAGTGTTAAGTTTGAATTTTAACGGGCAGATCTTTTGGACCCAGTGTTAAATTGAAGACCTTTTCTTATTAGGAGTCCTATGAAAATTCTAAGATTCGATACATACAAGGTTCTTTGTCTTTTCGTTTCTAGCAGTTTCTCAGGGGCCAAACGAGGCTTTAATAGTTTCTGACATTTTGGTATACATAGGGATAGGTTGGCCCGCTAACTCACTAGTTGATAGGGTTGCTTGGGTTGGATCGGTAAAATAACAGTTTGATGAAAGTGGAGCCGACTTGGTTTTGTACTGACCTGGTTGGCCCAGCCCGCAAGCTCGATCAACCCCACCTGCCCGAATTGCCAACTCTAGGCACCATTGTCTACCTACGTGTTCATTTGTCATCCTTTCATGACAAAAAGAAAATTCATATATCTAAAAAATATTCAAATAATATTATCAAAATTACAAGTAATTTTGAAACAAATTTATAACAGTAATTTAGAAATTAGATAAGCAAACTTTCTTTTATTTTAAATATATTTAAATTTAAATATGACATATATTTTGATAAAAATTCAAATATCAATATTTGCTGGAGATATTTATGTCATAATTTTAGGCAAAATTGTGTTGTATGCTTCAATCATCTGAGGCTATTAGGAGGTGTAACATGAACCGTCTTAAGATTGGTGGACGAGTTGGTAAAATGAGTTGGATGATAGAGTGCTGCAGTCGGTCACGGTTGATTGGAGAGAATATTATGAAGATTGTGAGTTTATATTATCATGGAAGAATAAGGAAGATCAAAGGGAGATATTGTGCAAATCAAATCTGGAAGATTTGATCATATTTGATGATTTTCTATGAAAGACAAATATTCCTCAATGATGAATATGGAAGGAAATCAACTGGCTAGATTGATGAGTTTTCTACGGAAGGCAAATATTCAACTTGCTTGATTGAGCTAAAATAGGAAGATCCAGAATATCATGGTTCGATTTCCTTGGAGGATGATAAATAAGGGACAACATGCTGTACGAAAATATCACTGCTTGATTTATACTTAGTTTAGGGTATAAAATAAGTTAAGTGTGTTTTTAAAATTTATATTACTAGAATGAAAAATGATAAAGCCAAGATTAATATCACAGCGTGAAGGGTAAATATGGTAAAATGTCAGCATTCACAAGAACTCAAGGGTCATAAGAATAAGTTTATATCTTAATTGTAGAATGTTGATAGTAGAAGTGTAAATGAAAGAGAATGAGAACAATACGAAAAAATGGAAAATTTAACCAAATGACAAGCCCGAAACATGGCCTTAGAAAATAGGAGATAAGACCAAATTTGTTGTGTAAAGGAACATTTATCCTTTGGGTTTGAGAGGTTAGGGTTATGATTGAAAGAAGAGAAGTCGGTGATTTTCTTACCATGCTGACCAAAGTTTTGGTGATCGAAGAAGAGAAAGAAAAAGATTAAGGTATGAAAACTAAACATAAAACCCTTTTTTATGATGTTTGGGTTTGGAGAAAACCCTAACTTTGCATAATAATGATGGTTGTTGGTATTAGCTCAGTTATATGGTTGTTTGAGTTGGTTGTAGTCCTCAATTGAGGAATGTTTATATAAAGAAAATGTAGGGGTTTTAGGGGAGATGTCAAAAATTTTCCAAAACCCCGTTTTGTGTAGCCATAACTTAGCCATCCTCCTCCGCCATCGCTCCATCAGAATTAAGTGATTGAATTCTGAGTAAGCTAGAGTTAAGAGAACAAATATCTAAGTGTATTCAAATTTTGTCCTCATTGGACCCATAAAATTAGTCAAAGTGAAGCTTTGTTTTCGGGCAGTTTCTGGTACAACTTTAGTGTTTAGGTCATAACTTGGCCATCACTTATCCAAATTGAGTTATTCAAATTTCTTGGTAAACTAGACTTCTAGGAGAACAAATCACCATGAAATAAGTGTATTTAAATTTGGACCCCATTATACCCAGAAATCTGTCTAAAGGGAGCTCTGTTTGTAGGAAATATTTTGGTGTAAAGAGATTCAAGTGAATAAATGAAATTGTAAAAGAATTATAAAAGTGATTGCTATATGAAATATAATTACATGAGCAATCGACAATGAGAACATGATCATACAGGTTATGATAAAAGTAACAATTATAGTATATGTATAAAGAATAATTCTGAAGTATCTTAAGTGTGAATATGTGATTGACGTATCCATGTGTATATGAGATGTGCATAACTTAGACACGGGAATAAAAATGTAATAAGATTGATTATCTACATATGTCCCAGGGTAAATAGATGGGTGAAACTATGCCTATTAGGGATTACATGTGTAGTTGGCCACTGTTTGGGTCATTACAACTGACTTCGTTTGGGTGTCTGATACATGATCACTGTCTCGTGCAGTGATAGTACCTTTGGGTACATACAGTTTATATCCGTATCCACTTCTTGGAATATATAGGCAAGACACAAGATGAGATAAAATGATTGAAATGGTTATAAGAACCATGTAACATGAAAACAATGATTTGGTGAAAAAATGTAGTAGCTCTGACAAAATAAAAATTACTATGTATTATGAAGAATGAATGTGAGCATAATAAATGACATAGTGTACAAACTAGTGAATATATGAGCAGTTCAATATTTAAATAGGAATTGTGTTAATTGTATGTGTCATTGAGGACCACGTACAGTGGTCATATATGTTATATGTTTCCCACTATGCTATAACCTTAGCACGAATGTTTCGTAGTGTAGAGTGCTGAAGAAGACATGGTCGTGCGACACCTGAGAGGGCGACACGGCAATAGGAGTCCAGCATCTAGGTCGCTACCTTTGATTTTGAATATGTACATGTAAAGTTTTTTTTTTCATAATAGGACTTGATATGTATAAGTCAATGAGACTCAGATATTTGTATATGATATTGTGAACACCATTATGGTGACAGTGTTAAAAGTTTTATTTCCTTATGGATTAAGCTTAAGTTATATTCTCATACATTCAATTATTTTTCGAAATGGACCCACTAATGTTAGTAACTCAGGTAAAGGAGTCTTAGTCCCGTGCAGCGTTCCCCCTCTTCCTCCTAGGAGGGGGTTAGGGTGCGACAGACACACTTTGAAGCAAATATACCATAAGAAAAATGTAGAAGCACGTGCATAGAAGGTGATTGTAGGGGTTGAATATCTACTACAAGTATTGCCCAAATTCTCTCAATGTTGAGATGTTCTTATACATCTTGTTGAATGGTGTTGTTGGGTTTGTGGGAGTCTAGATGATGTTTGGGGAATAAGGGGATCTCATTCTATATTTCAATGTGAGAGAATTAGGTGAAGGGAACGTTAGAGAAAGGGGAGCTTTATCGCGTATAAAGACCGGCATCTTTGATTGAAAATAGTGAGAAATCATTCTCATCGAGCTAAGCTTCAGCGGATGAAACACTTGGCTTGCAAAATAATTTCTTGTGTCCACTGTATATATTGTTGACTTATTCTTGTGCTTTTATTTCAGTCAAAATCGCATTGTTTCCACAAATGATCCATAACTGATGCAACATCCTATACGCCTAGCTATAGACGGGAACACCTTCCATAACAAGTAAATTTCTGTAAATATTTATATTTGAATCTTCTTTTAATCAAATATTTGAATCTTAATAATACTAAAAACAAAATATAAATTATTGATTTTTAATTTATATATATATATATATATATATATATATATATATATATATATATATATATATATATATATATATATATATATATATATATATATATATATATATATATATATATATATATATATATATTTCAAAATAAAAAATACAATATTTTCTAACCTTATAAAAATAGTTAGAATGAGATAAGTAAACTTTATTTTATTTTGTTGTTATAGAAATTTAAATATGAGATATATTTTAATAAAAATTTAAATACCAATATATTTATACTTATATTTGAATCTTAAAATATAAAAAATTTATTAGTTTAATTTATATAATAATAATAATAATAATAATCTTATATTTTAATAATATATAATTATATATTTATGATATTTAATATAAAAACTACAATTTGAATAAAAAAAAAATCATACTTTATTTATAACACTATTTACATTTATGATTTTAAAAATCAGAAAAAATTTAAAATCAAAATAATCAAAATTTCAATTTTACCCCTAAACTATCTTGTATTAAAAAAAAAAACTACAATATGAATAGATCTATCGTTAAACCATTAACTCTAAAAAAAAATTCGTATTGGTTTCACTCGATCAAAAAGTCATTTGAAATATTTCGGGAAAATATAGGAGAATTTTGAAGGGTGGGTATTTATACTTATATTAGAAAAGTCATTAAGGGGATGTATTGGATTATGACTTTTACAGACATTAATAGACTTTTTTTAAGTTGATGACTTTTGTAGACTTTGATAGATTTTTGAAGACTTTTATAAACTTTTGTAGAGTTTATAAATTTATGGATGACTTTCAAACTATTATTTTAAAAGACTTTTATGGACTTTGACAAACTTTTGTAGATATTTACAGACTTTGACATACTTTAATAGATATTGATGGACTTTTACTAGCTTTAAATAACTATAATCAATTCATATTTATAATAAAAATAAATAAAAGTAAAATATCACAATTAAATAATTTTTTCAACAAAAGTACTAAAGTTATTTAAAAAAATAATGTTTAAGATAAAAAAGAAATTTGTATTCAGTATTCTCCATATATAACATCGCACCCACAAAATAAAGTAGCTATAGTAGCTCTCCATTCATTAGCAACATCTCTTTGTCGCTCTTGGGTATCAACAAATGGTTCAAAGTCCTTTTCTTGATTTGTTAGTGCATGCGAAAATGTTGAGATTGCTTTATCATTTGCATTGTTCGTTTTAGCATCGTGCATTTGAATAAGTTGTCTTTATGTAACATTTGGAGTATGCTCATGTGAGTTTATAACGTGTTGGGAATATAATAAAGTAAAGCATATTTTTAGGAATAAATTAATCTTTAAAAATAAAATAGAAAAAACAAAAATGGAATTAATTAGTGAGGATAAATTGGTAATTTACCAATCAGGACTAGTATCATATGATAAGAAGATTATAGGTAATATAGAATGAATAAATTATATTTGTAAATAAAATGGAGTTGAGGACAAAAGAAAGGAAAAAAGGAGAGAATTGGCTCCGAAAAATAGGATAAGGCGAACACGGCCTTAAAATATCTCATTTGGCATGTGAGGCTAGGGCAAATATGGTGGGGAGAAAGAGAAGAAAGAAAGAAGAAGAAGAAGAAGAAAGAAGAAGAAGGAAAGAAAAAGGAAGAAGGAAGAAGGAAGGAGAAAAGAGAAGAAGGAAGAAGGAAGGAGAAAAGAAAAGCAAATGTATGGAATGTTTGGAACTTTTGTATGGAATACTTGGTTGGAAAAACCCATGTTTTTATTTTGGCCATAACTTAGTCATCACTCATCCAAATTAAATGATTCAAGTTATTGGGTAAGCTACCTGTTTCTAGAAGACAAATATACAGGAAATAAGTGTATCAAATTTAGACCCATTGAACCAGAGAAATTCGTCGAAAGTGAGGCTACGTTTGGTGGTCCCAGTTGGTCCCCGATACAATTTTAGGTTTCGAACCGAGTTTTGGTATTTTGGCCATACTTAGCCGTATTTCATCCAGAATTGAGTGATTCAAAAATCCCAAATAAACTTGAGCTTAGGAAACCTGAAGTTTTACTAGATAAAGTATAATAAATTTGGTACATTGAACCCAGAGAAAAATTAAGTCAAAGTAAGGAAACAATTATGTCTTTGAAATTTGTCTCGAAGCGGTCCATGGCTGGAGTAATTCTGGTTGTTTAAATCCTGCTTGAGTTATACTGGTTCAAATGAGGTGTTTCAAATTTTTGTACAATCTAGACATCTGGGAGAACAACTTTCATGAAGAAATTATGGTCAAATTATGTATCTAACATTCCCAGAAATTTTCAAATATAGAACACAATTCGAGATTCTGTTCCTGGAAATTGTCCAGGAGCACTTCGGAATGTTTAGACCATATTTCCCAAATTAAAAGTCCAAATGACATGATGTTTGAACCATAAGAAACTTAAGACATAGGGGTATATTGAGTTAGAAGATCACTTTCTCTAACAATCCCGTTTACAGGGTCAAAATTGTAATCGCAAATGGACTTAGGAACTGCCTTGAACTATTCAGGTAAAATTGGTTATGAAAACTGAAATTGTATAAAGGTTATATAAATGTATTGTTATATAAAATAATGCATCATAATAATATGATCATGATAACATGTGTTATGAAAGATAAAGAGAATACACGTATAATTTTGTTATATGAAAAAGTATAGTTAAATGTTTATAGATGTTATTTTGATAATGAATATCGCAAGTATCATGATGCTCCGATAGTTTCATTAAATGTATATGAGATATCTTTTGACACACGAAAAGGTGATAAAACATAATAAAGCGATTTTTGCTCATTACCAGGTAGTTGGATAAATAGGCATACCTATAGGGATACAGTTGCTGCAACATACAATTTGTAGATATCGAGGCCTCGTTTGGGTCGATGACCCGTTTGGGTCGATGACATAGATCCCATTTGGATTATTATAGAAATCCAGTTTGGGTCATACAGATAGAGATCACTGTCTCGTATAGTGATAATACATTTAGGTACATACAGTTCTTTCCCGTATCCACTTCTAAGATTTATGCAGGCATGAAACATAAGAGCAAATGACAAGTATATGCAAATGAGATGTATATAGTATATGACATGATATGAGAAGCATAGTACTATATGATGACAGTATGCGGTTCTAAGAGCAAAGAAGTAAAGTGTAAGATAACACAATATATAAATATGATAAGAAATGAAACATGTTATGAAAAGTAGATATGAGAAATGGATAAGTATATGTAAATGTTATATTTGTCATAAGTATATGCATGTGTCTAATTGAGATGATCCTTATTAGGGTGGAGTCCACGGTATTATTCCCCACTAAGTTATAAACGAATGCAAGTGTTACATCCGTGTAGGTATAGAAGAGGAAACCGAGGAGGACACTTTGACAATCCGTCCAATGATCAAAGTCAACACATCACTAGGTGCCCACTGGAAGACCATTTGGTATAATGTATATGTATTTTTGTTTCTTTTGTAAGCAATATAAATATTGTAAATGTTGAACACTTCCATGTATGAAGCTTGTATATATTTTGTAATCCGTTGCTACAAAATATAATACAGGTTAAATGTTTAACATTATATGAATGAACAAGCTTAAAGTTTATAAGTTTATAGTAAATAGGAAAAATAAAAAAAGTGACACCCTCGCCTAACACTGGGTGCCGAGTTGGGGGTGTCACATGTGCAACCTGGTACAAGTTAACATCAGCTCTGCCCGTGTGTTATATGGAAATGGAGAAGCTGTTTTGAAAATTGTAAACAGTGAATTAAGTATTCCAAATAATCTCTCAATTGTATTCCTTAAAAAAACATGACGTAGATTGAATAACTCATTTGCATTTTCAAGATGACGACTTTGACCATGAAAATCTTGAAGATGATGGCGGACACCTCGAAAAGGAGCAAAAAAATTAGGTCAATTTGGAAATGCAGTCCACTCAAAAATATTTATCTAACATAAAATAGAAAATAGATAGTAAAAAAATTTAAAGTATAACATAACAATCAGGTGCTCGAAATAAACACTATGGCCCCTTTAGGGTCATTGTTCCTTGATAAAGGATTGCTTAACAATTTTGAATTGTGTGTAGATCTCTCCACACTAAGTACATAAAATAAATTCAGAGTCGAGTTACAAATATTAAAACATTTTGTCAAATTATTCCACGATAACTACTTGTCTCATGTCGGGTAACCATTGTTGGAAGAAAATATAGGTACGTATCGATGTTTTAAAACCGCATTGGTTGGTAATTGCAAAAAGATTCTTAGGTTAGCGATTGATGATCTAACCAATGAAGTCGAACATGAATCAAATCGGTGACGTAATAAATATTATTTATATTTTATAAAAATAAAAAATATTTTTTAAATTGAAATATATAATTACAAATAATAATATTTATTTCATTATTTATATAAATAATTTAGTATTTTAATTTTTACTAAACATAATATGAATAATATCAAACAATGAAAATGAAGCTCTCCTACCACACCATATATATATATATATATATATAACTCATATATATATATATATAAAATCAAAAAGGACATGTAAATTTTCTTAACTAAAAATATTTTGATATTCTTTTTAAAAAGAAAAGAATATTTGATATTCTTAAACTATATGTAAATTTTCTTAAACCTAAGAAAAATAATATCCCTATTTACCATATATAAATATTTTGATATTTAAAATTTTTCTAAATAAAATATTAAATTAGAAAAAAGGAATATATATTTAATGTGCTAAGGTGTAGTTTAGTTTTGTATTAGAACTCACAGGTCCTAGTTCAAACCTCATGGTTGTTTTTCTTGTGTATTAATAATGTTTTGTTTCATTTATTGTGTAATACTTGTCCCACACATCGGATGGGGACAAAGATGAAAAGGTCTTTAAATTTCTTGTTGATGGGAGATGCATGTGCTTAAGAAATGGCTTAGATGCTTCCTCTTGTTTTACTTTTGCTAGCTAATTTTGAAGTGATTGGTTCTTGGTAAACGGATTGGTTCATCGGTATATAGTCTAATCCCCGGTTCGGGAGTACCCATCGACGGTCCAACCAGTTTTATGGTTTAATCCCTGTTGACGGTACAGGAAAATCCATCGACAGTCCAATGATTGGACCCCATCCAAATTTTAAAATGTGGTATTTGGTATCATCTATATACACTCTGATATAATCCTCAAATAATTTATTAAAAATTATAATGAGAGTAATGACAATAATAACAAATTATAGATATAAAAATAAGAATGACAAGTGCCAATTTATTAAAAAAATATAATGAGAGCAATGGCAATAATAAAAAATTATAAATATAAAAATAAGAATGATAAGACACTTATTGAAACATTGGCTACGAATGAAATGTGATCGATCAAATGTTTTATGAACTAAGCAATATCTGAAATTTTGACAAATTATGAGTAAAAATTTGCATTTCCTCAACATAGATAAATCTAGTATTCTGTAAAGGTGTTCTTCTCTCTTTAAGAATATTGCATAACTTGAGAAATACATTAATATACATTCTATATATTTGTCGAAAATGTTCTTGATTCTCTTTTAGAATTTTATATGTATATTCATTCATATTTACCTAGATAGGGGATGTTGGACACGTTCTTGGTACATTTAAAGTATAAGCTCATTTAACACACATAAAATTATTCTAACTATAACAAATAAATACTTTTTAAATTCATGTAATTTTTCTTTCATCTCTTCTTCGTCCATTTCTCGATGTCCTACTTCATCATTTTCCATTTCTTGAAGTTCTACTTCATCATCTCGATACATTTTGTTAGATGTAAAGTTGAAACCACCTAAGGAAAAAAAATATGAAAACGTGTATCGTATCAATTTTCTATAAAATTATAGAAAATTACTTATAGATTCATTTTTCATTCATAAAAGATTATAAAAAAAAAGAATAAACACACTCAAACATAATAAAAGTTCATTATTCATTCACAAAAGATAATATAAAATTAATATAATAAAATATCATAAAGGTCCAACTTCATTTATAAGCATAATAAAATGCATTACTAGTTCTTAAAAAATAAAAATCTAAAAAAATACATGATTGATAATCCCATAATTTATTGCCCTCATTCATAGTTATCCATTCAAAAGAACGTCTCTACAGAATTAATCTCACAGGAACTCAACCTTTTTCGCTATAGTATTAAGTAACTTGAGTGCTTTGTAAAGTGCCAATTATCTAAATTAGGTACTTCCTTGATGAGATTCCATTAATTATGTCCTTACGATCTATTGAATCAATTGATTGAGCCAACTTGTTAACAAAACGAAGGACATTATTTATGATATCTAATTGACTATTATCAGTCTCAAAGGATGTAGATTTTCCTTCAAGCTCGATTCTCTTACGTTTTTTAGGTGTTAGAGGTGCGACGCCCCAAAATTCGAGGGTCCGTTCACCAACCATCAACTTGTGGAAATACCTGTGGATATCGTATATATCGATACCCACACTTTTTAATCCTATTAATTGGGATCTATTTATTCACATTCAATAAACATTTTATGTTATTTTCAAAACACATCTATGAGTTTAATTACAACCTCATATGAGTATATTCTGGCTTGTTTTGTCGATACTTTTACAAAATGTTACAAAGCCACGATTAAGAACTTTCTTCACAGTGTAGCTCTAATGAGCCGTCTAGGGTGTATACCTTGCACGAAATGTTTTCCCATAAGGGCTGAGCCATGCCCAATAGAGACTCTACAAAGGCTATTACCCCCTTAAATGCACACGCAATGTTCACTTGGACACATTCACATATATATCAACATTCCAATAGAATGATGCAACTCTAATGGAATACTACATGTCATACCATGAAATGAGATGAAACTCACTCAGTGCATGAAAAACCTGAGTCATCATAGACTCTCATCACACAATGCATAGCCAATGTGTGATAACATCCATCTTCGATGAATTTCATCCAATGATCACTTTGAAACAAAATCAAGCTTTTAGAAATCAAAACTTATTGGATGTTTCACCTCCAAGGATAATTTTATGAACAAAACATGTGTCTTTTGTGGGTAGGAGAATTTTCGGGGTCTCATTGCAGGCTTCGCACACCTTCCTACACTTTCACGGCTTTTCACCATTGGACACATATGTATAACTAAAAATACCGGGTCTTTCATCCGATGGGGTATCTATCCCTACTTACTACTACCCGACACAAGTTTTCTTGCTTTGCGAATAGTGGAACTCCGCTGAACTTCGTTCAACGTATTGAGCCCACTCATCAACCACTAAGGATGGTGTGTGATGACACCATGCACTTACACCCATGAATGCGATGCCTCAGTGCATATGCAATGCATTATGCCATTGCATGTCAATTCCCTATCACATATGTAATGCATGCCATATGGACAATTTATTATATATCATGGACAATTATATCGAAAGCATATGATTTCCAACATTTCATCTCAATGTCAATATATTAGAACTCATATATCAACATTCAATAAATAACTATCACCAAGTAAGTCAATCAAAAGCAAGAAAGGACAACTTGGTTCTCAAGACCAATTGTGGCATGAGAGATGCCAACAAAACAGTCCACACATACAACCATCACAAGCCACACAAACATGCCATACTCAGGCCACACATCTGGCCCCACACGACCACGGGATGGTCCACAAACCTCGGAGTCAAATTTAAGTCCCAAAGGTGAAATTTACCAAAATTGGTGAAAATACGAACACAACAAATAAATAGCCCAACTATGGCAATCCCGGTAAATGGACCGTAGCAGAATTTTGTGGGAATCGATTTGGTGATTTAAAAGCACATCAAGTTCAGTCTGTTTACAATTACATGAGGACCAGGTTCGAATTCCACACAATCAGTCCACAAAATCAGTGGTGTGTAGGCTCAAATATGACTTAACATTTCCATATTTTAGGGAATTCAGCCCAGAAACGACCCATAAGGGCAAGACACAACCACCCATGACCCTTAGGGTGGAAAAATAAACCAAAGTAGGAAGAATCCCTACACTCTTTGGAGCTTCTTGAAACCTCCTTCTTAGGTACCCGCGTAACCGTACGTAGACAAACTTTGGCTTTAGTCCCGGCCAATTCGATCGTCGGATCTGTCAGTCAGAGAAAACCTATTCACTTGCCTTCCTTTCCTTCCTCTCTTTCCTTTCTTTTCCTTTTCTTTCTTTTCCTCTCCTTTCCTTCCCATTCTCTTTTCTTTCCTCCACCAAATTGATCATTCCCTTAATCATGCCTTGGTAGTGTGACACATGGTTTCCATGTGTCACCCACATGCTTATCCTTGATGACAAGTGTCATGCATGACACTTGCATCTCCTACCATGTGTCACATGGGCACACATGCATTTAGCCATGTGGAATTTGCCACCCACATGGCCCTTATTCTATGGTCATGATGCCATGTGGCACCATGCACATGTCTCCCCAACTATTGAACCGTTTCGCCTGAAGTCATTGAAATTCTGATGATTTGAGTGCGAGACTAGACTAGGTATCTAGATTTAGTGAGACGAGATCCAATGATAGAGTCCGTTTCATCCAAGATGCAAAAATTCGGGGTTTGCAACCTATCATGATGAGTGATTGTTTAGAAAATTTCAAATTTACCCGGGCTTTCACATTCGTCCCCCCTTAAAAGAATTTCGTCCCGAAATTCACACACACATATACATATAATTGTTTGTTGTTTTCTATATAGACTAAAACCCCTCAAATTCACATAGATGTAAGAGCCTTACATTTTTCTTGCATCCATGTCACTTTGGATAAATTTGCTTAATAAAATATTTCTTTCAGAAGGTTCATGATTTAAAAATAAGGGGTTTAGTCTATGACTGCTGCAAGTGGTGTCTAGTAGTAAAATCTGAATGTAAGTCCAGTATCATTCACAGATTGTAGTACAGGTAATGATCCTTTACCCGACTACTAAAATTCCATGCTATTTGGTGAAAACTTCGAGAATGGAGGTTGTATCTAGAAAAATAAAGATTCTAGACTATGCTACATTTTAACTAAGCAAAACAAATTAAATGAGCTAAAAAAATAGAATTGTAACTAAAATATTTGAATTTGAATCGGTTTCCACTATGAGAAAGCGAAAACTACTCAGGTGAAATCTGTTAAGCAGTCAATTCCGGCACTAAAGTACATTTATATAATTACGTATGGATGCAGATTTGTCAAGATTTCCTAAATTTTGGAATTGGATTTCTGTATTACTAGTTGGATACCCCTTGCTTCTTTCGAAGACAAGATCAAACCAGCTATCTGTATTCCCAACTCTCTTGCAAGATGGGCATTTTCTTCTGTTATTTATATTTCTGGTGACAACAGTTTTGCATTCCTTCTCAGGATTTTTACAAGTTTCTACCACTTAAAAGGTGTCTCAACCTCCAGATCTATTGGGTCGTTCTTTTCCCTTGATTAGATCTCAGCTAACACGGGGTTAAGAACTTGCCTTTAGATTAAGGTGAACTCTCTGATAATTTATATTGTTAAATACTCCCTTCCAACTTCAATTATGAGGCGGGCTGGGATTTATCAAAATGAACTCTCAAAACTCAACAGGTTCATATTGTTAGTCTAGCATACTGAGGAAAAGAATGCTCTCGGCTCTCAGGAATCTCAGTCTACGCTGTGTCACATGCACGAGAGGGCATCCACCGGATATCGAGGCAACATACATTCCTTCAAGCTGGTATTCGGTGCTACTATTGAGACTTATCAATTTCAAAAAACGACACCAAATAAGTAAATCGAGCCCAAATAAGTTCTCAATTTATGCGAGAAAGAGTGTAACTAAATGTAAATCAAATCCAATGAAGCATTTGCACTCTGATCTGCATTAATTAAGAAATGGCGCCTGATCCACATCCTGACACTATGAAATTGCAATAGCGAGAAGAAATGAATTCGAGGAGATTTGTCTAGATTTCATAAATTTTAAAATGATAATTCTAAAGAAAGAAACAGAGAAATAAAATTTCGAGCTCTACTTTCGTCTACGCACAGGTTCACGATTCAAATCCAAAAAAGAAATAAACTAAAAATAAAGAAAAATAAATCTACTCATTATCTGCAGAGTTCCTCTCATTTCCCCTTTTTCTAGGTAGTGAGAAGCGGCGCTACTATTCTTTGTCTATTTATCTTGTCGAGGAATTAGTAGAGATCCCAAAAAGCTCGGTGGAATCCTAAAGAAAGCCAGTTTACTATTCTGTATAGCGACCTCGGGTTGATGTCGCGACATCGTTCCATGATTACTCATGTTGATCAGCGACCTTGTTGCTTATGTTGCGACTGATTCCTTGCGAGCACTTGGATTAATGGTGCGACATCATTTATAGAATTCAGACCTGGTAGCTCAGTGTTCCTCAAAAGTTGATGTCGCGACCACGGTTTCATGTCGTGACATCATTGTCTTTCTCTTCTCCTGGCTTTTGAGTCGCGACCTCAGTTCTGAGTCAGGACTCTTTTCCTTGTTGTGTTGCATGTGGCAACTTCGGTTTTAAGTCGCGACCTTGTTGCTGTTCTTACTGCATTACTTCAGGTCGTGACTTTGTTTTTCTGGTCGCGACCTTGTTGGTGGTCTTCCGCCTTCACAGGTTTTGAATTTTAAGTCACGACTTCAAGGTGATGTCGCGGCCTCTTTTGATGTTCATTTCTCATCTTCTGGTCGCAACCTCAAGGTGATATCGACCTGTGCTGTTCTTTCTCACAGTTACCGCATCGTCAAATTGCTCAAGTAGTTTGCGACCTTGATTTTTATGCGCTCGACTCTTCTTCGAAGTCGCGACCTAAATGAGTGGTCGACATCGTTTGTCAGTCTTTGAGATTATTAAATGAATTACCGCTGGCTTCGGTTTCTTGTTAAGGACTTTGTTTGGCTTCTTTCTAGGTTGCGACCTCCCTTTCTGTTCTTCAACTCTAAATTTGGTTGCAACTTCAATCTTCCTGTTGAGACTCTAGTTCCTGTTTTTATGTCGCGACCTCAACAGTATGTCGCGACCTCAACAGTATGTCGCGACCTCAAATGGAGCCTTTCATTTAAAAACTAGTTGCAACGGAACAACATAGAGACTTCTTTATGGCTTTATTGAATCCCGCGTCGCGACAGCCAGTGGCGTGCGACCTCAGTATTATTGAATTGTTCGCGACATGCGATTGTCGGTGTCACGACCTCTTTCATATGTTGCCTTGGTCATTCTGGTCATGGCCCAAATCTTGATCCGCGACTTCGCTTGCTATAGTCTTCTATTTCTTTCCCCCAGGGCTATTTTGGTGATGTCGTGACTTAGAAATATTTGAAACTAAACTACTGTCGCGACAGGCTTTCGTTCATTCATTTATTTAACGTAAATTTGGTCTCTTAGTTTTCTTGAGATTTTAGCTTTGTTGTATTTTCTGCAAAATTAAATTTGAGTAAAATATCCACATTTTTGCATACAAATCAACATTTATCTTGTAATATGCTCAGAAAAATGGATTAAAAATCTAATGAGTTTTTGGACTCATCAATAATCATATGCACATGCGATAGTCATTTAATCACCAAATGACCATATAACGTACCTTAGTCCTCCTCGAAGGTCCCATTTGTATCAACAATAAGCTCGCCCCAATCCACTATATGGGTCGGATTTGGGGTGTACTTCATGAGCATGGAGACATGGAACACCTCATGAACACTGGATAAGCTCGGCGGTAATGCCAACAGGTAAGCAACTATACCCACCCTCTTGAGTATAAGCAGTTTGATACCACCTCGCGATAGCTTTTCCGCTTAATCGGATCTTGCTCGCTCATCTCTTAGACATCACCTTTAAGAAGACATGATCTCGCACCTCAAACTTTAGAGGTTGCTGTTGTCCGTCGGAGTAACTCTTCTACCAGATCTGAGCCGTGAGAAGACACTTCTATATCAAACCCACCTTCTCAGTGGTGTGCAGGCCAACTCCCGGACCGGTGGTGGATCTTTTCTCCCGCTCGTCTAACAAGCTAGAAGTCGACATGGCCTCGAAGTATAGGCGCCTCATATGGTGCCTTATACGTATGCTTGCTGATGTTGTTGTTGTAGTGGAATTCCACGAGGAAAATGTTCTTCCCGGCTACCCTTAAGATCTAGGACACACATGTTCGTATGTCCTCTAAAACACGGATGGTCATCTCTAACCCGCAGTGATACGGATGGCTTGCGGTACTCATGGTGATTATGTCCTCATGACTCTCACGAAGACTCTTTCAAAGTGAGCTATAGACACAGGATCTCAATCCGATACTATGAATCTTGGCACTCCATGTAACTCGAATGATCTCTGTGTATATCTTGAAATTCCTCGAGTGTGAGGTCATACGCAGCTAGAAAATGTGTTGACTTAGTAAGCTGGTCCACCATCACCCACACCACGTCATGCCTCTGCGATGTTCGTGGAAAATGGGTCACAAAGTCCATCGTGACATGCTCCGCCACTCGGTTACCCAGCTCGGCTACCTCCCAGGGAGGAAATAACCCTTACAGACCTCGATGCTCGGTCTTTACTTTACGACCGTGAGACATCGTGAGAACAAAGTCTCGTGTTTATCACTCCGAGTAATACTAACAACGAATATCAAGGTACATTTTTGTGCCACCTAGATGCACAACAAAACAAGAGAAATGGAACTCCCTGAGGATCTCCTCTCTTAGATCTGCTAATTCGGGAACCACAACTCTTCCCCTATACCGAAGACTACCATTTGTATGAATGGTCCAACCTTCATCACCAGAACCTATCTATACCCAGTCCTTGATGGATACTATCTTTGTATCCTATCCTTGGGACTCAATCACCCTACTCAGTAAGGAAGGCGTAACCATTAAACTCCCCAAAGTACCTTGAGCCTGCTCATCGTACTGTAGCCTGAACTGTTCTATAGTCTCAATCATCTGCCACTTCCGGGAAGCTATAACAGCTATTATCCCCCATGACTTCCTGCTGAGTGCATTAGCCACCACATTTTCCTTATCAGGATGGTAATGCAAAGTGAAATCATAATCCTCCAAGTACTCCATCCATTTGCACTGCCTCATGTTGAGGTCCCGTTGCGTGAAAATATACTTCAGACTCTTGTGGTTTGAAAACACCTCGAATTGCTTTCCATATAGATAGTGACGCCAAATCTTTAAGGCAAAGATAATGGCCACCAATTCCATATCATGTGGGTAATTCTACTCATGATTCTTTAGCCCATGGGAACCGGAAGCCATGACCTTCTCGGACCTTGTCGAAAGCGCATCCCAATCCATCCTTAGAGGCATCATAATACACCATGTACCTCTGTCCCCTTTCCGAGACTATCAAAATAGGAGTTGTAGTAAGCCTCCTCTTCAATTCCTCGAATGCCTTCTCGCATAGGTAATCCCACTCAAACTTGACCTCCTTCCGGGTCAACCTTATCATAGAAATCCTCATTGAATCTCCTGTAATACCCTGTCAATCTTAAGCTGTATCTCGGGTGAAGCAGTCTCTCTGGAGCTCATAACAACCGCAGCCTTTTGGTCAGAGACACTTGAAGCCGATACCACATGACCCAAGAATCTCACCGGTAAGCCAAAGATTATTCTTTGGGCAGCATCTGGCTGATGGTCTCTCGGGGCACAGGCGACCCTCAAATGTCTCATAAATATCCTGGACTCAGTAGATCAATATGTAGATCCATGAAGATACAACAAACTGATCCCTAAATGGGGTTGAATACTATGCATGAGATCCATGAATGCCACTAGAGCATTGCTCGTCAGCTCGAAGGCATCCTTGTGAACTCGAAATGCACATGCGCCGTATCTGAACTGTCTTAGGATATATGCCTCCTTAACTCTCAGTGAGTGATAGGCGGTGCAAAGATCATCTTTAGGTAGACTCAGGCCACTCCGGCAGTCAAACAAATCATCAAATCCTGATAAGATATCGATTCTTGATTGTAACCCTGTTCAATTGTCAATAGTCAATGCACAGCCGAAGGTTCTTATCCTTTTTCTTGAAAAACAACACCGAAGCGCCCCAAGGTGAAGTGTTCGATTACAATAAAACCTACGGCCAACAATTCCTATAATTGGACGCGAGGTTTGCAACTTCGGCCAAGTGCCATCTGTAAGTCTTAGAATGGCGATGTACTAGGGTGCGGCTTAATAATAGAAGTCTACATCCTATACGGAGGTAATCCCGGATAAGTTCATCACGGAAAAATGTCTCGTGCTCACAAAACTTCCGCAAGGGAGTAGACTCAAGCTCCTTGTCTCGCCTCATCTTCGAGAGTGAGCTTGCCCGACCCGACCTATCGTTGCCCAGTGACACCTAGAGTGTTTCTGACTGGGGTAAAACATCATGCTTATCCCTCCCCCTTAAATGTGGGGATAAATTAATTGTTTAAGGTCCTTCTGATTCTGATCAATGGCGACTGATTTTCACTGTCAGCCAATCCATGCCAGAATGACATCAAACTCAGATGTAATCTTGAAGATCATATGAGCGAGAATCACGAAGTCTCTAACTCACAAGTGTCGGGCATATCAGTCGATCTTCCTAGTCCACAGAGGGAGGATTTACATAAATGGGTTTCAAAGGTTTCAACCTCTAAACCTAAATATTTCACTGAGATCACGTAGGCAACAAGGAATGGGGTGCTAGAATCCAAATAACACTCTTACCCATAGGCGAAAAAGTAGAAAAGTACCTTGAATCGTCGACTGATTTACAATCTCAACCTGTGGTGTAATGGCGTAGATATGCCCTTAGGTCCCTGAAGTCCCGACTTATAAGCCTTGTCTTCGACCTCAACCCATGTTCTGGCCTCTCTAGCCTATCAATGAAGTAATAGGTGCTCGTAGCACCCCCGAGATCGATACATCGTTCCCTGCCCATATCGAGATAAGGGAGAACTCCAAATGTGTCTCGCAAGACCCTATCATGACTAGGATCGCGGTAATGATAACCCTGGGATCCCTGCCTTTGAGGGCAATTCTGTTTCATGTGTTCAGGCTAATGGAAGTAGAAACATGTCATCGGCCCTAGCTGGTTAGGAGCCCTAACTCGTCTCGGGCCCCTGAGCAGCTACCTGCCTGTCTCCTAAAACCTCGCGAATATGTCCTCTCAAGCTTTCCCTGTGCTAGAAGAAGACTACGACTCTCCTCCTTCTTATCTTTAAGAACACCCGCATCCTAGATATTCCGTATCATCCACTCCCTCCTCATCGGCTATAGCACCCGACCATCGAGTCCGTGTCTTGGTGAAGAGAAGTCCCACAATTCCATTCCTCGGACACAAATTTCTGACCATCCTCAAAATTTCACCTTAGCCACACATCCAGCGGGCCACATAATCATCAACAAAATGGGCTAACTCTATGAACTTAGCCACGTAGTCAAGCATTGTCATTGTTCCTTGTCTCAATTCCAGGAACTCCCGAGCTTTTGCATGGCAAACAGGTGCTAAGAAAAACTTACTCATGAAGAGCTCTCGAAACTCTTCTCATGTCATTGCCTCTAAGTCCCTCGAGGCTTTGACCCAATCCAACCATATTTGGGATTCATCCCCTAACTGAAACATGGCTAGCTTTATCTTGGTGGCATCGAAGATGATCTCTATAGCCTCCAATATCTTTTCCACTTGCCGGAACCAATGAATAGCTATCATCAGATCCCCTCCTCCCTTGAAGGTCAGAGGATGATGTGCCTTAAACCTTTGGGGGTTACTTAACCCCTTAGCTCAATCACACTAGCCTGCAAATGGTAGAAACCACTACACTCGCCCTGTGCACAATAGCAACAGCACCACAGCCTCCATGAAGGCTTGTCAGTCAAAGGCCGATGGTAGTGGTCACCCGCCCACCGCCCTCAAGGCCCCCTTCCGACTTTCATCTACACATGTCAAATAGAAAATCGAGATTCCCTTTTTTCTTATCTAACTACAGTAGCGCATTAATGCCAACTACTAATAAATATCAAATCTTGAACTAACCTGTTCATTTATTTCCCGAACCAACAAGGTTATGTTCTCTAACCATATTGTTCATCTTTTCCTATATACAATTTACCATGTATATAATTCATGCAATATGTAACACACTATCACACAATCAAATCACAAGAATGCACAATGAATGCAATGGTCTAGGCCCATGCCCATCAAGCCCTAGGTAATTGCATACCTATTCCCTGATACCAAGCTGTAACGCCGATATCAAACATCGAGCCATAGGTATTCATAAACCTATTCTCTGATACCATGCTGTGACGCCCCAAATCCGAGGGTCCGTTGACCAATCGTCAACTCGCGGAAATACCCGTGGATATCGTATATATCGATACCCACACCGTTGAATCCCATTAGGATATATTTATTCACATTCAATAAACATTTTATGTTATTTTCAAAACACATCTATGAGTTTAATTACAACCTCATACGAAAGTATATTACAAAAATTGTTTGTCCAATACTTTTACAAAAATGTTACAAAGCCACGATTCGGCTTTCTTCACAATTGTAGCTCCTAATGAGAGTCATTCCACCCATACCTGCACCTGAAATAAGTCTTTCCCATAGTACAGCCACGCCTAATGTAGACTCCTACAGAGGCTATTAATTTTAAATATGGCCACGCAATGTCTACTTTGGACACATTCACATATATTTATCAACATTCCAATAGAATGATGCAACTCTAATGGAATACTACATGTCATGCTATGAAATGAGATGAAACTCACTCAAATAAGATGAAAACCCGAGTCATCACACTCCCATCACAATGCATAGCCAATGTGTGATAATATCCATCTTTGATGAATTTCATCCAATTATCACTTTGAAACAAAATCAAGTTTTTAGAAATCAAAACTTACAGGATGTTTCACCTCCAATGATCATTTTATTAACAAAACATGTGCCTTTTGTGGGTAGGAAAATTTTCGGAGTCTCACCATAGGCTTCTCACGCCTTCTTACACTTCTCATGGCTTTCACCGTTGACACATATATAATCCAAAAATATCGGGTCTTTCAACGAGGGGGTATCTATCCCTGCTTACTACTACCCAACACAAGTTTTCATGCTCTACTTAATAGTGAACCTCACGTAACTTCGCTCAGCGTGACAGCCCACTCATCAACCACCAAGGATGGTGTGTGATGGCACCATGCACTTACACCCGTGAATGCAATGCCTCAGTGCATATGCAATACATTATGTCATTGCATGTCAATTCCCTGTCACATATGCAATGCATGCCATATGGACAATTTATCATATATCATGGACAATTATATCGGTAAAGTATATGATTTTAACATTTCATCTCAATGTCAATATATTAGAACACATATATCAACATTCAATAAATATCACTGACGAAGTCAGTGGCGAGAAAAGACACCTTGGTTCTGAGACCCGATTCTTGTGTAGAGATGTCCGCAAAAACAATCCACACATATAGCCATAATAACAAGTCACACAAACATGTCATACTCAGGCCACATGATTTACAAGTCTGGAATTCTTGTGAACCTCGAGTCTAGAATTTCCAATCGAAATTAGTTAAAAAATCTGGACATAACAAATAAATAGCCCCATTGTATGAGTCGGGAAATGGACCATGGTAGGTATAAATCGATTTTGGTGATTAAAACCTATCAAGTTCATTGATGCAACTACTATTACATGAAGGACCCTGAGTCGAATTCCTCTAGTTCCCACTTGAACATGGGTCTAAATTAAATGGTGTTTTAGGATCAAATAATAAACATTTCATATTTGAAATTAGCCCAAACAACTATAGTGAGTTGCAAATCACCTGACCCTTATGGTGGAAAATAAACCAAAGTAGGAAGAATCCTTACCTCTTTAGAGCTTCGCCAAAACCTCCTGCTTTCGGTACCCACGCGTAGCTTGCGTCTCATAGACAAACTTTGGCTTTTGGTTCGGCAATTACGGCCCAGTCGACGCCCGTAGGTTGCGGGAAAACCCCCTTTAACTCCTTATATATATATCTTTCTTCCACTTTTCTGCACTCTCATTTCCTTCCCATTCTCTTTTCCTTCCTTCACCCAGGCAGTCATTCCCTTGATCATGCCTTGGTGGTGTGACACATGGTTTCCATGTGTCACCCACATGCTTATCCTTGATGACAAGTGTCATGCATGACACTTGCATCTCCTACCATGTGGCACATGGGCACACATGCATTTAGCCATGTGGAATTTTCCACCCACATGGCCCTTATTCTATGGTCATGATGCCATGTGGCACCATGCCACATGTCACCTTGCCATTAGTCCGTTTCGCCTTGAAATTCGTGCAATTTCGACTGTCTCGAAATTCAACAAGATTTGACTAGGTATCTAGATTTTGCAAGACGAATCAAACAGTGAGGTCCATTTTATGATCCAAGATCTAGAAATATTTCAGGTTTGCAATCTGTACTGTAACAGTAATTGATCGTTTTACAAAAAATTTCAAATTTACTCGAGTTTTCACGAAAGGTACCTCTACGTTCATAGTTTTTGAAGGTGTGGGGAAGTAGAACATTCGTAAGATGGAGACCGGAGCATAAGAAATCTGTCACTGTATGATCAAGTAGTATTAGAATCATAAAACAACTCATCTATAGTATGACCTCTATATTCTTCATCCTCATACGTTTTGCATCAGTGTCATCCCCTAATCCAATTGCATGTCTTCCAATAGTAGTTCCATTTCCAATTGTACTCTAAATTCATAGTCTCCGTAAGTACTGCAGCATAACTTCTATGGTTAGGTAGACTGAAGCCAAGAAAATAAAATAAAATGCTAGTATATGAAACATACATTTAATAATTTATATTATGAAATAAATTTAAAACAAAAGAAAAATTAATTACCTTGAAACAACTTTCGCACACTTACTGAGCAAAGAATTTTTTGTAACAAGATCCCATCCAAACCTAGAACTAGATCGCAAAAGATTTCAATAGTTATTGAATCGTTGTTTAAACAATTTCAAACGACTTAAATATTGTGAATAAGTTATTTGACACCCAAGTTTTTCTATGAGCGTAGGGAGTATATTTATTTCAACTGTAATTTTGTTTAACAAACCATTCTTATCACGCCAGTCTCGATTTGCAACATCAACTGTGAGTTTTAGCAATTCATTGGTTTCTTCAGTAGTCCATGTTTTATATTTTTCTCTAACTTTTTCTTTACTTTTGTCATTTCCTTGATTTGAATCTCCCATTATAATACTATTATATCATCCATACAATGCCATAAACAAATAAAAACACTTTAAGCAAATAGAATTGTTATGACTACTACAAACACAACTAGCCTGATGAAGCAACTGTGATATTCCAAAATTACATGTAACAGTTGCTATGGTGACATGCACACATACAACAATTATAAAAGGTTGCTTTATGTTTGCTTCTTAAGAAAATATGAGAAAAGGAAGGAAGGAAAAGTGAATAACTTAATTGGGAGTTAGAGAGTTTAACTCTTCTATAATCCAAAGGAACCTTCATGCTTCAGTGGCATATGTTCCTCTCAAATTGGTTTGTTTGTCTGTTTATTTTCTTTAAATGGAAATGTTAAGTAACTAATGCTGACTCTTAATGATACTTTGTCATTATAAGTTTGTGTTGTTTTAATTGGATAATTGGTAGATAGAATTGCATTTTATGATATTTTTGTGATGTTATCATTCCATTTGACAACAAAGTTATATCAATTTTACAGTGTCTCTCTCTCTTTCTCTTTGTCTATCTAACCCAGTGTCTCTCTCTCTTTCTCTTTGTCTATCTAACCCCCCTTCACTGATTCTTTCCAAGACAAACATAAGAACTTACAGTTGGAAAATTTGAATGAAATGACTATATTCCTTGAACCAATAAATGGTTCAGAATTCTAGAAGTTGGTTCAAATTTCCAAGAGTATTTGGAAAACCAAACCCTTAGGCATTCAAGAAGTTCATTAGTCGGGTTTCCCTTGTATATAAGGGTGTCGGGGTCTTTTAGGATAAATAGAGAACTCAAGTTTATTGAGTCACGTGTTTTTCGTCTATTCTTCTCCTTTATTTGGTGATAGAGAGAACACATCCTTAGTTCAACGGAATGGTTGTAAAGTGTTTTTACAGAACATTTGACAATTGTTTTATCTTGGGAGACCGACGCCTTGGAACTCAAAGCACCAAGGAGAAGGCTGCAGAATTTGTCTTTAAAATTAGTAATTTGCACTCATTTGTTTTCTCTTTGTATTTATTTCTCTTTTCTATCTTTATTATTTTGTTTTTTATCATTTTGTTTATTAGGTTTATTCAGGCTAACCATATTGATGCAGAAGTAGTGAAAATTTGTCTAACAACCTTAAGACATAATACTCCATCACAAGTTGGTGTTTGGTTTCGTTTTGGTCTAAAAAAAAATGAAAATTTTCCTTTTTATAGGCAAACAACTCATTTGGTTTGTTGTCTGATGGTGGGAAAAAAACACAAAGAAGATCTTCTAGTTTGTGGTTTTGGTGAGGGAGAAGACTATGGAAAAAGGCAAAATATTTATTTTTCCTAAGGTTTTTCTTTGGGTTTTGAAAAAAATCTCAGTTTCGGGAAGGAAAAAAAATCTCAACAATTTGAAGTGCCCATGGGGTAAAAGGGGAACCTTTTTCTTTTGGTTTTTTTTTTATCTTTCTTTAAGGCTATTTTTGTGTATTTAATAATAGTCGTTTGGTTTAGGTTATAAAAAAAAAATTGAAAAAAAAAATCGATTAATTTTTGGGTTTCCATGACGACAAGCAAACTAGGATATGCGGCTTTGTGAAAGAAAAAAAAAAGACGATTTGTCAAGAAAAGAAAATCTAAAAATCTTTAGTTTATCCGAAAAGGATGGAAAAACCTTTTAATCATGAAAGGTTTTGTTTGAAAAAAAAAAATCATTGACGAAAAATTGAAACCAAAATGCAAAGCAAAAATTATCATTGTTATCTTGAAAGTCTCTTTCCTCAATTTTTGTTATCCAGAAAGCCTCTTTGCTTAGGAAAAAAATAAATTACAATTTTTTTTATTCATCTTTTGGAAAGGAAAAAAAAAAACATTTTTCTTTGTGTGAATCTCCAAAAGGAAAATTACGAAATTTGGTTTTGGTGTTGGATGGAAAATTGTAAGAAGAAAAAATTATTTCTCCTTTTTAGACAAACAAACAATTTGGTTTGTTGTCTTTTTGGACAAAAAAAAATTAAAAACCAAAGTTTTGGTTGGTTTGTGTTGCTTCCGAAGAAAGACAAAAAGACCATTTCGTTTGGTTATTTCTTTTAAGGAAAGAAACTAGACACATGATTCTCATTTGAGGTTATTTCTTGAATTTTTTTTTATATGTGTGGTTTATCCTCTTGGGAAAAAGGGCATTTTTTTCTTTTTGGCAAAAAGGGCACTCATGGGAAAAACCTTTTGAAAATAATGTTTGGAACAAGTTTAGGGGACCAAACAAACAAGTGGTTTGTTAGTTTGAAAAATCCTTGTTGAAACATAAAAGGGGTTAGCTGTGTCACACCCTGATTTCCACGGTGTGATTTATGTTATTTTACCATATATTTTTTTTTTCATCATGAGTCCCTAACATAGGACTCTTTCAAAATCCAACACTTTGCATAAAAGGGCTACCACTAGCCTTACACACCATATGTATCAACCTCAGATTTCCCTTCAAAACCTCCGAGTCCGTAACCCACTTGGAGTAATCGCTGTAAAAACGTAATTAAAACTCAACTCCAAGTGCCTCAAAACATATATATACATATCTGTACTAAGGTAAGTCCTCAATGCACCCAAGACTATACACTTACACTTGATCAAAATAATATTTACACAAAATCCCAAATTTTTTTGCAAAGTGTCCCAAACTAATGGCAACTAGCCAAATATACAATGACCCATGATCGATATGAACTGTCCAAAATATACAGTGTGAACCTCCACACAACACTAGATTGCCTTCGTAACGTATTTACTCAACCAACATGTTATTACCGACGCACACCTCAACCTCCAAAACCCCAAGTCAAACTGTCATGCACCGGTCTCTGCACTGCATCTAAGGTGGAGCGAAATATGGGGGTGAGTTCGACAACTCAGTAGTGAATCCCATAACAAGCCATGCTTATAAAAACATTTCAAAATACAAATAATTCAACACGTCTCAAACATGAGCATTTACAATTAATAGGTTGATGTGGAAACAAATGATGCAATACTTCACACTACTTCGACCCCTCATCGCTGACTATTTTGGGCTTTCACCCGTGGACTAGCCGATCATCCCGAACAAATGACAAATTGCCGGACTATACTACCTGTGGATACAGCCCATCCCAGATAATCCATTAAATTGCTGGGACTTACCACCCAAGGATATGCCCACATCCCGTATATTTGTGACCTTTCTGGGACTACAACCTAGGGACTAGTCATAGTCCCGTGTCCACTACATCAATCCGGACTCTCACATAGTCCCATACCCATGTCATGCTTTAAAACAATTTCATAAAGCATTCACCCACAAGGATATTTAAAAACATGTGCACCAAGCATCTAAAGAATTCCATAGATATAAAAATATACACATTTATATATATCATCATTAGAAAATCACGCCTGCTACGGAATGGTACAGAATTTGCCAAACCATGGTATAAGGTGAGAAGGTTACAGATCCCTACATTCCTTGGATTCAAAATCCACAAGTCTCCTAAGGGTGTCAAAACCACGGTTACTCCAAAGGATCTGCACTAATGTGTTTCATAAGATTTCTTAAATTTCAAATAATCCGGTTACATAAATTACCCAATTGGTTTATTACTACTTCACACTCGAATCACACAGATTCTTATACCTCCAACATAAACCTTGATCCTCCAAGTGCACTCTCTATTACACTTACTAAGATCAACATTTAACACCCTTTATTAGGGTAACACAAACAGCACACACAACACTCGTACCCTTTTTTCAAATTTCTATCTCAAGACCCATTTTTTTTCTCAACTACAATTTTGACCAACCATACATGCTTTTGTTCACTCAGAATCTTCTCGACCAAAAGTCTCTATCTCGTAGCTTCACAGCCTCAACTAGGTCATTTGGACCTCGGAACAAGAGTTATGGTTTTTACACTTGACCTCCCGAGACTATTTCCTAGGGACGTAACTGTGCCTCACTTCACCCTCACTGATGAAATTATGGGAACAAATGAGCCAAGACTTGGCCATAATTTCTTCTTGTAGTTACTCCCCCATGTGGCTAATTTGAGAAGGATTTTGAATCACTCCATTTGGATCAATATAACTCCAACTTATGACTAAAAAAATGTGAACCGTCCGTGAATGTGGGACATAATTCAGATCTGACTTTCAACCTCAAATTCAAGGGTCTTATGGTAGGGTTTAGTTTTGGTTGCTTCTAGACATTCGAAGGGCTAGGTCTTGGGCTTCTTCTCCAACTGGAATCATCCAGTTCGAAGTTCTTTAGGCCAACTTATGGCCAAAACACTATCATGGGGTTATGGTGCCGGACAGCACCTCCCTCGACACACACATGCCATCTTCACAAAACCGGTCTTTTACAATTTAGGGTTCCACCAAACTCACCTTTCATCAAATCTAGGGTTAGGATGAAATCCCAACAAAACCCTAGAATATAACCAAAGTCCAATAGAAATACAACTAAGGCCTCAAAGATCATGTTTACATACCTTAGTGAACTTTTCCACCAAAAACCAAGCTTTCCTTCAAGCCTTTTCTCCTCCTTCTCTCTAGCTTCTCTCTAGGAACTCTCTCTCACTTTCTAAAATCTCCAGATGGTCTAGCATCCAATCAAGAGGAATTGTTTTAGTTTTACTATTACGGCTGCTTTCCTTCTCATGCACTTGCCATGTGTCAAGAGCTCCTACTCTGCATATATGATGCGTCATGTCCTCATGATGCCACATAGCTCACAAGCATGATTTGCACTTTACTCCCTCTCCACTAACAAGTTTTTCAAAGTGGTCCTTCAAGACATACTTAATTACAAATCCTAACAAAACCACTAAACTTGCCTAATTGCATAATTGACCCACATGCCATAAAAATGCAATAGTAATGTTAATTTCTAATCCTCTAATTAAACCAACCATTAAGATTGCTAATCTTAAATCACAATTTAAAATATCATAGGGCATGTTTACTTTGCTCCCAAAAATCCTTACCCGAATATATAACAAACATATATTAATATATCTATGATGTTTGGTTTGGAAAATCCTTGTCACAACAATACAAGGACGAGTATCGAACTTAAGACCTTGGGTAAAAGATCTTAATTACCTATTGGGGAGCTTAAACCTTTAGGCTATAATTAAGGATTGTGTTGAATTATTGGAATTAACATTTTCTTGAATATTTCGAAAGTGATATTTGAATCCAATAACAGAGTTATGATTCAATTTACCTAGTAGTTATGAGTTTACATTGGGAATTGCAGCAGTCTCATGTAAATTCTCGAAACAAACGATTATTGCCAGATCCACAATGGAATCTGATCGAGTTTATAACATTAGACAAATGTGGGGAAGATGCATAATGTTACACTACTGATATAGGATATTCCGAGATAGCCAAAGCATGTGCCTCTAATTTGCATACATTGCGATAGCTAATCTGCAATTGGTAGAGCACAAAACAGTATGTATAATGGTAAGTCTAAACACAATGACTATCGGGATGAACAAACACTCAACTAGGTTATCTCTTAAGACTATGTAAAGTACAAAGAGAACACTCTGGATTTGCTGATCAAATGGTTGAATAGAGAGTTAGTTGAAAAATCATCAAAGGGAATGAGACTAAAGCCCATAAAAGAATAAGTTGATACAGTGGATACCTAACCTAGTTGATCGGAGATCCTAAGATCTAGGTTCAAAAGGGACAACTAAACTGTAGAGACTTGGTTATATCATTGTGGGGATCTTCCCTTATCCATTCCTATGATGAAACAGTGATGCTTGTAAAAAGGAAGGTTAAGTTATACTTTTAATGATCTCTATGTAATGGGAAATGAAACAAGAGCGAGATGAGTTGCTCTTGAATTAGGAGATCACCTATGTAAGAGTGAAGTTGGGCTGCTTCAAAGGGACTTGAATTGGGTACAATTCCTATTAAACTCTTGTAGAACCACGCATGTCCATGGCCAAGATGGACATAAAAGTGAGATCTGAAATGTGTTAGGAAGATTCCTGTGTGAGATATGACATCGTCTACACAAATGACAAAACAATTCAAGGACATCATGTCTAATGTTTAGCTAGTAGAGTAAACATAGTTTTACAAGTGAAGGTTCAAAGGGTAGAATCTACCTCTCCTATGCAAGCTTCAACCGTTGGCTCTATCACCAATTCTGTCATGTCTTTGGTCATTAATTTCATTCATGTGGGGAATGGTTGGAAAATATGAATGAAATTAATATATTTCTTAAACCAATAAATGGTTTAGAATTCTAAGATTTGGTTCAGATTTCCAAGAGTATATTGGCATTCAAGAAGGTCATTAGTCGGGTTTCCCTTGTATATAAGGGTGTAAAAGTTTTTTAGGATAAATAGAGAACTCAGGTTTATTGAGTCTCGTGTTTTCAGTCTATCCTTCTCCTTCAATTGGTGATAGAGCGAACACATCCTTGGTTTGCTGGAATGGTTGCAAAGTGCTTTTACCAACCATTTGACAACCGTTTTATCCTGGAAGACAAATGCCTTGGAACTCTCAAAGCACCAGTGGAGAAGATGAATATGTCTTAAGGAAATTGTGAATTCACAAGACTCGATTTTTTTCTCTTTGGATTTATTTCTCCTTCATTTTATTATTTTGTTTTATGTCATTTTTTTAATTAGATTTATTCAAGTTAACCATATTGATGCAGCTAGAAGTAGTGCAAATTTGTCTTAACTCTTACTAAATCTAGAAACGATATATACTATTATATAGAATGGTAGTTTGGTACAAAGTTGAATTGAACAGGGTTGCCTGTAATTTAATTTGGACCAATGATTTGTAGTTCTCTCATAGAATAACGTATGGTTTCAAACTCGAGATAATTTCTTCTCTCATTTTTAATGTTTTCCTTTTCAGCATTTTGAAAAAGGAGTGATTGAAACTCGTGAAACAAATTCTCTTATAGTTGTCCAAAATTCTTTGGACAATCATGAATCTTTTTCATATTAATAGACATAAATTATGGTAATAGTAAACAACCTTCACCATCTAGTTTAGCCTAAGATTATTCATGAAAAAAACTGATTTTTAGATGCATATTGTGAAATGATGCATTTTAAGTCCTTGCTTACGGGGAGTCAAATCCATGACTTTTTTTGGGCCCTATTTAGGTAAACAACTTAATTAAGTACTTATTTTATAAGAGCTTATTAGATGAGAGTTTATATCATAAGTACTTTATTCAATAAGCTATTTTTGTTTTGATGCATATTTTAAAAAGCGATTATGTATTATTTTAAGGTGTTTGGATGCATTACTAAACAAGCATTTATAACAACTAAAATTACTGAAAATATCATCATAAACAATTATAAAATTGAAGTGTTTGAATAAATAAGCACTTATCATAATTTTTAAAAATTAAAAACTAAAAACTAAAGAACTATATATATATATATATATATATATATATATATATATATATATATATATATATATATATATATATATATATATATATATAAAGTAAAGATTCTAAATATTTATCATTCAAATTTAATCCCTAGTCTAAAAAATAGTTAATGAACCATTCTCTCATCTTCACTTTTGTTTCATATGCATCAAAGAGATTATAAAAACTAAAATATAATAGTTTTTTTCTTCATGAAAATCTTTGGAGCGCTTTCTATAAATTGGAACGTGATATACCATGAACTCATAGTTATTTAAGATGCACTGAGGCGTAAAAGCCTCTTTGGGCCTTGAGATGTAAGACGTACTTGAGACACAGATTTTTTTAAGTGATGCGCATCCTACTTAATATAAATAAAAATTATATATCTTGTGACGCCCCGAACTCGGGGTGTCCGTTGACCACCGTCAACCTGCGGAAACCTGTGTGTCTCATGTCATGAGACCCAAACATGAGTAAAATTGACCACGTCGGCCCATACATCCATACTCACCAAAATGTATATTTTATACAAAAATAAGTTAATTTACAATTTGTTTTTATTACAAATTATCCAAAACTGGGTCTTTTACCCAGATTTTTACAAAAATACATAACAAAAACACATATGGTCATTTCTTTGTCTCTAGGGCCTCGGATGCATCCCATCCCCAGGTGAACCTTTAGTACATGAAATAATTTTTCCCTCGACAAGGTGAGCAATGCCTAGTAGTGGAATTATCCTACATGGGTTACTCCTCACATAAGTGCTCATGTAATGACAAACCAAACATTCAAGCAAAACATATATGTTCCTACTCAAACGCTCATACGAAATGGATGAGAATGTGACTCACCCTTTCCTACTTCCTCGAGCCCTCACGACTCCCCCTCACGCATGCCCACAAGTGTGAGAAAAACACCGCTTCAAACAAAAGGTTTTTGTTCTCGAAAACATATTATCGAGTTTCGCTAAAATCTATTGGACAACTACCCTCCGAGGCGACCTAGATAATCTCTCGAAACACGTCTTCCTTCGGTACGAACCGGCTGACAACTCTCCAAGGCAATTCTTCGGAAAATCTTCTTGAAATCCATTTGTAACACATTTTCATGTCATGCACTCACACCTATTATTCTAGGTTATCCCAAAGGCATATGGAATGCACATGTTACTTCATCACCATGTTAATATATTAAGTATGCATACTAATGCACTTATCAACAATCATCATGTTATTCATTCATACATATCAATAACATAAAATTATCTCACATAGGCTAATATAAAATTCGGCAGTCTGTCTTAGGACTGCCCATAGCATCACACAAATAACATAACATGTTATTCAATCAAGCAATAACATATTAACACTCAAGGCCACACACAAATAGTCCACTGTCGCTCGACCGTGAGAACCACTTTAGGGATTTCTTCACTAGCCCAAATCTTTGAATCAAAACACGGCTACATCTAGGCCTTAAGAGATTTCTTATCCATTAAAAATGACTCTAGGCCAAAGAATAAAACAAGTAGGAGAAAACCCTACTCCTCCAGATTTTGTCCTACTACACTCGATCCTCGTCCACCCGACCGGGGGTCCAAATCGAGTCCGAGGTGCGAGACTATATACTGGGACTCCTATCGAATCTGCTCTTTCTTAGAGTTGAACTTGTACTGTAGTATACAAACAATTTGTAATAACAAAATCATTTACATATACAAAGAACTACTACTGCAGTGGTGTCCATCAAAATCTTTACACGTATATCGAGTCCCATTTGCAGGCGTATATTTTCTATTGAATATATTTCTGTGGAATAATACAAAATATAATCATACTCCTTCATTAGAGTTTACATTTTGTATACAAAAGACTTATACATACATATCTAATACAAAACATCAAAGATCGCGGGCTACTACTGTGAGCACCCTATCTCCGAGACGGCTCCAAAGTACTGTGAGTGTCCCGTCCCCAGTCAGCCTCCTCTTCGCACTTACACCTGACAACACCCATGCTAAGCTTTATGCTTAGTGGGAACATAAGCATGGACAACCACCAATGGTGACCGTCACAAGCTTATACATATGCATTTCATATATCTATACATATTCATATAACTTTTATTACTTATCATCTTTACATTCCTATTGCATGTCAATCTTTTTCGTTACATGTTCTATGTCTTTGGCATATCTCTTATCTATACTTTTATTGTATTCCTGTTTCTATACTTTGCATATTCCATATTCATTTTATAACTTATTGTTCTATGTCTCTTGCATACTCCTATCTATACTCTTTACTCGTATTCCTGCTTCTATACTTCTGTATATCCCCATATTCATTCTATAACTTATTGTTTTCATATCATATCATTATTTTTCAGATTATGTGAATTTCTATCACATCTTTCATATCTCCCTTAAGAGTGCAGAGCTTATACTTTACTATCATATCATATACTGTCATAGGTTTTCATATATACTTTCATGTGCTTCCATAAACTATAGTTTTCATATACCTTTCTTATACAATCTGTATTGTCATATACTCTACTGTTTTCACTCGACTTATAGAATTGATGATTCACGCATATTCAGAGTGGGAATCTCATCCTGTTTGTCATTCAGTAGCAATGTGATTCCATGTACTTGCATATTTTGTCATATACTTTCATCTATATTCTTATACTTCCCTATATTTTCATCTTGTAATTTTTATATACTATACTTTCCTATGATTTTCATATACTGTACTTACAGCTTTCATGCTCTATTACATATTCTTTCATATACTTGTACTTTTATATACTTTCTCTATACTTTTCATGTCCTCTCATACCGTATTTCTTGTTTTGTAACGGTACTTTCAAGAAATCTGTGGTTAGATGAAACTCTATCAAAACCCTGTAGCTCGGGGACAAGCTACTAGTCCCCACAATTCCATGGAAACTGCTGAAGGCTTCATGGAATTCCATACAAAAACTTTAGAATTCCATACAAATTCCATATTAATGATTCCATACCTGAAATCTCTTCTCTTTCTTCTTCTCTTCTCTTCTCTTCTTCTTCTCTTCCTCTTCCTCTTCTTCTTCTTCTTCTTCTCCCATTCTCTCTTCTACGCTGTCTCTCAAAATGAGAGACCAATTGATCTTATCCAATTTTTTGGTTTAATTTTTCTTTAATTTCTATTTGATCCTTAGGCCATGTTTGGCCAAGTCAAATAAAACCCATTTTTGGTTTAAAGTCTCTCTAATTGCCTTTAATCACATAACTCCTTCTATTTGCATTTCATTTTCAAGCATTTTATACATTAACCCCTAGTCTTTCCCATTTATGACCACTAGGTCCTCAAGTGGTAAATTACATATTTACCCTTTGCTCTCGTATTGATTTCCGAGTCTATCGTTTTATTTCCGAAAAACTCCATTTAGCTTCTTTAATATACCCTAAACAAGTCCCTAAAAAACCCATAGTGGTATATTTCGGGGTATTACATTGTCGAAAATCCTCATCATCAAAACCACTTAGCCTATAAATAAAATTCATCTTGCTTACTTGCCCTCTAAGTTTTGTTATTCGACCAATCATCGAGAAATCTCCAGAGAGAAGGCGTGAGCTTCTCTCTAAAAATCCTCTCTTTCTCTCTCCCTTTTCCTTTCTCTCTCTCCCCACTCAATAGGTCATCAAGTTGGTCAAGTGGGAGAGTACTCTTTGCCACATATCAACCTACTATTACCATCGGACTACCTTATCCCTTATCCATCTATCATGAATTTTCCTCCAATGGCATGATGCCATAAACCCATGTGAGCCCCACTGGGCCTTTAATATTACCCATTCTTCCTAGGACACATGGCACCCTTGAGCCACTCATAGCCATGTCCCATACTCCTCTCCTCAGACCTTGAAAACTGAAATCTCGATTTAATTCGACGTGAGGCTTTGGGGATTTCACAGACGATTCCAACGATAAAGTCTGTTTCGTCATCCAAGATCTAGAAAAATTCCAGATTTTGATCAAAATTACCATTTTACCTTTCCTTAATAGGTTTGGATTCTCCGGGGTCTCACATTTCTCCCCCCTTAAAAAGAGTTTCGTCCTAAAATTCTGCGCAATCATAACAAATCACATGCATATGCAATGTGCACTATGTCATGCATGTAAACTAGTAATTTAATCATTAAACGACTAAACTGCATACCTTCATCCCCAAACAAGAAGGGATAGGTGACTCGCATCATGTCCTCGCACTCCTATGTTGACTTCTCCACTCCACGGTGCTGCCATAACACCCTCACTAGCCTCACACCTTATCAAGAAAACCTGGGATCCCCTACTTATCCATATCGTACATTAACCCTCCTCGAAGGTCCCATCTATGTCAACATCAATCTTCCCCAATCCATTGCACGGGCTAGACCGTGGAGTGTTCCTCCTGGAGCATGAGATCGGGAATACCCCATGACACCGACATACATCGACGATAAAGCTAACTGGTACGCTACTGTGTCTACTCTCTTGAGTATCTCAAAGGGACCAATAAACCTCGGCGATGGCTTCCCGCGCTTACCGAATCTGACCACTCCTCTCTTAGGCATCACCTCTAAGAAGACGTGATCACCAACCTCAACTCTAAGGGTCGAGACGTCGCCCTCTGTCACGCTGCCTTTCCTCGTGGCTCCGAGCCACAGAGAAGATGCCACAGACAAACTCCACCTTCTCCCGAGGTGTCTCTAATCATCAGACTGAGCCTTCCCACCCTCAATCCAAACATATAGCTTGATCCACGGCCTCCCATATAACACCTCGTAGGTGCCATCCTGTGATACCTCGCTCGATAATTGTCATGTGCACTCCACTCAAGGACAAGTGCTCTTCCCAAATCTACCCCATGATCTAGGACGATGCTCGCAAAGATGTCCTTTAACACCCGTATGGTCCCTCCTCCGACCGACCATCCGTCTAGGTGGAAGGTCAGACTCATGGTCACCAGGTGCTCAATAGCTTTGGAACTCTTCCAAAAGTGCCAGCAAAGAAACCTCGTGTCTCCTGTCCGACACTATGGATACTAGGCAATTCATGTAGCCTGACTATCTCCTGATATACAACCTAGAGAATTCCTCCCGGCAGGAAGGTCATCCGCACGGCTAGAAATGTGTCAGGAACTACCAATTATCACCTACACTGCTGGGTCATGCCTCCATGCATGCCGCCAGGGAAACAGGGTCAAAAATCCATCAGACGTGCTCCCACTTCCACTCGCCCACCTCCAATGGTCAAGTAGCCCCGCTCGGCTTCGTGCTCAGCTTACCTTGCCGACACACGTGAGGCATCATCGAACAAAAGTCCCCACGTGTCTCTTCATCCCGCCCAAGTAGCATCGGCGACGAGATCCTTACATCTGCAAGCACCGGATGCACCACAAATCGAGAGCAGTGAAACTCCCTGAGGATCTCCGCTTCAACTGGCCAACCTGGGAACCACGCCCGTCCCCATACCCCAAGATCACCATCTATGTGGATGGTCCAAACTCTCGCCAACCACACCCGACCGTGATTCCGGCCCCCCGACGGACACTAACTCAGGTCTCCACCCCGACTTAATCACTCGCCTAATAAAGACGGCACAGCTACCAATTCCCCACGTCCCCTCGAGTCCATTCGCTGCATCGTAGTCCAAATTGCCCCACAGTCTCAAGCATCTGCCACTCCCGGGAAGCTATACTAGCCAATGCTCCCCGTGACTTCCGACTAAGTGCATCAGCCACCACATTTACCTTACCAGGGTGGTAATGCAAAGTGAAGTCATAATCCTTTAGGAACTCCATCCATCTGCGTTGCCTCATATTGAGGTCCCACTGTAAAGATATACTTCGCACTTTCAGGGTCCGCACACCTCGAACTGCTTGCCATATAAGTAGTGGAGCAAAATCTTCAAGGCGAAGACTATGGTCGCTAACCTACGTCGTGTGTGGGTAATTCGGCTTCATGGTTCTTCAACTCATGTTACTACCCTCCTGATCAGACAAACACATCCCATCTCACTCTCTTCGAGGCGATCACTACCAACCAACATACAAACTCTCTATCCTCTGTCCGGGACTATCAGGATAAGAGCTATAGTGAGCCTCATTCTCAACTCCTGGAATGCCTTCGCATCGTCACATCCTAATCAAACTCGACTCTCCCGGTCAATCTCACATAGGCCTACCAGACTGAGAAATCCTCAATGAATCTCCGAGTATCGAGCTAACCCAAGAAAACGCTACGTGATCTCAAAGACTGATTCCCCGGGTCTCTCCCAACTCATCACGACCTCAACCTTCAAACGCATCGACATCGCGTGTCGACACCACGTGTCCCAAAATCTCACATCGCAGCTTCAAAACTATACTACTTCAAACTCGCTGCATAAATCTGATGGTCTCTCAATAACTAGAAATAATCCTTAGGTGATCTCTATGCTCCTCCTCCACCTGGAGTAAATCAAAACATCCACGAAGACCACAACAAATCGATCCAAATAGGGGTCGGGAATACCCTATGCATGAGGTTCATGAATGTCAGCGATGCATTCAATCCAAAGGTAAACCCCTACATATCTAAATATTAATAATCGTCCAAATAGTTTTCACTTTAAATCAAAAAAGTATAATAATGATAAATATAAAATGGTTAAGCATAAATCATAGAAACAAAGGTTTTTAGGTTAAAATAACATTAAAATGAATCCTAACGTCGAAAACCTTACAGAGTAGTCCTATAGACTCGAATTTGAGAGTGTAGTGGCAAACTGTAATTTTGAAGAAACTAAAAAAAAAATACCCCATGAACAAAGGATTTTCAAAATAATTAAAACTCCAAAATTTTCTTCTATTTCTCGTATTTCTCCACCCCACACACGCACCCCACACCTCTCAAGCCTTGGTAAGGATCGTTGGAGAAGAAGGAAGGAATACGAGCTAGGAGATTTAAGGGTGCTGTGATACTAAAGCTTAAGATCTCCATAGCAACCAAAGATTAAGGTAGGGTTTTCTCCCCATTCACTTACATTGAGGCTGTGGTATGTATATATGTACGTTTGGGGCTATAAATGCTATTTTTCTCAAGTATTCTAACCCATTCTCTTCTTTGTACGTGGGAATGAGGAATTTATTTCCAATGTGTTCTTTGGGGATTGATTTCAACTCCTAGTGATTTGTGTGAGTAGAAAATACCGTGGGTATGATCTCTTGTATTTTCTAACGATTTCGAATTGTTTTATGATTACTTGTGGATTCTTGTAGTTTTTCCAAAGAAATTGAAAAATGTGAAGGATTGGTGAAATTGCTCTGCTATAAACTAAATTTTCTAGTATGGTGATTGAGGAATCCAAGCAACATCTATATAGTACGGGGGATTCTTTCTATGGTGCTCACTACCCGATTCGACACTTAATCTCGATTCCGACTCACTCGAAAAACATCTCTCCAAATCGGGATTATTACTACATATTATTGGGGATTTTACATACTGTGGGGACTGATCGCATGAGGGACTTATAGTATGAGGTGATTCTAATAGAACCCCATGAAATTTAGACTCACTGACAGAAAGTACTTCGATTCGACTCACTCGGAATATATAACATGGGGACTTTATATAGTAATGGGATTCTATTATAAGATCCCCGCGCATTCGACCACCGAATGATTTCCGTTTGTGTGGATTCTTATATAAATACGGGGGATTTATATAGTAATGGGGATTCGTATAGTATGGGGATTTTTATATAACATGGGGATTATTATATAATATGGGGATCTTTATATAACATGGGAAATTTATATAGCATGGGGATTTTAATATAGTATGGGAGATTCTTGTATAGTATGGGGATGATTATATAATATGTGGATTCTTATATAGCATGTGTGACGCCTTACCCGAATTCATTCGCTTGGGCTTGATCCGAACCGAGTCCCGGATGCCACTGTACTCAAAATCATCTTGCGAAGCGATTACTTAAATTGGGCAAGCTCCATAAACATTTACATTTAAATAAAATCCATTTACAATGTGTAGGCATCCAAGCCTTTTCAAAAATGATTTACAAAATAGATGTACGATTCAAATTGTTTATACAAATATCCATATCAAAAAGAACACATGAAATGAGTGCACAAGGCCTGAGCATACCCGAGATTTCTTTCTTATGACTCGACGTCCGATCTTGGGGTCCCTATCATCACTATCTATCACTTACACTGCGCATTGGTAAACAATACGCCTAAGCATTTTCAAGGCTAGTGGTTCTATACAAATCCATTCCTCAGCTCCACTTTTTTTTTTAAAATTACCATGCAATTTAATAATTCAAAACTTCATCTATTTGGATGATCAATATAAATACAATACATATATACTTTGTTATATATATACAAATAAAATTATAGTTCATTGATCATTTCCATAAATACATTTTCATAATCAATATTTCACAATCTCAAATCAATTCAAATATGCTCACAAATTCAATTCAGTTCTGACATTCAATTCAATTCTGAAAATCAATTCAGTTATGCCAATCCAATCAGTTATGCCAATCAATTCAGTTATGCCCTTAACGAATTTAACCTATGTCTTCGATATACAGGATATCGGAAGTCGACTGCAGACGGTCCTTACTGGGCCGCAGGCCTAGATCACATGGTTTTATAACATAGCACGTCCCATTGGCCGCCGACCGGTTATAAACAATCAAATAGTGAACACTCATCGATACCTGCTCCGCTGGTCATAGATCGGAGTGACACATCAATAGTTCGTAGTATTGCTATTTGACCCTATTGGTATACCAATCTATCCTTAATGCGAAATAAACGGTTAACATTCTATTAAGGGCTGTCAAAACTTTATAGCAAAATATAGTATAATATTTACGCTTGTATGTCACTTATTTTCAATAATCATGCAATTTTATATGCAAACATTTCTACAATCACTTTTCAAACCACTGAACTCCAATTAATATGCTTTTGAACAAATACAAAAACTTGAAAGGAGGAATAGAGTCAGAGAACAAACATTTCAAACTTGAAATGAGAATAGGATTTAGAAGAACAAACCCAAAATCTTTGCACTTATTCCAACCCTGAATCTCTAAGCACTCACGCTTGTCTTTTCCTCCTCTTCATCCTCGTATTCCAAAACCATTAAAGAATACATTATTCATGCGTACTAGTAGTTTTGTTTAGGATTACTTTTTGAGGTTATTATGAGTTCCAATTAAACAAGATATATATATAGTGGATTTTGACTCAATGGGCTTTTATAGAGTCAAAGAACACCGAATCGAGTTCGATCATGAGTTATGACTCAAGTTGAGGTCATACACAGTCAAATCCTGAACTGACGAGCAGACCCTGAACTGACGAGCTCATCTACCACCTCAGTCAAACATCTTCATAATTCCTCAGAATACACGTATTCTTGACTCAATGGGCTTTCCATAGAGTCCAAGAACACCCAAATCGGAGTTCAAACGAAGGAGATATGACCTTCAAGTTGGAGGTCATGCGTAGTCAACCCAGACGAGTCGATTCTGAACCGACGAGCTGCACCGGCGACGAGCTCATTAAAACACCTCGGTCTGACATCTAATATCCTCTCAGGCATATGAATGTATTCCTTGACTCAATGGGCTTCCATAGAGTTCAAGAACACCCAAATCGGAGTTCAAACGAAGGAGACAGATCCAAGTTGAGGTCTTATGCAGCCGCCTTGACGAAATACATTGTCATGCATCACTGCTCACTCGACGCACTTTGTTTGACGGACCCGCTGACTACTAACAAGGATCGCACCACCGTTTCATCGACGACTCTCGTTTGATCTAATTTGGACAACCACCGGCTCAATGACGCACTTCGCTTGACGGCACTCGTTGACGACCACTCGCTCACCGACGACTCGTTGGACGACTCATCAGCTTATCACCACGTTCATCGACGAATTTGCTCGACGCACCCTATGGTCGAGTCGCACTCCATTCAATCGTTCAGAATAAAAAGACCAACTTGGTCTAGGGGTCCCGAATTATAAACTAAAAGTTTCAATATCAAGTTAATTGATGTGGCTAAGCAATTTACTAGAAGGACACACTAACAAACTTTCACTGTACCCAAAAAATCAGCTCTAAGGTTCAATACAAGACTACCACAATGTGGCAGCTTCCCATGGTTTAAAATGCAACCAAACTTTCCCTATAAGCGATAACTACCCAACAATCCTTAGGGTAGAAGAAGACCAAGTAGAGAAGACCTACCTCATGTAGCCTGTCGAAGTCCCCTGGCCCGGCCTCTACTTGTAGCTCTTGTCACTAGAAGGACTTCCTTCAGGTTTCTCACGGAGACCTATGATCCGATCGGGGTTTATAAAATCTAGAGAGAAGGTGAGCCTCTCTCTAATCCTCTTCCCTTTTCTCCATTCCATTTTTCTTTCTTATGGATCACTCTTAATCGTATATTTTTTAAAAAAAGATAAAGCTTCCTCCTCTTCCTACATGCCAAGTCACTTTGATTTTTTCCTTTACTCATTTATTCTCCCAATATACTTAGACATATAAACTTATTTATAATTGGACCCTTGGGTCCCCATTTTACAATTTCTATTTTTCTTTTTCACTACATTTCGATTCAATAATCATCTAATCAATATTAAAAATTCTTAAAAATACCCAAGTTGGCTCAATTATAATCTTTAATATATAATAATTTCATTATAAAATTTTAGGTATTTTTGTAAGGTTACAACCTCCCCAATTTAATAAAATTTCAGTCTCTGAATTACCTACCAAACAACATATATCATCACAGATCGTTTCTCACTTTCCCAAGTGGCTCTTCAGCCTCAATGGTTTCTCCACAAAGACCTTGACTAATTAATCTTCTTATTCCGTACCTTCACTCTTACGAGCCAAAATCTTTACTCGGCTCTTTCATACCGCCAACTGGCTCACCAATTGTTCCGGCGAGACTACATGACGGGGTTTGACTCCAGACTGCAGCATGGACACGGAACACAACATGACTCTTTCCAAGTCCCGAGGTAATGCCAATCGTATGCCACTCCGGTCCCACTTTCTCAATCACTTCATAGGGGCCAATAAATCTAGGGCCAACTGGTTCTTTTCCAAATCTCATCACCTTCTTCCGCGCGTATACTAAAAACACTCACGATCTCATATCGAATATCTTTTCTTTCATGTCGGCATATGATTTCTCGCTTCATCGGCCACCCCAATCTCTCTCTAATCATTTTCACTTTTCTTCAATTTCAGATCGCTTCCGGGGCCAATCACTTTCTTTCACTCAATTCCGTCCAACACAATGGTGTTCTGCTCTTCTCCCATATAAAGCCTCATATGCGCCATTCCAAGATTTGATTGGAAATCATGTTGTACACAAATTAACTATTAAAGCAATGTGTTGATCCCAATCCATCTTCAAGGTTTGATCACACAATCTCTTAATATTATTTTCCAATCTGATCACTCTCTCAGCATTGTCCATCCGTCAGGTGGAATCACAGACTAAATTCACTCGAGCCCAAAGCCTCTTAAAAATTTTCCAAAATTCAAGTAAACCTCTATCTCTGGTCTGAAATAATGGACACAGATCCCATGTAACCGAACTATTTCCTGAGACATCTCTCACTAGTCGCCGCGAATAGCCTGCTTTCACCGGGGGTAGTAGCGAAATGACTCTGTCAATCTGGCCTACGTCACGCACCCAAATCGAAAGGTCATGCCTTCTCTCAATGGTAAATCCTAAACTACAAAAATCCAGGCAGATCACCCCATTTCCACTGCATTTCTATTGTGGCTGCAATAATCCCAAGGAACTCGATGCTCGCTTTACTCTTCGATTACCACCAAACACTTGGCTACAAATTTCACATCTCTTTCATCCCCGACCACCAGAACACATTTAAATCTCGATACATCTTTGTGCTAATGATGATAGCAAAAGATCCACATGTGCTCTTCTAGTATGTGACTTCTCAAATCATTACACCTAAAATACAAACCTCATTCTTTATAATACAAAACTCCATCTTCGTTTCACTAACCCGGCTTCTACCATTTCCAATTTGATTTATCATGGCAACAATTATCTCATCTTTCTTCAGGCCTCTAGCACTAGATTCAACAAACTCGGTCTCGCTATCAACTCTGCCACTACAGCATCATCACAAATTATAAACACTCAACGCTGCCGCTCAGATCGACTCTACTCAAAGTGCTCCGCCACTACATTGGCCTTTCCGTGATAATCAATCACTACCATAATCTTTATCACTCATCCACCGTTGCCTCAAGTTGCTTCCGTGAGGGCAAATACTTCGAGACTCTTAGATCAAGCAGTGATGAAACACTTCTCCCCATACAAATAGTGTTCCAAATTTTCAAATAAGAAATACAATTGCGCTAATTCCAAATCATGCCCGGGTAGTTCCTTCATGCGGCTTCAACTGGCCTTGAAGCATAGGCTACCACTTTACCTCTTGCATTAGGACACATCCAAGTCCATTTAGCGACGCATCACTAAAAATCACATATTCCCTACCACTAAGTCGAAAGAACCGAGCCCTGCTAAGAATGCTTTCAACTTATCGAACTTTGACATTTTCACCCATTCATACTTTACATTTTTTCCGGGAGCAATCTCACATCTGGGCCACATAGAAAACCCTAACGAATCTTCAGAGTGATCCTCGTTATCCCAAAGAAACGGCAGACTTAATACATTTAGTGGCTTCCATTCAACAACCACTTCTATTTTCTGGGATCTACTCCGATTCCTTCTTTCGATACTATATACCAAGAAAGGACACTCATTCTTCCAAAACTACACTTGCCTGGCTTGTGATACAAACAGTTTCCTTTTCTCAAAGTCTCTAACACTACCTGGCAGCGGTCATGACCATCCCGATCTTTTGAGATACAAGAATGTCGCCTATGAAACACTACGACAAACTCATCCATATATCGTCGGAAAACACGATTCATTAGGTCCCATGAACGCCACTGAATGGTCAATCCAACGGCATTACTAAGGAATCTATATCCATATCGCCTCAAACGCCAGCTTATGCAATACGACATTTTTAATTTCAACTGATGTGACTCAGATCAGCAGTCAATCTTTGAAAAGATACTTAAAACTAATTGGTCAAACAAATCATCAATTTCAAAATCTGATACTTATTCTTTATCAGTTAACTTGTTCAATATCCACTAATATATAATGGTGTACCATCTTTCTTTTACCAAAAGCACGGAGCTCCTCATGGTGATACACTTGGTCTAATAAACCCTTTTCTAGTAGTTCTGCAACCGCACTTTAATTCCTTTAGCTCTATGGAGTTTCTGGCCTCCAGACGGTAATGGATGCCGCATGGCACCCGGTACAACGTCAATAGCAAATCCACCTCCATGGAGGCAATCTGGTAACTCCTCCCAAAACACATCCTGAAATGCTAACAAATAGGATATCTGACACACTAGGCCTGCTTCTACCATAACAATCACATAGCTGGGCAGTTTCATATCCTTCACTATCGTTTCTAGCAAAGTGGCTGCACATATCACATTAGCTAGATGATTTGACCTCTCACCGATGAGAAGGCTACTTCACTTCATTCGGTGTCTAAGGTTACTCCTTTCATTCTACACCCACTATTGTTTGATGCCTGACAAACCATCCCCAATATCCCCCATCAAACCCCCAAGGATAACCAATCAATCCTCCAAAATTCATACTGTATTTTGACGGGACAATCTCGACAGACTGTCGACAACACCACACAAGCCGGGTCTATCAACAAGATGTCAGCACGCTTCACTTTAATCGCCACCTAAGTTGGGTATGTCAGACATATATGAATGAAATGTCCTGATCCATCAACGCATTTACAAGAGTATCAGCAAGATAGTAAAATTACCGGCTCATCACATTCGGATGCCAAGATTCCAATCGCTTCATTGCATATACCTGTCAGAGACATCATCTGCTCATCTAAAGTTTTGTCCTTCGTCTCGAACACTTGGGACAACACCTTACGTCTTTGAACATCGAAATGGTAATTCAAACGCGGCAATGAATTAATTAGCCTGAAAGACACCCTCGTTTATGCTCTCGATCCACAAATCAAACAAGCAAACTGCAGCCTCCAACATTTCCTACACTCTCCCACAATGGGGGCAATGGGGGAGCAATCGTCTCTAGCGGGACCTCCCGTGTGTACTGCACCGACAAGCCTGTGAGTAAGATTCCATCTGCAGCCCCAAGATAAGTGGGCCACTGAAACCCCCGCGGGTCCCTTAATCTCTTCCTCTTCACATGTCATGAAATGATTCACCCGATTTTCTTCCCTGCCTTTATCCTTCTCTTTTTCCTCTTTCTTTACTTCCTTCCACATTCAATGCAATATGTCACACTCCCTGAGAAACCCCATAAACAAGCCAGACATGGGCTCGAATATGGTCACATACGCCTTCAAACCTGTCACACTCCTTCTTCCTCACTCACAAGTATCTCTGAGCACACTTGCTCACCGTGTGAATTTCTTGATATTCAACACTATCCAGCCTTTGTTTCATTATGAAACTTCGTCTCACGTTGTTCCAGACAAATGCAACATTGTATAACGCTCCTTCAACTCATCCAAAGAACCCCATGCTCACTTCCACGGTGGGCCCGTCAATGAACCACCACCATAAGGTTTCATCCTGTAGTGAGGTCGCACATTCCAATTTCAGCCAGCAATGTGCATTTGCACAAGCATTCGTTTCATTTCTTCGAAAGCCAAATTTCGCCATATGCTCATCCTCTTTCTTCCCATAACATCTACAAAGTCGGCATTCACATTCTCTCAATGGTCAGATCGTCAGTGGAGCAAATCATTGTACCGGTTGTCTTGGCCAAAATGCTCCGAACGAGTCTGAGATACCCACAGTACCTCTTTCACTTGTCTCCTGTTCGTATCACACTGTGGGCAAATGATGCTTCACCCACCTTCCATATCACAGGATCGTTGAAGAGTCCTGGTCATCTCACCATGGAAGCCGACCGTCCATGCTTATCCTATTAAGACGCAAGATCCGCTACGAGTCATGTCACTTTATACGCAATGAAACAATGTTAACGACAATTTCAAAAATCGCTATGCAAATTCAAAATCAAGTCAGAGAACCTAAACTCAGCCTGATAGTCAATAGTTATGACTTCCTCATCTTGACCACCCGTCACAGACCAACCAGTCTTGATGCCACTGAAATCACCAAACTACATCTTGGCGGAAGCTGACATTAAATTAAAGTGCCCATAACATTTAGCATTTAACAAAATCCATTTGGCACCGTGGCATCCATTTCCTTTCAAATGATTACAAAATGAAGGGCACAGATTCAAATTTGTTGCTAAAATATCCATATCAAAAAGAACACAAGGAATGAGGCGCATGCTGGCCTACATACCTTCAGATTTCTTTTCATACACCCGACGCCTCCTCACCTAGTCCCATCGAACACCATTCATCACTCCTGCACTGCAAGATTGCAACACACTGCTAACGCTGCTTATGGTTCTATACAACCATTCTCAGCCCAAATTAAAACAATTCATGCACTTAATAATCTCAACTTAATCATTTGACACCAATATAAATACAATAAGAAGTAATTTGTTATATATAATAATTATAGCTCTACGATCATCTCATGTACATTTTCATAATCAATATCACAATCTCAACCAATCAAATATGCTCACAAATTCAATTCGGGCTTCGACATTCATTCACCAAAATCAATTCATATGTCAATCCAATCACAAATAATCATCCAGCTATGTCTTTAAACGACACTGTCCTATGTCTCGGCGATACAGATATCGAGTCACCCAAGACTTCATTCAATTGGTCAGATGTCGGATCACAATGTTTACATATGTATTGTCCCACTGGGTCACTGACTGTTTATAAACAATCAAAGAGTGAACACCACTCACACGCTGTCTCATCATCACTTATGACACATCAATAGTTCACAAGATCGCTATTTGGAATCTATCGGGTATAGCCTAACCCTATCCTGATGCTAAATAACTATAACATTCTGTTTACGCTCAAATCCTTTTATAGTAAAACAGGTATAATATTTACGCTATAAACAGTTTATTTCTAATAACACTGAAAACATTTCACAATCTGTTTTCAAACTAACAAATCGATCTAATATGTTGAATAAAACAGCAAAACTTAAAGGAGGAATAGAGTTTAGAACAAATATCAAACTTGAAACGAAATAGATTTAAAGAGCAAACCCAAAATTCACACTTCTGATTCCAACCCTGGGAATCTCAATCACAGCTTGTCTTTTCCTCCCTTCGCCATTCCAAAAACCATTAAAGAATATTATTATTCATGACAAGAGTTTTCGTTTAGGATTGATTTTCTGAGGTTATATATTCAACTCTAAAAAGATATATATGATAGTGGATTCTTGACCAATGGGCTTTTCCATAGAGTCAAAGAACACCTTAATCGGAGTTCGATCGGCGGAGTTAAGGACCTTCCTGTGCTGGAGGTCATACACGTCAACTCGAATCGACGAGCAGACCCGGAACTGGACGACTATCTACCAATTAGCCTTAAACATCTTCTGCTACCCTCAGGAATATTAAATTTTTATCTTTGACCTACCGGGCTTCATGATTCAAGAACCCAAATCGAGTTCAAACCAAGGCAGATATGACTCTTTCGGCTGAGGTCATGTAGTAAACCCCGACGAGCCGACCAACCGACGAGCTGCACCAGCTGTGACGAGCCCATTAAACACCCTGTCTGATGATCTGATATCCTCTCAGGCATATGAATGCATTCTTGACTCAATGGGCTTTCCATAGATTTTCCAAGAACACCCAAATCGGAGTTCAAACCAAGGAGATATGACCTTCCGGTTGAGGTTCGGCGCAATCGGGCCTTGACGAGCCGCCAATGTCGCGATCACCGCTCACCGACGACCGCCGCCTGGACACTCGCTGGATCTACCACCGTCGACACCATCGCTTCACCATCACCCCTGTTTGACGGCCCCTGTTGGATCACCACCGCTCACCGACACTCTCGCTTGACGACCCCCGTTGACGACCACCGTTCACCGACGACCCTTGTTTGACGACCGTTGACGCATCAGAATGCTCACCGACGACTTATTGGACGACCTCTACTACCGAGCCTCGCACTCCATTTTAATCGTTTCGTAATAAAAAGACCATAACTTGGTCTACAGGGGTCCGACTGAGAAATTGTGTTTCACATCAAGTTAATTGATGTGCCAATTTACTAGAAGGACACACCATACCAATCCCCTTCACTTGCAACCCAAAATCAGCCTAAGGTTCATTATTTACACTGCATACGTGGCAAAGCCTATGTCAAATGCAACCAAACTTCCCAAGCGCCATAACTACCCAATAACTTTATGTAAGAACGCTGTGAGGACCTTACCCCATAGAGGCTTTACTCGAAGTCCCTGTCTTACTTCTACTTGTGTAGCTCACTGTAGCACTCCTTCGCGGCTTCACGGAGACTCTTATACTGGATTGTCGGCAACTGAGAGAAGGGTGGAGTCAACCCTCTTTTCCATTTTTCTTATGATCACTTAATTTATTTTTAAAAAGGGGATGGAAGCTTCCTCCTCTTTCCTACATGCCACATGTCATTTCCTTGATTTTCTTCCTTACTAATTTATTTCTCCTTAATATCACATACATATAAACTTATTTATAATTGACCCTTAGGTCCTCTGGCCTTTACAATTTCTATATTTTCCTTTTCACTTGTCTATTTGATTCAACAATCATCTAATCTAATATTAAAAAAATTTTAAAACACCCAAGTTACCTGAATTATAATTTAATATATAATAATTTTATTATAAAATTTTAGGGTATTTTGGGGTGTTACAAAGATTGGGATCTATAGTATGGGGGATTTTTATATAACATGGGATTATTATATAACATGGGGATTCTTATATAACATGGAAATTTATATAGCATGGATTTTAATATAGAAGGAGAGATTCTTTGTATAGTATGGGGATGATTATATAATATGGGGATCTTTATAGTATGGGGATTCTTGTATAGTATGGGGATTTATACACATGGGGATTATGAGATAACATGTGATTCTATACATGGGAAATTTCATATAGCATGGGGGATTTTAATATAGTATGGGAGATTATTGTATATTATGGGGGATTTTCATATAACAGGGGGACATTATATAATACAGATTCTATATATCTTATGGGGATTTCATATGATACGTGATTCTGTATGGGGACCGGGGATGATTAATTGTCGTATATAAAATTGAGATAAGATTGGGAAATAAAAAATAAAAATGAGGTCTTTGTAAGGATGTTCAACCTATGCCTGTAAGAGGTTCTTGTAAGGATGCTTGAGAAACCCTATCACATGAATGAGAGGTTCCCTGCAAGGATGCTCAACCTATGCCTGGGTGATGTCCTTGTAAGGATGCTTGAGAAAACTAAACAGATGAAATATGAGGTTCCTGTAAGGATGTGCTCTAACCTATGCTCAAGAGGTTCCTGTAAGGATGCTTGAGAAAACCACTAGATGAATGAGAGGTCCTTGTATGATGCTCAAATCATGCTCAAGAGGTTCCTTGTAAGGATGCTTGAGAAAACTACTAGATCGAATGAGAGGTTCCTGTAAGGATGCTCAACCTATGCTCAAGAGGTTCCTTATAAGCGATTTTTGAGAAACACTACTATGATGAATGGGAGGTTTATTGTAAGGATGATTGAGAAAACTACTAGGATGAATGAGAGGTTCATAGTAAGGATGCTCAACCTATGCTCAAGAGGTTCCTTATAAGGATGCTTGAGAAACACTACTATGATGAATGAGAAGTTTATTGTAAGGATGTTTGAGAAACAAAAATAACGGTTGGAAATGGTATTTGGTGAAGTGTTTATACTTTATTTATATGCTACTTATGTACATTTACTTAAGTGTTTTCTTACATAAACTCGAGATTCATTTGCAATGTCCTTATTTTCTCGTAGGTACATCTATGATATGTTATAAAAATAAATTGAGGACCGACTGCTTTTTCATATATTTTCTAAACCCTACTGAGCTCGGGAGGATTTTCCTACGTAGTCTGCTCACCCCCTACTTACATCCCTTTTAGATTTTACCTTGAGGAGGTGGTAGAGCTGAGGGCACCTGCGCATGGGTGATGTCCTTCACCCAGGGGAATCTAAATTCCGAGGAGAACATAATAGAGCTATCGCCAGACAATTAGAAATTATTATTTGAAATCATGTAAAGGTCTAGTATTTTGTTATTCCACGCGTTATCATAGTTTAATTTCTTGGGAAATGTGTTCATTGTTGGCATACTCTTTGTTATTGTGGCCCCGGCTTGGCTTAGTCTTTTTAGAAGGTTATTGTGGTATTTCATACTATGAATAGAAATCTGGGGATAATGTTGTAAATATTTGATGGATAAACGCCTAATGCGATGTATGATAATCGGACAAAATAGGTTTTGGTAGAGCTCTCAACAAGTGAGAGACTCTGCCTAATTTTGTTAAATTAAGGACCCTTGGTCATGGATTTTATTAGTGCTCTATGGTGTAATGGTCATGAGTATATAATATCGCCCGGCGGGGTATTTCCAAGCATAAAGGGTATCAATGAACTCATGCCCATACAAAGTCCCTAACACTGCCTTTAGGGATATCTCTGTCTTCCGACCACCGGTGGTAACTAGTGCAAAGGTCTATCTTGGAATAGACTCGCACTCCTCTCACCGGTCGAACAAATTCACAGAACTTCTAATGGGTACCGATTCGAATTTAACCTCTAGCTCAACTATTTGTAATCACTGCATGTCAAGGGTCTTGTCCTTCTTTCTTCGAGAACAGACTGAGCGCTCATGGTGAAGTGCCTACCTTAATGAACTCTTTGTCCAAAGAACTCCTATAGCCGACCTTGAGCCTCGCACTCAACCATGCCATCCAATGTGGAGTCATAGAGATGGGCGAAGTACCAAGGTGTAACTCAATACTGAAGTCTACAACCTCTACGAGGCAACTCAGATATTCTGCCTAAAACATCCTCATACTTGCATCACTCGAGGTATATCTAAGTCAATCTCACTCGTCCTTCAGTGGTAAGTCTTGCTTAGTCAACTCGCCAACTCGTGATACCCGATTCATGCATACGCCTCGCAAAACACCATTCTTGTCTCCCGAAATGTAACTGAGGTACCATCCTGCGGTGCAGTGGTAATCCTCCACTTGCCACAATCGATGACGACTCTATATGTCGTCAACTAATCCATCCTAAGGATGATGTTGAACTCGGCGCCTATGACCATGTCCACTATGAAAGAATCCTCAGACTTAACTCAGATCCCCATGATATCATCCTCTGACTCTACTCAACTAGGAGAACTCACATGCAAGGGACCTCCAAGGCCTCAACCTCTCCCAACTCTATCACAACCGATGCAAAGAATGAATGAATGCGATGCACCGTGAGTCAAATAACACTTTTGCCATGGCTTAGATAGCAAGAACGCATTTCAGATAACTGAGATGATCTCATTAATTCACTAAAGGGTGTGATGGCGTAGACACGCCCTCGAATCTCGACGCCCGCCAGGCTCACCCTCTCATTGCCGGCCTATAACCTCGGCCTCTTCCGTCGCCTGGGTAACGGTAGAGGTTCCCGGTGGTGCCTCGAGACTGACATCGTTCCTCTTGGCCATATACTAAAGGAGGAATATACTCAGATCGCCCGTCCCACTCCTGACTGGACTCGGTCATCCCAAACCTGAACCCGTCTTTGGGGAAATCCTCCTCATATGTTCAGAGTTGTCGGGCAATGGAAACATGCCATCCGTTCGCCCGAGGGCAACCTTGATCTCGCCCCGGCCCTAGAGGACCACGCCCGGGTCCCATGTAACTGTAGTCTCTCGCCTTCGAATCAGCAGACTGACTCCTTCCTCACACTAACACCCAGACCGAGTGCCCTGCATCCTCTATCCCCCTCTATGTATTAATGCGTGGCCTGCCCAACCATGAGTCCATACCTCCTGCAGCTGGATTCTCATCCCGCCCGACGGACAATCCACCACTCTCAAATCCAACCCGGGCCATATTCATGGCCAGTCATCAAATAAGCTGCCAACTCTATGAATTCAGCCACATACCCATCACTGTGTCATAGCCTCGTCAGCCTAGAACCTGCCAGATGTCTAGTAGCAACAATCTCACCCATGAACAACTAAGGAACCTGCCTCATGTCATTGCTTCCTAGGTCCCTAGAGGCTCCCTCGGCACCAGCTCCACCACACTTCACCACCTCTGCACTGAGTTAAAACAGTCTGACTGGGTCACTGCCAATTCCACGCCTCCACATCTTCCAATCAGATAAACCGTTGGTCTTCCACCACCGCATCTCCCAGAATATTTGAGATGATGCGCCCCGAAATCTCCTGAGGTTACTCTGCCTCCCGGCTACCAACCGTGACATAGCCCATGAATGCAAGAAAGAATGCAAATCTCACGAATTCTCAACAAAGCCCGCTTCGGTCAAATACTGTGTGGTGCTCGGGTTGGGCACTCGGATGACCTCTACGTCCTCATACTCGACTAGCCATCTACACATGTCAAATGGAAAGTTGAGTTTTAATGAAGTATCTCTAAGGTGTAAATACAGCCCCAAGATACTATTCACACACCAAAAAAAAAAAAATTTCATGCACCACGTCAATGCATTCATAGGTAATGCAAGGTAAACATTCCATATATTAAATCATACACAAACATTCCATAATGCACAGTTTTCTTAACGCACGCATGCGCTACTAGGCGCACAAAGACCGGTCGCATGCCCAGTAACCTCGCTCCGTCAGCGACCTGCATCCGTGTCGCGATTTGAGCAAGCAAACCAAAGTCGCGACCAAACGGGGTCGATTAATCGCTTCTTAAATTTCAAACAAACAAATACACGCGAATTTCAAAATGAGGTCAACACACCACCTCCACAGCCGTCGCGGACCTGCCGTCATCTGGAGAGATCAACCCGCCGTCGCAACCTCATTTCGCCCATAGTGGGATTTCCAGTCATGGCACAAATCTAGGTCACACCTCCACACCGCCACCCATGTCGCTGAATTAAAATGATGTCGCGACATTCAAACCAGGTCGCACTCGGGCGCCAAACCAGCTGCAACCAATTGATGTCGCGACCACCTCCGCCTCCCTTTACGGAAAACACCAGAGAGACCTGAACCTTGTCGCGACGCCCAAACCACCACTGTGGCTAGGAACCATGTCGCGACATCAAATCGGCACTAACACCACTCAGCCAACGAATGCGACACCAAACGCCCAAGGGCCCCCCGCACAACACTAAACTCCCTCATTACTGCCGGGCCTGTCAGCGCCGGGCTTAGGCCCCCGGAGCGCACCGCCCGCCTCACGCGACACAACAATCAGGTCGCACCAGGTCTGGAAATGTGGCAAGAGCTCCATCCAGATTCCCCAGACATTTTTTTCCAAAATCTCTAGTAGCCTCTACAAAACCCGCTTACTCCTAAGATGCGCACAAACTACCAAAAAAAAATAATATAAACACCGTTATTTATTATTTCACAATTTAAAGAGCTGACTACAACTTCTTTTTTTTCAGGCGAACTGGAATAATCTTCCGTAATTCCTGCACAAAACACAACTCGTTTATATTCAAAAACTGAACGATCATTCTAAAAATTTTTTCATTTAATTCTTGGACTATTTTGGTTCCAAAATTCTCAAACTTAGAGTTAATTTTCTCAATTTCAGTTCAACATTTTCCTATATGCTATTTACTAAGACACAATCACACGACACATACAACACAAAATCACGCAACAATCATCAAAATGCACAACGAATGCATGATCTAACCCGTGCCCATCAAGTCCTATGTAATCGTATACTTAACTTTATGATACTAAGCTATAACTCTAGTATCCAACATTTGTTTCTGATATTTGAGGTAAACCTACTGGCCTGATACTGCCGACGCTCGAACTCCAAGGTGTCCACACCACCGTCAACTCAAGGAAACCTCAGGTGTCTCATGGGTCATGAGACCCAAACATGAGTAAAATGGCCACGTCACCCATACATCCATACTACCAAAATGTATATTTTATACAAAACAAAGTTAATTTACAATTTGTTTTTATTACAAATAACACATCACCAAAACTCGGGTCTTTACCCGCATTTTTACAAAATACATAACAAGGCCACATATGGCCATTTCTTCGTCTCAAGGCCCTCGAATCATCTCATCCTCTAAGTGAACCTTCAAGACTAAATAATTTTTTCTCGACAAAGGGAGCAATGCCCAAGAAGGAATTATCCTACATGGGTTACTCCCCACCTAAGTGCTCATGTAATGGAAAACCAAACATTCAATCAAAACATATATGTTCCTACTCAAATGTCTACATGAAATGGATGAGAATGTGACTCACCCTTTCCTTCACTTCGAGCCTCATCGACTCCCTCTTACCGATGCCTAAGCCAAGGTGTGAGAAAACACCGCTTTCAAACAAAGGTTTTTTGTTCTTGAAAACATAATACCGGTTTTGGTGAAATCACAGATAACCTCTGGCAATCACGATAACCCTCCAAACAAATATGGGTCTTCCTCCGAGATGAACTATTGAACAACTCTCCAAGGCAATTATTCGGAAAATCTTCATTTGAAATCCATTTAGCAACACGTTTTTCATGTCATGAATTCACACCTATTATTCTAGGTTATCCCAGTGCATATGAAATGCAATATGCTATTTCATAACAATTCATGTTAATATATTAAGCATGCATATACTAACGGAATTTATCCACAATCATCATGTTATTCATTCATACATATTAATAACATAAAATTAGCTCACATGGGCTAATATAAAACCGGCAAATCTGGTCTCGGGACTACCCATACATCAGCATAGAAATAACAGCAACATGTGATTCAACTGCTAATAACATATTAACACTAAGACTACACACAAACAAATTACCTGGCCGGCCTGGGACCTGTGGAGAACCCCAACTTAGGGATTTCTTCACTAATCCAACTAGAACCCAAAAAACATCACTATCTAGGGCTCCCAAGATATCCTAATTCACAAAATGAAGCCTCAGCCAAAGAATAAATAAGCAGAGAAACCCACTCCTGGGAGTTCGTCGAAATTTCCAACACCTACAGCACTCCAATGCAGCTCTTGCAGAGGGACCAACTCTTGCTTCTGCCCTCGCTGAAGCTCTGTCTGACCATCACCGTGACCCAGAGCAGGGTAGAGCCTCTTTAAAACTCTTTCTCTCCCCACTCCAACTGATCAACAAGTCGGGTCAGGCGGAGATACCTTCCTGACCACCATGGGGATTCTCAATGGCACGACACCATGTGTCCCGTGGTTCCACTGGGCCATCAGTTTCAGAATCCACCTCGCCCAGACACGTGGCACCTCTGAGCCACCACAAAGTGCCAAGGTCCTCGCACCCTCTCAGCCTAAAACTGAAATTCGACCGTCTTGTGGAATTAATTAAATTCGACGCAGCTATATCGCGAGACGATTCCAACGGTGAAATCTCTTTCATCATTCGAGATCTAGAAAAATTCCGGATTTTGATCGAAATGACCATTTTACCCTTCCTTAGTAGGTTTGGATTCTCTGGGGTCTCACATATCTCACTAAATATTGTCTATAAGTTTTATCTAATAATAAAATACAATAAAGTAAATAACATCAAACATAAAAATCAAACATCATTAGTGATTCCCATCATTACAAACATTTCCAAAACAAAATAACAAACATCATAGTGCTCCTAATATCACAAAATTCAAAGTTCCAAAACAAAATAAACACTAATGAATCTGCATCAAATTATAAATCAAGAAAATCATCACTGATATCATTCTTTCTATCATTAATAGAATAGTTAATAATTTTTTTAATTATATTTCATTATTTTTTCATATTTTTTACATAATTTTTTTCAAAAAATTTACCTATTATTACTTCTTCTTTTTTTAAAATTTGTTTTCTCTGTTTTTCATTTTTTTTCCTTATTTTTACATAATTTTTCAAAAAATTTACCTAATTTTTCAGAATTTATTTTCTATATTATTTTTTATTTTTCCTATCTTTTACATAATTTCAAAAAAAATTTACTCTATTTTTTCGAATTTATTTTCTATTTTTTATATATATTTTTACATAATTTGTCAGAATGACAATTTTATCATTAAGAATATCGATTCTTAGGCTTCAGATGTTTATTTTAATAAGCTTCTTCACTAACTTATCGAATGTAGCTAAAATGAGCTTATAGTGTAATTACAAGCTATTTTTTATGTTCTTCAAACACCTATAATTTTTAATAAAAATACTTATATGAAAAAATAAACTTAAATAAACTGTAAATAAGCACCCTCAAAAGCACCTTTATGATGTCAAATCCGTAAGATAACTTCATAAGAAGTTGACAAAAATTCCTAAGAAACTGAATGTACCTTCAAAAACTCATTTGCTAAATGAAGTGCAGATGGATGATGGATCATATGTATCTCTTGCCCATAATAAACTCAATTTGCAAACTAACAGACTTACAATGTTATGAAATCATTTTTTAAAATCAGATTGGGACTACCATGTAATTCAGATTTGTTTTAAACCTTCTTTTCAAAAATAAACCATGGAAAAAAGCTACAACACTAACAGGCATAAAATAAAGTGTTTTCAAAAAAATATTTTTAATTATTTTCACTAGTTCTTTTAGAAAATAATTATTCAAAATTTTAGAATTATTAAAAATAAATAAATATGCATAAAAATTAAATTTTGGTTTAAAACTTTTATAATTTTAATATGATTTTATTTTATAAAATATTATAGAATAGTATTTAGAAATTGTTATAGAAATTATTTCTAATTATTGTTTTCAAATTTGTTACTAAACATATTTTTTATCTAAAAATATAGATTTTGAAAACGTAATTTATTACCCACTCAAAAACGATTTCCCTATGAAAACATAAAAAAATTGTTACCAAAAAATAAATTTTCAAACTATTTCTCAAGCATTAGAGTTTTATTTTGAAACACTTTTTAAAAAAAAAAAAAATTTAAACTCATTCAAATAAAAAGTTTTTAGAAAATAGTTATCAGACCATCGTATTTTATTCCACTAACTAACGAATATATGATTTTAAAATTTAGAATGAATTTAACTTTATAGAAGTATGATTTAATGATTTTTTTTTTCTGGCAATTGTTTCCAACCAAACAAAACATTAATCATCCAAAATTTGATTTTTTGAAGCATATTCAGCCGCTGCCAGTCATTCCAATGGAACCCTTAGTGAGGTCTTTGATTCCAAAGTTAAAGAAGAGGAAAACTTAAGAATAAAAATCATACTAATTTCAGTAACTTGGTTGGAATCAAGGAAACTCAAGCTTGAAGTTATGCGGACTGTTGGTATTTTATTTTCAGAATAACCAATACACTCCCTAAACAAATTAGACTAATCAAAATTTCAATCTTACCTCTAAACTATTTCATATTTAAAAACAACTACAATACGAAAAGATTTAGGGTTAAACCCTTACCTCTAAAAAAATTTGATTGGCTTCACTCAATCAAAAAGTTGTTTTAAATAATTCGGAAAAGCATAGGAGAATTTTGAAGGGTGGTTGTTTATACTCATACTAGAAAAGTCATTAAAAATAATTAAAAGTCTAATGTCTATAAAAATCAATGACTTTTTGTACCGATATACTTTTAGAGAGTTTATAAAAATTGTAATTGAATACATCTTGACTTTTATAAACCTTTTTAAAGTCTTAAAAAGTCTTAATCAAATACACCATGACTTTTGTAGAGTATTTAAAATTGGGGTCTACTTCTCCCTTTGACTTTCTAATTCTACAAAAGTCATTAAAAGTCCTAATCCAATACACCCCCTTAATTACTTTTAGGGGGTGTATTGGATTAGGAAAATTAATGATTTTTATGAAATTTACAAAGTCAAGGGGTATTGCATTATGACTTTTAAAGATTCTATAAATGTCATGGTGTATTCAATTATGACTTTTTAAAATTTTTAAAAAGTCTATAAAAGTAATGATATATTTAATAATAACTTTTTAAGACTTTAAAAAAATCTTTAAAAATCAAAGTGTATTCAATAACAACTTTTATAGACTCTATAAGAGTATACCAATATTGAAAAAGTCATTGACTTTCATAAACATTAGACTTTTGATGACTTTTCTTGTAAAAGTATATATACCCACCTTCAAAATTCTTTGAGGTTTCTCGAAATATTTGAAACGACTTTTTGATCAAGTAAAGTTGTCTATAATGACATGAATGAGCGAAACTAACATTGAAGAGAAACTATACGACTTAAAGAGAAACTATATTAAACTAGTAATTAAATTATTCATTCTTTGTTTTCTAGAACTATAAAATTTGGTATTTAAACATGAAATTCATATTTAGGGTTTAAAAATTTTCTTGTTCTTCTCTAATAGGTCTGTCACTGCTCCTTCTGGCCCCGATCCGACCCTAATGTATGATCCGAATCGAGTCCGAAACACAGACTATATACCTGACTATCAATTGCTCTTTTCTCAGCTAAACTGTACCGTGGTTATACAAACACTGTAATAACAAAAACATTTTCACATATAAAAGAACTACCACCGAGTGGTGTCCCCAACACTTATATTATATAATCGAGTCCCACTTACTTACATGCATTTTTTTTTTTTTTTTTTTCATAAAACATCGTAGATCATAAGGGCAAGGTGAGAGCACCTATCTCTCGAACTCAGCTCCGCTCTCGTCACGTGAGATGTCCCGTCTTCATCCTCGTCTTCCGTCAGATCACATCTGATTGAACACCCGTGCTGCTTTACGCTTAGCGGGAACATAAGCCCGACAACCACCTATGGTCTACAAGCTATACATATGCATATAACTTATATTACTTATCATCTTACATTACTATCACATGTCACATGTTCTTCAAGCCTTTGACATATCTCCTATCTATTCTTTTTACCGCATTCTAGTTGCTTTGTCATCTTTTACTTATCTCTATCGCTCTAGCATATATGTATTTCTCTATCATGTGTTCATATTACATATCCTATTATGTGTATGTCATATTCTTATTCATATATTTCTTTCATGGTTATATACTATATACCATTTTGTCTCTCATTTTTATGTACTGCTTATATAATCGTGATCCTATTATGCAATTTAACAATTCAAAACCTTCAAATCATTATGGATGATTAATATAAATACGATACATATACTTGTTTTATATACAATTAGTCATGGTTCATTGATCATCCCAAAAATACACTTTCATTTTCAATATTTCGCGATCTCAAATAATTTCAATTATGCCTACAAATCCACCCAGCTCACAGAATTCAATTCAACAGGCAGATCAATTCAGTTATGCAAATCAATTCAGTTATGCCCTTAACGAATTTAACCCATGTCTTCGATATACAGGATATCAGAGTCACCGGCACGGTCCCTCTGGGCTGCAGGCCGGTATCAAATGGTTTTATAACACAGTACGGTCCCTCTGGGCTGCTGACTGGTTATAAACAATCAAATAGTGAACACTACTGACACTTGCCTGGGTCATTGACGGAGGACATCAATAAGCCCAGCGATCGCTTATTTGACCCTATTGGCATACCAATCTATCCTTAATGCGAAATAAACTAAGCACATTCTGTTATATGCCTAAATCCTTTATAGCAAAATATAAGATAAATATGTACGTCAGATAAATAGTTTATTTTTAATAATCATGCAATTTTATATGCAAACATTTCACAATCACTTTTCTCAAATCAATTAAATCAATTCATTATGCTTTTAGAACTATCATGCAACTTGAAACGAGGAATATGAGTAAGTAGAACAAACCCATTCCTAGTTTCTATGAAATCACATTATGCAATTTATACCATCATTTTCTTTTAAATCTATATCGCTCTCATATCCGTAGCTTCAAGTTATTATGCTATCATATTTCTCTATAATACATATATTCCTAGTTTTATCATGCACGCATTTACCTATTCTTATATTCATATGCTTATCATTCGTGTACCTAAGGCCCATTCCTCGTTAACATCTTATATTCATTAACTTATATCTTCATGTAATTCTTTATTATACTATCATATCTTATGACATATACCTATACATTTCTATACTTGTAATGCTTTACTTGTGTTTTATCAAACTATTCATCTCCCATAGGAGTGCGTAAGCACTCGATCATATATGTCTTGTCATTCAATATCCGTCTTTGTGCGTCATAAAATTATACGCTTCTCCGAACTTAATATTTTATTCTTTCTTCATATCTTTTACATAACAATCTACTTACGTTATTAGTCCTTGTTCATATCTCATTTACCGCTTTTTTTTTTCTATTTCCCCGACCTAACAGGAGTTCCACTTTTATCATATTATATATGAAGCTGTATTCTGACTAATGGGCTTTCCATAGAGTTCAAGAACACCCACCTGAGTTCGGACGAAGGAGATATGACCTTCCGAAGTTGGAGGTCATGCATAGTGAACCTAGACGAGCTGACCTGAACTGACGAGCTGAGCTGACCTCGGTAAACTTGTCTATCACCTCAGTCAAACATCTTCTATCCTCCTAAGGCATATCAATGTATTCTTGACTCAATGGGCTTTCCATAGAGTCTAAGAACACCCGAATCGGAGTTCAAACGAAGGAGATATGACCTTCTGAAGTTGGAGGTCAAACGTAATCAAATCCTGAACCGGACGAGCTGCACTGAAGTGACGAGCCTATTTTAACACCTGATCCACATTTAATATCTCCCTCAGGCATATGGATGGATTCTTGACTCAATGGGCTTTCCATAGAGTCTAAGAACACCCAACGGAGCTCGGATCGAGGAGCATGACCTTCCGGTTAGAGAACAAACGCACGGGCCTTGACGAGCCGATTTCTGAACCGACGAGCTACACTGAAGTGATTGAGCCTCGGTTTGACGCCTTGGTCTCACATTTAATATCTCCTCAGGCATATGGATGGATTCTGACTCAATGGGCTTTCCATAGAGTCCAAAAAAACACCCAAATCGAGCTCAAACGGCGAGATGGCGACCTTCCGCCGAGGTCAGCGCAGAGCGCCTTTGACGAGCCGCCATCGTTACGACACGTTTCACCGACGCACTTTACCGACGACCGCCCACCGTTCACTGACGAATTTTTGGCTTGACGTACCTCTACCCACCGCTGGATTTAATTAATCGCTCATTGACGCACTTCTTGTCTGACGTAATTTCGCCCACCGCTTCATCGATTTAATTTGTTCGGACTTAATTTCGCCCACCGCTTTGATCGTACTCACCGCTTCATTGACGCACTTTGTTTGACGGCTCGCCCACTGTTCTGTCTGATCTACCCCTTGTTTGACACTTCGTCCAATCGTTGGACTCACCACCGCTCATTGACGAATCCCTTGCTCTGATCGACTGCTTGACGACTCGCTCACGACCTCGCCCATTTGACTGCTCGTGAGTAAAGACCATAACTTGGTCTACATGAGTCCGAATTAAGAAATTCAAAAGCCTAACATCAAGTTCATTGATGTGGCTACAATTTCCAAGAAGGACTTACTTCTAAATTCCCTTTTCTTTTGACCTAAAACTCGTTCAAGATGTCGGCCACGCATATGATCGATAATAGGGAATTTTCCTGGTTCAACTTGCAACTAGACCCCTTCTCATACACATATTTTGAGCCTTAAAGCTCTTCTAACTCAACCCTATAAGAAATGAGTTTGGGAGCTTCCAAACCCAAACCATACACAAAACAAGGGTTTCCAAACCATGTATCTAAACGCTCTAGACCAAATTTAGATTTCATACTCCCATAGTTTTCTAAACAAACTATATTCATATTCCAATACCCATATTTAGTAATTCCATACCACCTAAGACATGTGTATTCATACAAATATTCACAGCCTCCATACTTTTCTATACCAAATCATAGTGTTCCATACCTGTGATCTTTCTTCCTTTTCTTCTTCTTCTTCTTCCGTTTTTGCTCTCTTTTCTCTCTCTAAGACCAAATGAGATATTTTCGTCTTCTCCTTATTCGATCTTATCCCCTTTACACTTTCCAATATGAACTTCCTCCTTTCCTTTTTCCCCACTTGTCTCTTCCCCACAATTTTCTTCCTTATTTTATTCTAATATCTTTCTTTTTATTACTCTTGGCCCCTCCTTTCGCTTTATTCTATTCAATTTATCAAAATCCTACGACATATGAACTTATTATATTACACCTTGGTCATGAATTGGTACTCTAGTAATTTACCCTGAATTGTTGTATTAATTCCAAGTTATTGCTTATTTTATTCCGGATAAATATACTTTTATTTTTATTATACCCTAAACATGTCCGAAAACTGCTAGGGTATATTTCGGGGTGTTACATAAATAGTCTTTTTCGCAGAGCTATAGAAAACAAGGTTGTTGTTGATTTAGGGTTTAAAAATCATAATTTTTTTTTCAAGTAAGGGTATAACCCTAAAACTTATTTGTATTGTAGTTTTTGAATACATTGTTGTTCTTAAAAAAAACCTTTTAGAGATTGGAGAATGTTGAGTTAGAAATTTTAAAATGTAAGGTTGAAGATCTAATTTTTCATGTAAGATTGTTAATTTATGAATTATTAATTTATATTTGTTAAGAATTTTAACATGTTGGTGATTTTTTTTGAAAAAAAAAGCTTTTTTAAATAACTTGTTTGGAGAATTAATGATTTTTTAGAACATACTTTTATTATTTTGGATGATGGTTATAATTATTTTTAAATCTATAAGATTGAGAATTATCTAAAACAAAAATATTAGTGACAAATACTTTTAAGAGCTAGTTTAAAACATGAAGAATGCTTGTGAACATAAAGTAACTTCTCAAATAGATGATGGTTTGATAAATCAAGCTAATAACTTTATTTTGATGAGTTTATATTTAAAGTGTTTTAAAATAAATCCAGATGTTGAAGTAGTTTCAAACTACTTGGTAACAATTTTTTATGTCTTCATAGAGAAAAATCGTATTTAAGTGGATAACAAATTATGTTTTCAAAATTTAATTTTTTAAATAAAAAATATGTTTGGTAACAAATTTGAAAACAATAATGAAAACTAATTTCCATAACAATTTCTAAATATTATTCCATAATATTTTTAAAAGTGCAATGATTGAAATTGTAAAGTGTTTTAAACCAATTCTTAATTTTTATTATTGATGATGACTTTTCAACGGACTGGCCGGAGGCTCTGGTCGTCTGCCGAACCAGATCACTGCTAAACCGATCTGCAAAAGGCGTTGTTGCTCTCCTCGTGTAAAACAAGAAAAAGAAGGATCGACTGGCTACCGTGGCCGCTCGATGCCTAAGCCGCCCCTTCCCGAGAGAAAAAGATAGACTGCTTAGAGGGCGAATGTGTTGCGTACCTTTTACCGATGGGGTGGTCTGGTATTTATAGTATATGTTATTCCCAATTGGAGGGTAGTAAGAATTTTTTCCCATTTGATGGGATATTTTCTGCCTTTATCGATATCGGATTTAATAAGGGATTTTGAAAGAGTAGTTTATTGAGAATTATCCTCCTTCCTAATTGGTGAATCTAGTTTAGATCCCATGATGTCGCATTTAATATCTATTTTCTCCTTGCTTACAGATTTGTTTATTTGATAGATAAGATGTCAGAGGATTATCCTATTTCCTTTATCAAGTAGATTTAATCTACTAGATGTGGGCCTAAATTATCCACACCGCCTTTTGGGGCAAGCTGACCAGCCTTCTTTTGGGTCGGTTCCGTGGCTCAGGCCCATCACGCTCGGGTTTGGGCGAGAGGGCCCGCAAGCCTATTTTTCAAACCCATCATGCCCCCGTACTCTCGTAATATGTGCGCGTGCGCGGTCGTAACGTTTCTCGTATCGGATGCAATTGCCACATGTCTACTCGGGGCTGGGTTAGTTAGGCCTTTGTCGCCATCTCATGTCTTGTGATAATGATGACTTTTTGATTTTTGCGCTCATTTCTTCCACTTCTTTCAATTTCCTTCTGCTTCTTCTGTAGACGCCCTCTGACCGTTCGCCTTGTGTGCCCCCCGATCCCTGCTTTTCTCTCGCTCTTAGCGAGTCCCATTTTTCCTCTTAGTGTCCGAACCTTCTATGTGTAGTCCTTCGCATCTTTCAGAGATAGCTTTTTTTCCGCTTTATTCCTTTAGACCGCTGGCGCCTTTCTCTTTGGTGTCTTTTTTTTTTGAGCAATACATCGAGGCGCTAGTGGTTAGTTGGCTAAGTTTTGTTTCTACTACTGCTATCACTACGGGTCCGGTCGCTTCTTCTTCTCTGCGCATTGAGGTGACCCTTCTGGTCAAGTGCTCTGGCCTAAGCTGTCACATTCCTTCCGATCCGGCTCTACCGGAGTTGATCTTCGAGAAGCCCTGTGATCTCCCTTCCTTCAACAAGGTATGTGGTGCATTAGGACTGTGATTAAGCATCCCAGGATCGGAGTACCTAAGGTCAACCGCGTGCAAAATGCTCATATGGGACCCAGCAAAGCCTGACCCTTGCATAGCCACTTTTGCTAGGCTGTTATGTTTCCTTTGTGTCCTGTCCGGTCCTCGACATTCGACTTTACGCGGTTCCGCACCTAAGATGGTATGTTTTGAAGTAGGCCTTCATAACGGTCTCCTCGCTTCCTCTTCACTCCCTTTATGCGCTCTTGCAACACTTCAATGTTTGTCCTTCTCAACTCTCACCCAATTGTCGGGTATTTTGGTCAGGGCTATTGGTTTTCTTAGAGACAGGGCCCTGTTCTGGGTGATAGCCTTGCTCCTTGATCTTTTAAAGGCAAGGAACCAACAGGATTCCTTTATTTTCCCGTGTTCCGCGCTCCTTCGTGATTTCCGAAATTCCCCTCTCCCATAGGCTTTGGAAGGAAGCAAGCATTCATGTTAGCGGTCGCAATTGGGAATATGACCCTCTAAACAAGGATGACCCCCTAGGGGTTCCGGTTACTTGGACTACCCCCGAGAATCTACGTGAGTATCGCTTGAGCCTTCGTATAGTCTGGGAGGCCATCGGGTATCTTTTGATTATGCTTTGTTCGCATAAGTTTCTCGTGTGCTCACTCGATCTCATCCCCCCGAAGATAACGCCATAGCAATGGGTCAATAGTGTTCCTCGCGCCCTACGCCGAACATCAAAGTCGGATATCCCGCCCTCGAGCTCGAGGTCTATCCGCTCGCTGTTTTGCAGGCCTTCGCCTCAGACTATGAAAATCTCTCCCATCGCCTTCCAACCCACCAAGGGAGAGAGATTCGGCTCGAGGGAGATGTCGCCCCTAAGTCCCGAAGCCGCAAACTAAAAACTCTGGCCCGCTGGAGAAAGATCGCCCACCGGGGGCAAGGTTCCGAAATTGGGGGCGTCTTTCTCTTCCCCTTCTACCCACGCTCGAATACCGGGGCAGGTGTTGTCGCCTCCGGCTGAGGTCCCTAAAGCTTTGAGTTTGCAAACCCGTCCGCACCCGTCGCAAAGGCAAAAGGCTCCTCTGGGAAGCGGATACTGAGCACCGCTGAGGCCACGCCCATCATTGTTTGGAACTCCTCGCGTGAAAGTGTTGTCATCTTCCTCGAGGCGAAGAATAATATAAGAGCCCGAGTCCGGTGGGGATGGCGACTCGCTTCCTCAATGCCGAGCCTGCGCGGGCGCTAGCCTCGCTATCCCAAAGATTCGATCTCAAGAGGTCACGCCACGCCCGCTGGAGGAAGTTTTAGCCCATCCTCCGTGGGGTTGCCTCCGTAAGTTCCCTATCTCGTCGTACCAATTTATGCAATGAGTCGTGTTGACCTATGTTGGCACGTCGTTAATCTTGCATTGATGCGTGGCTACTCATTTGAAGAGTTTGGCCAAAAAGGCCAATCTAAACAAAGGCCATGCCAAAGCCGCCCGAGTTTACAAGGCGAGGGTGGCTTCCCTAAATTCTGAGCCGGCTAAGTTGCAGGACCGGGTGCAGAGTATGACCGAGGAGGCGGTGAAGCTTAAATCTGATTTGAAGCATACCACGTTGGCGTGCACTCGAGCCGAGGGTAGAGAAGATGAGGCTAGAAACAACTCAGGCTACCAAGTCGAAAGCCGGAGGTTCGGATAAGATGGAAGCTATACAAATGACTTGGCCGGGAGTCAGTGATACTGTACCGCCCGGCCCGAGCCTTTATGGTCGTGGATGAGCTTCACGCCCCGCAGCGAGCCACGGGTCTCAAGGCAGCCATGTGCCAGAGACAGCCGCCCGTTAAGACAACGCTAGACGGAGCTCGTCGCGAGGTTTCAGGCTCTGCTCGCAGATCTTTACCGAGGAGTGTCGTACGCGAGGGACCTCATCAACAAGTAACTCGGGTCGCCGCAGGACGGTTATAGGAGATCGAGGGACGAGGCCCCGTACTCAATGGGCTTCTAGGTGGCTTACCTTTAGAGGAAGGTCAGCACGTCACCAGGCCCGCCTTCCACTTCCTGACATACTCAAATGTACGAGGGAGGTAGAAGAATCCTCCAGCCGCACCATCTCCGAAGGACCGTATACTCCTGCTGAGGCCCACTCCCCTTCTTCACCCTCTGCTCCTTCCTCTGATGTCTGATTTCCCGCAAATATCTTGGCTTGCTAGTTTTTTTTTTTTTTTTTGCTGGGCTTGGGACCCAGGACATATGTAGCATTTTCCTTAATGAATATTCATTTTTTATTTCACCGTTTTTGCCTCTACTTATGCACTTCGCGCTGTTATGCATGAACCAAACTCGAAGGCCCGAAGGATGTACGCCTTCAAACCGAGCGGTCACTATGGGGCTAGATGCCCAGCCGAACTAACTCCCCGGCTGCATGGCCCGAGCCGAGTAGTCGAGCCTCCGCCAAACTGAAATGCCACCCCGGGTCACAGGCCGCATGGGCCGACAGCCTGTCGAACTAACTCTCGGGCCGCATGCATTCGAAAGCAGAGCAGCTGAGCTCACAACCGAAGCATCACTCTCGGCGCCGAGGCCTTATGTGCGGCTGAATATCCCGGTCGGCGACTCTAGCCGCACGGGCTCGAGTGTGAGTAGCCGAGCTCGCCAAACCAGCCAGCTGGGCCCCAAGGCGAGGCTCAGGGTCGACAAATGACGAACCGACTCTTAGGCCGTGCATTGGCCCGAGTGCAGCAGTGGAGCTCAAGAACCGAGCCGTTGGCTCCCGCGCCGAGGCCTCGCGGGCCGGCTGGGCCTCAACCGAACCCACTCTAGGCCGCATTTGCCCGAGCGCAGCCGGGATCCACGCCAACAAGATGCTAGGCTCCCGCACCGAGGCATCGAGGGATGAATAGCCCGAGAGCCGAACTGACTTCAGGGCCGATGGCCCGAGAAGAAAGAATGAGCTCGCCAAACCGGTTGTCGCGCTCCTCGGGGCGCCAGGCCTCAGGCCACAATGAGCCAAATCGACTCTTAAGCCGCATGGCCCGACTGTGGTAGCCGAGCTCGCCAAACCGAGTCACGGGCTCTTGGCGCCGAGGCCTCAGGGTCGAATAACCCGAGCCGACCGACTTCACGTATAGCCCGAGCGCAGTAGCCGAGCGCTCGCAAACCGAGCCGGGCTGCCCCGCGCGAAGAACTCGGGTAGTCACCAACTGAGTCAACCGGATTCCCCAGTCGCATTGCTCGAAAGCAGAGTAGTGGAGCCATCAAACTGAGCCGGGTTCTCGGCGCCGAGAGGCCTGCGGGCCGAATAACCCGAAATAATCGACTCTTAGGTTGCATGACCAGGCAGTAGCCGAAGCTCAACCAGCCGCTGGGCTCCCGGGCGCGAGGATGGCGGGCCAATAGCTTATCGAATCGACCATTGGCTACATGGCCCGAGTAGAGTAGCCAGCCTGCCAAACTAAGTCAGCTGGGCTTCGGCGCCGAGGCCTCAGAGTCGACAGCCCGAAGCAACCGACTCTAGGGTCAGATGGTCTGAGCATAGTAGCGGAGCTCACAAACCGAGTTGTCAGGGCTCGACGCTAAGGCCTTGCGGCCGACAATTGAGTCGAACTGACTTGACCGTGAGCGGTCTGAGCAGAGTGCTGAGCTAGTCAAACCGAGCCGCTGCCTGGCAGCCACGAGGCCTTGTGGGTCGAACAGCCTGCTTCAACCCGACTCTGTGCCGCACGGGCCTCGCGCAGCCGAGCCAGCCAACCCAGCCGCTGCCCCGGCGCCGAGGCCTCAGAGGGCTTAATGGGCTCGAGCCGAATCGAGACTCAGGGCCGCATGGCCTCGAGCAGAGCAGCGAGCTCTGGCCAACCGGACCAAGCCAGCCCCGGCCTGAGGCCTCAGGCTGAAGAGCCTGTTTAACTACAACCCAGGGCTTACTTCGGCCTGAGCAGTAGCTGCTTCTCCGTCAAACCGAGCCATCGCTCCCGCGCCGAGGCCTCGAGGGCCGGATAGCCCGAGATGAACACTCTAGGCCGCATGGCCCTGAGCGCAGTGCAGTGGAGCTCGCCAAACCGAGCCAGCTCCTTGCATTGAGGCCTCAGGCCGGTCAAATGAAATAACCGACTCTCAGTCGTACGGCTCGAGGAGGAGGCAGTGAGCCTCGCCAACCAGCCATCGGGCCCCCGGCGCCGAGGCCTTACGGGCCGACAGCCGAGTCGAACCGACTCTTAGGCCAGCTGGTCCGAGCGAGTAGTAGAGTCTGCTAAACTGTTGTGGCTTCACGCCGAGGCCTCAGGTCGACCAGCCCGAGCCGAGCCGAACCGACTCTTAGGCCGCACGGCCCTGAGCGCAGTAGTGGAGCTCACAAACTAAGCCATCGGGCTCCGACGCCGAGGCCTCAGAGGGCTAAATATCCCGAGCTAAATGGGACTCTTAGGCCGCATGGCCTGAAAGAAAGTAGTGGAGCTCGCCAACCAGCGCTACCGGGCTCCATGTCTCTAGCTTCGAGCTTCGATGTGTGCGAGGTGTTTAGGTCACATCCAACCCGTACAGTTCCAAATTTCTTCCGAGGGTTCAGTCGGGTGTTCACTTCGCCGCGCATGTCGAGCTCGCCCGTGCATACGTTGTCGAATCGCTTTTGCTTCAGGATGTCGAGTAATACCGGCCAATGCCGCTGATCTCCTCAACCATTCTCACTGGGCCAGGTGGGAAACTTGATCATCATGTGGTAATGGCCTTTATCAGGTCGAGAGGGTCTCCTGGGTGAACATATTATAGTCATGGGCCAGCCTACAATGAGTGAATCTTGGTCGGTCGCCGTCAAGTATGGGGTCTCCCAAAGTGAGCACTAGTCGACGGAGCCCATGTCACTTTCTCCGCAGAATCCCCTAGTGGCGGGTGCCGACTGCTCCACTCTAGCTCCCTTCCAATGTCCATCTCACTGGGCGTCGAGGCCAAGATGATGCCTACCAACTCCCATCGCCAACTAGACTCGATGGACCGCTTTGTCGTGGGCTACAATCGCTCATATTACCTAAAGGGTCGCTACGGGTGCTAGCATCCCTCTAGATTCGAGTCAGAGAATGTTATGGATGTGTCGAAATGAGGCGCTTTGGACACAAATGTACTTTCATTACTCTCTCCTGAATTACGTCGCGCACAGATACCTCCCGGGTCGAGCCGGACTCCCTCCTCCTCGCGAATCCTCCCAGATCACATGGATTTCCCTAAAGGCTATTAGTGCTGAGTCATGTCCGTCGAGGTGGCTGCGGTGGCCGGGGCTGAGATTGATCCCGACTTTGAGCCCGATTGGCCCACCAAAAAGATGAAGACCTGAGATACCCACGCCGACCACTCATTTCATCAGATGCAATCATCCGTGCCATGCCAGAATCCTCGTGGGAATTTGCACACCTGTATTATCTCTTATGGTGGGGTCCACTTCATCCGGATGGCCACCTCGTGAACTCGTCGCTTGTACTTCGCATGACTAGCGACACGTACGCTATAGGGTAAATCGAGGTGAATAATGTTGTCATATCAACAGGTGGACCCATATGATCTCGGGAGGTCGGTCTTTTTCTGGATCGTTTCATCTTTCTAGAGACCTCTCCCCGGCCATTTTGCCTCGGGCTTCATTCCGCCGTTTATCAGTCCCGCTTTTATCTTTATGGGTTGAAGAGCTTGTTTTTTTGGATATGATGGCTTCTTCACCATTAATGTACTTCTCCGCTTTAGCGAGCACCTAGGCCATGCTCGCCTGAGGATTCTTTGAGATGGAGAACATCAAATCCTTTGATTGCACTCCTAGCCCGGCAATGAATGTAGTGGTAGCGAACTTCTCATCGGGTATATCTACCTTTAGAGACTCGGCATTAAACCTCCTCGACTTAAGATCTCAAGCTTCGCAGCCTGCTGATGGTCGCAGATGATAACTTGGCTTTCGCAGGTTCCGCCCAATGGCGTGGAGACGAATGCAATGGAGCACAGCCTCTTCCGAATGAGGAGATTGATGAGGCGGAGCCTGTTAAACCGCCAAGGTCAATTCAACGATAGCAAAGCTCAGACGCATACGTGGTCCCCGATACTCATGCGCCCATTTTATCTGTGCGTTGAGATGATCGACGGGATATCTGGCACCATCGAACGCTTCCACGCCATGATTCCCAATTCTTTGCCTAAGAGGCGCGGAGCACCTCTACTGCAACCAAAGACTCGCCTTGTTGCAATTAAGTGTGTCTATAATATCGAACTCGTCTCCCATAACTTCCTCTTTTACGCTGGCCGAAGTTCCTACCGAGGCTCTGAACCTGCTCTGCGATCGCTTCTCCCGTCCTCGCCGACGATGGCATAGCCCTCGTGGCCGAGTGTCGCTTCATCGTCTCCTCTCTGGGCTAACCGGTCCATGCCCTTGGCTCTGTACTGACTGTCGCTTCGGCCCTGGGAGTGCCGAGAATATGTTGCCCTTCATGAGGGGTGATGTTATGACCTTCCAGTTTGTCGTGGCCTCTCGCGAGCATCAGACCGCCGGTGAGTTGCTCTAACTTCCCATCAGCGTCAGTTGGTGAGGCGCAGCACTCACCTCATCCGTACGCTTGCATCGCTTTCTTACACCGCCGAGGTCTCAAGAACCGCGCCAGCTCGGGCGGGTCTCCGCATCCTGGTGGACGGCTGCCGCTTCCCGCTGCGGTTCCGGCCGATACCACCAAAGAATCCAAGAGACCGGCCTTATTTGTAAAGGAATTGTCGCTCCTACGCATCTACGCCGCACCATGCCTTTCAACCTGACCGGCCGGAGCGGCTCTGGTCGGCTGGGCCGACCAGGATCACGCTTTAACTGACCAGATCATCGAACCGATTCAGAAGTGTTACACCCGCAAAACAAGAAGAGGTCGGGCGGCTTCGCTGCGGATCGCCCGATGCCTAAGCCGAAGCATTTCCCGAAGAAAGATACCGCTTGTAGGGTGAATGTGTTACGGATTTTACCACCGCGACCGGGTATTTATAGTATATGTTATTCTAATTGGAGGGTAGTAGCGATTCTTTCCTGTTTCTGGATGGGATATTTTCTGCCTTTAATGATACATCGTGGATTTAATAAGTACTTTGAAAGAGTAGTTTATTGAGAATTATCCTCCTTCCAATTTGTGAGATCCGGTTTGATCTCGCAGGATGTCGTTTGTCAGTGAATTATCCTATTTTCCTGTCAAGGAGATTTAGTTGGAGATTTAGTTGATTTATAGATAAGATGTTGTAAGGATTATCTCTACTTCCTTAATGCATAGATTTAATACTTATTTTGAAGATGTGGGCCTTCCAAATTATCCATGACCGCCTTGAAGCAGTGGATCAAGCCTTCTGCTTTCTTTGGGTCGGTTCCGGGGCCCTCAGTGTTTTAATAGGCTGCCTCTCTTGGGCTTGGTGAGAGGGGCCTACTTGTTCATTTTTCAAATCCTATCAATTATATTTGAAAAATAATTTTTATACATAGTTATTTATTTTTAATTATTCTAAATATTTGCATAACTATTTTAAAAAGGAAGGTTGAATATACAATAATTAAAATATTTATTTTATGTTCTTAAAATTCTAAGAAATTTCTAAGAATTGAAAGTTTAAAAAATTATAAGATTCTAGAAATTGAGAGATCATAGAAATGCAGAAGTTCTAGAAATTGGAAACTTATGGAAATTTGATAATTTTAGAAACTAAAAAATTATACAAGTTGAGAAATTTTGAAAGTTGGGAAATTCTAGAAATTGGAAATTGAGACATTTTGAAAATTGATAAATTTTGGAAATTATGAAAATTTGAAATTGGAACTTTGAGTATTTAGATAAGAAAAAAAAATGAGAAATGTGTACTTCTTTAAAAAAAAAAAAAAAAAGCCCGATGGAATTGGAAATTTTGAGATAAATAATTTATAAAAATAAATAAATAAAATTTTATTATTAAGTGTCTTAAATGAAAATTTATAGAAATTTGAGAAAGAAGAAATTTTGAAATTTTATTTATTCTAAATGAGTGATGTTTAGATGAATTTTCATTGAAAATGAGGACTATGGACTATATGTTGAGAACCTAGGAGCAGCAAAGAGATATTGTAATGAATAGAGAGCTTTTATAGTTTCTGATTTGTGGAGCAAGTGAGTATATGGAGAATACTGAATATTATATTTTTTTTTTTAACTTGAGAAACATTATTTTAAATAACTTTGATACTTTTTTGAACAAAATTATTTAACTAAAATATTTTATTTTTATTAGAAATAAGAATTTATTATAGTTATTTAAAGTTAGTAAAAGTCTATCAATATTTACAAAAGTTTTAAAATAAAACTATATGAAAGTCATCTATATATTTACAAACTCTACAAAAGTTTGTAAAAGTCTTTTAAAGTAAAAGTATGTGAAAGTCATTCATAAATTTACAAACTCTATAAAAATCGATAAAAATCTATCAAACTCTATAAAAGTCGGCCACTTAAAAAAGTCTATAAATGTCTTTAAAAGTTCTAATTCACTCCTAAAGTTTAACATCACATGGAGTTTCTCAATGACTTTTTAATACCAAAGTATACTTTGCAGAGTCTATAAAGTTTGTAACTCTAACACTTTTTTATTTATTTTATTTTACTTTACTTTGATTGAATTTTATTAGTTTTTTTTAATTATTTTTCTTTTGTTGAAGGTGGATCATCCTATCCTTTGGGTAGTTTTTTAGGGCTTAGTTTTTTTAAATGAGATGGATTTTTTATTTTAGCAGAGAAAGGGAGAATCAGAAGGGAGGTTTAGGAGGAGACGACGACTTTTGAAGTGAGGACAATCAAAAGAGCACAGAGGGGACGTGAGGACAAAGAGGAGGAGAGAAAGGAAGGACATCCGGGCAGGTAGAATTATTCCAACTGTGTATATATCAGATCTCAGATTCAAAGTCTGCATTTTCGCATACAATCTCAGCGGCTGGCCGTTCTCGACATGACCAGAAAGAATTCCATTCCATTCCATTCCAGGCATAGCCAGAGATCAAGACGTTCCATGTCGCGGTATCCCTTTTAGTTACTTCATCAAAACCAAACTCCAGATCATACTATGATGTGAAACACTACACATGCTGGGGCGATAGAGACCGATCAATTGCATGGATGTTCTCTTTTTTTGTTTTTTAATATTCTATCCATATATTTCTTCCTTTATTTATTACCCATTGTATATTTATGTCCTTTGTTATTTATTGCCTACTAAACTCCTCCATTTATTCATCCGTGTTATTTCATGTTTACCTTACTTATTTTTTATTTTAATTTGATGACAACTCATTAGTTATTATTGCTATTATTACCATATCTTTAGTTCAAGCTCATTAATCATCTTTATCCACCTCCACTTAGTCTACCACTTAGGTTTAAATTATGGAGGGCAATGGGATTGGGTATTTCAGGTACCCGCTCCGTCCTGTCCCGTCATTAATGGAAAGGATTTGAGAAAATTTTAATCGGGGTTTGGGAACATATTTTTAAATCCAATTCGAGTTCAGGTTTAGTATCTTTAACACCCGCCACATAAATTGAATTACCAGATCACCCTCATGCTTGGGTTTGAATACCTAATTGTCCTTTGTGGCACTCTTCTACCCGAATTTTATAACCCTGCGTGACGCCCACACCTCTCTCTACCACATTAGACAACTCATCCTCTAAGCCTCTCGCCTCGATCACTCCACTTCTCTCAAGTCTCCCACTTCTAGGTCTATGGCAAAAAAGTACTGTTGTCTCTCAGATTCTCAAAGTCCATGGATTGTCTGCAGAATTTAACCCACAAGAAGAACCTACAAAACAAACAAGGACAGCAGCATGTGCCTCCACCCGCCTCCGATGCTTGTTACACAGATCGAGCCACTCTAACCGCCTCACGCATCTATATTTTTCTACATCTTTTCTTAGCGAAGCACTCCTTTACTCATATGAAAAGGATGATGATCCACTTTCTAGTGGTGCTGTGATTGGTCAAATGCAAGGAGGCAAAGGCCCTTCTCGCTTCAACCATTTTCCTGTGTCCAAGTTGTCCGAGTCTTCCGCCTCAAAGATTGGTTTAATATCTTAAGGGCAGTTTTGTATGAGGTTTGCGGGAGGATATGTTCTTCAATTGTCAAGGAATCACCAGAAATCATCAGCTTCCACCATCTTCTTAAGATGGTAGCCATCGGAGGAGGTAGATGTCCACAGCCTGACTTTAGGTACCCATGATCCATGTTCATGTAAGGATGTTCGTGTTTCTTTGACTTTGATCACTGGGGCCTTCTACGTGGAGATGTCAATAAAAACTATGGTACCACAATGCCCCCTTTTTCCGTCTAGGAGTCTGACATCTTCCCAGAGGGAAAATACCATGTTTTTACTTGGTTGTCATCGGGAACGATGGACCATTAATGCTTGCATGTTCCAACGTGCACGTTTCCGGGAATTTTCAGTGGATATGCACGACTGAGATATGCATGGCTAGTATTGGCGGATGCTGCTAATGCTAGGCTTTTCCGACTGTTCTTGGGTTGAACGTGACGCTGACCCGCTGATGTGAGGTCGGTCAGGATTAAAAAGGAACTTCGGTTTCTGCTAATTTACCTTTGAGATATTTTCTGTCTATACGCTCTCGGTGGTTCACGCACGGAAGGAGAAAGCCTCCTGACATCGACTCTTAAACTTTGTCTCCATGTTCACGATAAGCCCCCTCAGATTTCTTTGGCACCATTGACATCAAAAAGGCCATTTTTCTTCTAGCCTCTACAACAACGCTTTTTTTCTTTTTTAGACTCTATAGCAGCGACTTTTTCCTCAGCTTTTTCTTCTTACTTTTCTTTTTCCTCCAGTTCTCGTTCTTTTTCTTCTTTCTTTGACTCAGTTTTCAGCCCGGATGGGTAATGTACTTGTCTTAGGCTCAATTTTCAGCCTAAATGGGTTATGTAATTGTAAACGCCACTTGGTGTAATTAATGAAATCGTGATTCGGGAAAATTTTGTGTTGTGTTTCAGCCTTACTTACAGGTTCAAATTTAATCACACAAGATCAACAAAATTACAATACAGTGGCATCCGACGCTGATGCATCTGGAGCACTCACTCACCTCTGATGGCCCTAATCAGCTCCAATAGCTGCTTCGAACTGGGCTTCATCCATCAAGCAACAAGGGCACAACCAAACACTATCCCAGCCCACACTGCTCACTATGCCTTGCAAGTAGCGCCCACGATTTGAACTGCCAAAGGAGTGATAGGCTCCATGTCCGTATTTAATGCATCCGTAGGCTAGCGCCTTTATTCTTAGAATAATAAGTGGATTTTACTCCGCTTCCTATCGTATCTTCCCCATTTTCACTTCTGCCTCAAGAGCTTCGCGATATTTCGCCGTGGGGGTCACGTGGTTTCGCATAGTCTTTTCAGCGCTCTTCTTTCCTCACTCACAAGAAACCCGTTGTCCATAACAAATATCATTCAGACTGAATCATGTTTTGCAAGAGTCTCATATAATGAGTGTTATATTCCATTAACAAATCACTTACTTATATTTCGTGCTGAACTGATCTTCGACACTTATACTCACACACAGAGAGGTCAAACTCTGACACCACAGCATCTTGACGGAGATCCCGGCAACGTCTCACGGAGACACACTACATTCGACATAAGATCGATCTTTGAGTTGCCTATGGTCCCAAACGAATCCACTATCGATAAGGGAACATCATGTAGTATATTTTACTTTAGGTCTTCTCAGAAGGCCTCTAATTTCTCTGCTGGCTCTTAATCAAGCAATTTCTCTACACTTTTTCAAGCACCGAATCGCTTGTCCATCGAATATCATCCGCATTCTAACCTGATATGCATCGAACCTCCTTTACCAACTAGATATTTCGGTGGAGGCTTTATTTACATTGAAGCCAGCAGATGGAGGCTGGTCAGCTCTGTGGACCTAGAGCCTTGGGCTACAAGTTGTTACGGGTCTCTTTAACTCGCCTAAGACCGAGGCGAAGGGCTTGATCTTAGTTAGGGGACCATGGTACGAGACCTTGGGCTCCCCTGACCTCCCATTTACATTGAATCGAGGAATGTCATTCCCAGGTGTATTTGAGTTTTGGGATTTATACGTCGTTGTATTTTGCCCTACGTATTTTCTTAATAAATACCAGAGGGAAAGTTTAAGATGTGATTGCAACCTGGGTGGAAAAGCCGACTCAAGAAGATTTATAAGTTATTAGAGATTTCCGAGTGGGAACGACATCATGAAATTCTTTTAACAGTGAAGAATCTTCATGAATTGAGTCGCAATCCCTCTCCTTATACTCTTCCGATTATTCCTCACCCTCTTCCCACAGAAGTTGTGGAGGGTGAGCACTACGTTATTGTCGACCTTCTGACTTTAGTCCCAGGTAGCTCGTCTCCAGCCCAGACTTCCGAGACCAAGGTTGTTGGTTGGGAATTGGCAATCAGTCTTCCGTCTGAGCAGTCGTCTTTGCCTAGAGAGGACCCCGGCGTTGCCCCTTGAACATCTAAGGAGGTTGATTGGGGCAGCCGTCTCAAGTGTCTTCCCTTTACGAAAAGGGTTCCGCTCCCACTCTAAGCATCCAAGAAGGGAAGGCACTGAACGACTGGGGTGCGCTGGTACGGGGTGGAAGATTTTGTCCCTTGGGTTGCTCCAATATCGACCCTCCCGCCTGCTAGCGAAGAGGAAGAAGAGGAGGACAAGATGGCTGACCTCATTCATAACTTTGGCACACGGAAGCGCAAATGGGGTGCCAGTTTCAAGCGGGCAACGGATGCTACCCCCGAGGTTATTAGTGAGGCTGATCAACACTCAGCTGGCAGGGGTTCGGAAGAGCAGGCGATAGTCGTTATGGACTCGCCTAAGATGGGCTTTCACGGCCAATTGGCTATGGAGACTGCTCACCTGGCTTATTTAGGAGAGGTTCCTCTAACTCATGAGGAAGCCCAGGGGGATATTTCCTTAGAGCAAACTGCTAGCCAGCCAGCCAAGGCCATATTATCCTGGGGTTGGGCGCAATTAGCCATTGCTTCCTGACCGACTGCTACTATATTCTTATATTCCTCCGCAGGGCCAAGCTCCCCCTTATGGAGGAAGTATCGGCCTGTGGCCCGACCTGAGCCTAGGAATTATCAAGCACTGGCCATTCAATCCGCGAACCCGCCACCCATCTGGGAGCAACTATACTCCAGCAATGCTTCGCTAGTGGAGTGTGCTTAAGCTCAGGAAGGTGAAAGATGCCTTCGATCCCCGCCATGCTTGTAAGGAAGATCTTCACTCCAATCCTCAGTCCGTTGATCACCCACCCAGCAAATACAAGTGGATGCCTGCCACCTCGACGCCACTGTAAAATCTGTAGCCCTTTCAGGCGGAGCTCGACCCAAATACAATACCGCATATCCCGCCCCAAACAATGCAATGTAATCCACATATCCAATCACTTGATAATACTACCACTGGGCCCATAAACAATACTCACATACATACCAACTATGAATCCAACTATATACCCTTGGCCAGTTACAAGAGTTCAAGTGTTTTACTCTTATACAACATATATTAAAATACTCAAATTCTAATACATGTAAATATTGTCAAAGCCAAAGCCACAATCCGGCTTTTCTTCTAATCTCAAATCTAGGATCGATCAGCCCTCGCACGCTCCCGTACTCCGTAAAATAAAGGGGTCCCACGATCGTGGGTGAGCTAACGTCATATAGGAGAATCACTCTAAGTGGGCTACTCACCACCTAAGCCACAAGAACGTCTAATTTAAAACACATTCAGTTAAAATGCATGATCCTACTTGAATGTCTACATGACCAACTCGCATCCCGAACTCACCGACTTCCTCTCACACTCGCCTAGCCTCGTGATGAGAATATTAGTTTCAAACAAAGTTATTTGTTTATAGTTGTGGTCTATCCTCCGATCCAAGTTGTGGACTGTCTCCGATATTATATTTAGTGGACTACCCTCCGAGATATATCAATTGGGTTGTCTCCGACGATTGATATGTTTATATGTGGACTACCCTCCGATATATATCAATTGGGCTGTCTCCGATGATTGATATTTTAAGTATGGACTACCCTCCGATCATTTTATATTTTTAGACAACCCTTTAACCCTTTCAGACTGCTCATGCACTAACTCCTATAGTCCTAGATGTTCCGTTGCATATGGAATGTATGTATGCTGGCCTAATACAATTTATCTACATGTAAACATATAAACATGTATATATTTACAAGAATTAATTCACACAATCATGTCATGCAAATTCTCATTTCATACATCAAAATTAGTCACTTGGGCTATCGATCAAACACGTGCAATTTAATTTAAATTAATTCTAATTAAACACATTTTTCACAAAAATATATTTTCGTGTCACTATTCCTAAAGAACAAGAAAAACCCTAGGGTTTACGATTCAACACTCAATATCCATCTGGCTTCACTTTGTGAACCCGCATTCACGTGCCATTCCCTACTTTTCAAACCAATCCATGATTTATCACAAAAATGCAACATTCAACCACCTAAATTAGCCTATGATGGCCACGGACTCCGTCCACGTGGGTTTAAAAATCAACACCCTGCCCAAGATTTGGAACTGAACAAACCTACTCACTCCGCTCATTCGACTAAACATTCGTAAAACACTTAAAATGGGAATAAACTAAAGTAGGAGAAACCCTACCCTTGGAGTTCGGAAACTCCTTAATCCGGTACCAACGCTAAGCCCTTTCCGTCAGAGCGCTTCAACTCGAAGACCGACGATCGATCGCTGCATGAAATCTAGAGAGAAGTGTTCTTCTAAAAACCTCTCAAAGAATACACTATTCTAATTTCTCCCCACGCTTTTGCTTCTTTTCAATTTGGAAGAAGAAGACCACTGCAAGACTTTGTCACGAGCGACTTAACAACTTCCTAAATGACCATTTTGTCCCTATATTCCCGCTTTGACATTCTAAGACTATCTCGGCCATCTGATTTTCATCATTTTTCTACTTATGCCATGAGTACTTGTTATATGTGATTGTCGCATCGTAAATCGCTTTACGACACTCCAAAAACGCGATGCTCAAAACGGTCAACTGACCGGTTCTAAATTTACAAAATTTTACGTGCTAGTTTCATTTCGTGAGACGATTCCAACAGGAATCCGCTAGCCATCCGAGATCTGCAATTAATTCCGATTTTTAACCGAAATCACAATTTCAGAATCAAAATTACGATTTTCGCTCTTTCCATAATCCTCAATTTCTGCCCATAAGATCTCGCTGTGCGGTCGAAGATGGTATTGATATCAGAATCAAGAACTTTGTCCAAACATGAACTCCGGTATGTTCAAGAATCAAGCCATGCACTTCTAATATCATTACCGAATTATAGCTTTATTCTAATAAGCAAGTAGTTTGCAGCAAGCCACGAATTATCCGAACATGACCCACCAGCATCAAGGGTTTTAGACTCGGATGAGGGATGCGGAGAGGTTGCAGCTCTACGCCCAATTGGTCATTTCTGACCACGGGGTGCTGAGCACTTCCTTAGCCGAAGTTGAGTCAAACTCCCAACGCTGGGAGAATGAGGCCAAAGGAAGCGTTGAAAGGATGGCCAGAGCTGAGGCAGAGAGATGCTGCTCGCCATGATGCCTTGATGGCATGCATGGATGCCGATGCGACAAGGAATGCCAAGGCTAGGGTAGAGTCCAAATTGGCTAGGGTGCAAAATGCCTTGGCTGCTGTAGAGGAGGCTAGGTGGAAGGCGGACGACAAGGTTAGCCGTCTGACCGACGAACGAGTCTCTCTGCTTTTAGAACTCGACTCAAGGATGAAATATTTACCCAAGCAGGCCCCAGAGAGAACGAGGCCCTGAGGGAGGCTTACGAGGAAGGCTTTTGTAAAGCCCCAAAAATACCCTAGAATTTTTATAATAAAATTTATTATATATTCCGGGTATAATTGGGCCAACTTGGGTATTTTTCTGGGAATTATTAGATGAATATTGATTAAATGATTATCAACTTAAATAAACCCAATGAAAAGAGTAAAATATAAATTGTAAAATGGGGACCTATGTCAATTGTAGTAAGTTTATATGTCTAAGTGAAATTAGAGAAATAAATGAGTAAAGGAAAATAATAGGAGATTCAAATGAAGAATAATATAGAAATGTAGGACCTAAATAAAAAAGAAATAAAAGAAAATCCAGGATGGGTACGTGGCATGTAGGAAAGAGGAGAAGTTTCCTCTTAAAGTACGATTGCTGATCCATAAGAAAAGGAAAACAGAGAAGAGGAGACATTTTAGAGTCAGCAGCTCTCCCTCTCTCTGCATTTCTCCTAACGATCGACCACAGTCTCCTGGCGGGGCTAAAGAGGGAAAATCCTTCCTCGTGACAAGAGTTGCAAGTAGAGATCGGAATCGGGGAGTTTCGACAAACTCTAGGAGGTAGGTCTTCTCCTACTTTGATTATTTTCTACCCTAAGGGTTGTGTAGTGGTTATCTTGCCTTAGGAATGTTTATTGTATTTTAAACTATGAGAAGCTGCCACATTGTAGTAGTGCGCTTAATCCGGACCTTAGAGATGATTTGGGCACGAAGTGAAGGAAATTTGGTAGTGAGTCCTTCTAGTACTGTAGCCACATCAACAAATTGATGTTAGGCTTTTGAATTTTCGATTTGGACCTCTGTAGACCAAGTTATGGTCCTTTAATATAGTCATCTCAGCTAGATCTGGTCAATTGGCCCAAGCTTAAATAACTCAGCCGGATCTTAGAACGGGTTTTTAGGTCAGAAATAAAGATAATTTGGTAGTAAGTCCCCCAGGTAAATTGTAGCCAAATCAATGATATTGATGTTAGGCTTTTGAATTTCTTGATTTGGACCTCTGTAGACCAAGTTATGGTCCTTTTACCGAGGTCAACTCAGCTAGATCTGGTCGGGTCAGTTCATCCAGTTCAGGTCAACTATCCGGACCTTAGAACGGGTTTTTGGGTCAGAAATAAAAAGAAATTGGCAGTAAGTCCTTCTGGTAAATTGTAGCCACATCACCGAACTCGATGTTGTTAATTTCTTAATTCACCTCTGCACTAAGTTATGGTCTTTTTACTAACAACAACTAAAGGAGATGTCACCCCATAGAGGTCATGCAGCCAGGTCGCCAGATTCCTCGTCCCGTAGCCTCAACTCGTCCAGCCTCAGTCAGCCCATCAAGATTTGACAACGTATGACCTCCAACTTTGGAAGGTCATAACTTCTTCGTTCGAATTCCGTTTCGAGTGTTCTTTGACTCTATGGAAAGACCATTGAATCAAGAATACATTCATATGCATGAGGAGGATAGAATATGTCAGATCGAGGTATCAGACCGAGTTTACCGAGGTCAGGTCAGCTCTACTAGCCTGGTCGGGTGTGGATCACGTGATGACCTCCAACTTCAGAAGGTCATAACTTCTTCGTCCGAACTCCGATTCGGGTGTTCTTGGACTCTATGGAAAGCCCATTGAGTCAAGAATACATTCATATGCCTGAGGAGGATAGAATATGTCAGACCAAGGTTTCAGACCGAGTATACCAAGGTCAGGTCAGCCTGGGCCACAAATTTCGGTCGTGGTGTGACCACGCATTTGACTTCCAACTCGAAGGTCATAACTTCTTCGTCCGAAATCCGATTCAGTGTTCTCACTTTGAAAGCCCAATAGTCAAGAATACATTGATATGCCTGAGGCGATAGAATATGTCAGACCAAGGTTTCAGACTGAGCTTGCCGGGAGCGCCGCAATAACTCGCCTACCACGCATAGCTGGACACGCATTTGACCTCCAACTTAAGGCCATAACTTCTTCGTCCGAACTCCGCTTTCAGGTGTTCTTGGACTCTATGAAAGCCCATTGAGTCAAGAATCCATATATATATATATATATATATATATATATAAATCCTTTTGAAATTGGAACCTATATTAAACTCCAAAATCAATCCTAAACCAAAAACTACTAGTACATACGAATATATTGTTCTTTAATGGTTTTGAATAGGACTGACGAGGAGGAAAGCCAACTGAGATTGAGATTCCAAGGATTGGAATCAAAGTGCAAAGATTTGGTTTGTTCTACTTACTCATATTCCTCGCTTCAAAATTTAAAAAATGCCTGCTCTACCGACTTCTATTCCTCGCTTCAAGTTTTGAATGTTTGTTCTCTGATCTATTCTTATTTCAAGTATTTTAGTTTACCAAGTAAATATGCAGCCAAGTACATGAATGAGTATATGAATGAGTATGTGGAATGAGTATATGAAATGAGTACATGGGACAGTATATCCTTGAAAAGACGATACGAAGTGAATATGGAATTGAAATGTGGTATTTGAAACCGAATGAATTGAATGATATGTTGTAATGAAACCGGCCTGATGGGATGCACCAATCGGCATCCGTCACGGCACCCCCGAAATTGTCCAATGTCCCACTTCGCTGATGCACTAATCGACATCCGCCATGATGGCGTGTGGCATCAAGAAATGTCCCACTTGGTGGGATGCACCAATCGATATCTGTCATGATGACGATATATTTAATTGATACTACATGTCGAGCACCAACGGCATCCGTCATGACGACCGAACGATAATAAGCATGGATTCATCAAACTAATCCGGCTATAAATGTGGAATTGAAATTACAATGATAATAGCGGCTGATTCATTAAACGGAATCCGTCAGAAACGTGAATTAAATAGTCAAGGTGAAATAACCAACATTGACGAATATAAATGGGATTTCTATGTATATGCTTAAATCTCATAAATTGAATTGTGAAATGAATTGTTGCATTGAAATTGTATGATGTGATTTGGTAAATGATTTAGAAATGAGCATGCAAAAACAAATAAAGCATGAGTATATGTTGAATTAATAGGCATGGTTTAATGTTAAATGCATACGAGCTACATTGAATATTGAAATAGAATCGATAGTAGAACCACTAAGCATGAAAATGCTTAGCGCATAGTTTGATTCAAAGCAGGTTTCGAGTAGACAAGGAGGGAGACAAGATCGTGCAACGCAGAGTCATAGAGAGAGTACGGCATATAAGTATATACTCCGTCATTTGCATATCATCTCTTTTGAACAAGTGGTATTTTGAAACAAAAAGGGTTAAACCCTGAACCTTGATTTTTGTATATCATTTTGAAGGGGCATAGAATGTCTTTCTTTGTAAATGTATTTTGTTAATGTTTATGGGCCTACCGAATTGCTTTGAAATTTGTAAATGATCGTGGGTCGCCAAAACTAAAACCGTCTCGCAACTATACAAATTACACTAAACGCTTAATAAGATAAATAAAACGCTTCTGAGTAAATCGGGCTTCTGCCTCGATCCACCATTGGGTCGGGCCGATTCTGGCCGCAACACCTCAAAAGTAAACTTAATAAAATGTAAAATAAAATAATTAAACGGGCGTCCCCAGGGTTTCGATCCGGATTCGCCTACCAGGTTGGGTCGGGCTCGGGGGTTGTCACAGCTTTGACGTGATCTTTAACTATGGGTATGGCTGTTGTGCTTTCGCACATAACATTTGTGGTAGCCAACCCGAGGTTCCAGATGGGATGCCAGACACATCCAAGCCGTTATCTCCAGAGTTTTTTTATTAATCCTCGATGCCCTCCAGATGTTGTCCCTGCCGAAGCTACGTCCACTGGTGTTCATTCTAATGAAGTGATGAATGCATTTGAGATGGAAGCTCCTATTGCAATTCTTGAGACGGATAATGGTAAGGCGGGCGAAAGATCTCTTCCGCTAATCGAGGTGTCCCAGAAGAACCTACTTTCATAATAACCAAGGAGAGTTTTTAAAGACATGGTAAGCCTCGTTACATTTCATAGTTGCTTATTGAGCTCTGTTTTATCACCTATGTATTGCTACCCCAGTTGTCGTTGTTTTGAAACCCAATTCAATAATGAAGCATATGTTATCAATAATAAAGCATGTGGTGTTTACTAATCTGATGTGGTTGTTTTACTTCATAACTAAGTTAATTTACTCGGGCAACAAAATATGTATCTTGAGTAGGACATATCTCAGCTCTGGATGAGCATTCCTGTTAGCTAGGTTCATTGACCCTTCTTCTCGATCGTCGCTCGCATCGTAAAGTGAACCAACTGGGCATCAACCATACTGGACCGGTAGGACATCAACCTTATCCAAGCTTAGTAATGAACCAGCTGGGCATCAACCATACTGGGCTGGTAAGACATTAACCTTACCTGGACTTGATAATGAACCAGCTGGGCATCTACCATACTAGGCCGATAGGACATCAACCTTACCCGGACTTCAAGAATGAGCCGCGGGCATCGAACCATACCGGGCCTGCAGGGACATCAACCTGATCCATGATCTGTAATAGAACTTCAACCACACAATCACACTGTTTCTAAGACATCAACTACCTATATATAATGAGCCAATGCATCAACCACATCAATGTAGAGGACATCAACTATTTAATTTGTATTGAACCAGCCAGCATCATCATTTGATATACATCAAATCTTTCATCTGATTTAGTAATGAGCCACTTTTTGCTCAACCACACTGAATCAACAGTAGACATCAACTTTGCCCTGGCTTTGTAATGAGTCACCGGGCATCAATCCATCAATATGACATCAACCTTACCCAGACTTAGTAATGAGCCAGTTAGGCATCAACCATACTGGGCCGATAGGACATCAACCTTGCCCGGACTTTGTAATGAATATTTGGGACACATAGTTAGAAATTGAATCATTCTTTATTGATAGTACCTTTTGAGATGCATAACATTCCACATTCTAGGTACAGGCGTCCCGTCTAGTTTATCTAAAGCATACGATCCGGATTCGCCGGGCCATGTTACAATATATGGTCCCTCGTAGTTTGGATAGAATTTTCCAGTTGGTAAATCGGCTTTATTTTCAAAAACTTTTCTTAGGACTAGGTCCCCTGGCTGAAACATACGGGGTTTCACGCGCTTGTTGTAAAGGTTTGCTAACCTACTATGGTATGATGCTATTCGCACGGCTGCTGCTTCGCACAGTTCATTTGCCGATCTTTAATCATAGTTTTAGCATTTGACTACTCGGGGTAGATAAGTTCGGAGCGTGGGCATGCTAATTTTTGTTTGGACTATAGCTTCCATCCCATAAGTGAGCGTGAAAGGGGACATACCAGTCAACCGGCGAGCTGTCATTCTATAGGCCCATAGTACCCCGAGGAGTTCATCCATCCATTTGCCTTTAGCTGAATCTAACCGTTTCTTTAAGGCGGTTAATAGGGTTTTATTTTAGGCTTCCGCTTGGCCATTGCTCTGCAGATGTCGTAGAGTAGAGTATAGATTCTGTAGCTTTAATTCCTGGCATAAGTTTTTGTATGCCCAGCTATCGAATTGAGGCCCGTTATCTGACACAATTGATCGAGGTATACCAAACCGGCAGACGATATTCTTCCAGATGAATTGAGTGACATCCTTATCCTTGATTGATGCAAAAGCCTCGGCTTCCATCCACTTCTTTGAAATAATATCAGTCAATGGCAATGATAATTTATTTTGAGCGAGGCGTTAGAAAGCTGACCCTACTTATGTCAATGCCCTATTGGGCGAAAGGCCAAGGGCTCGTAATGGAAATTAAATCCTGAGCGGGTGATCTCAAGACAGGGGCTAGTCGCTGGCATCGATCACACTTTCAAACATAGTCGGTGGTGTCAAATCTCATGGTTGGCTAATAATACCCCTGAGAATAGGCTTTGTGTGCCAATGTTCTACAGCCTGGATGATTCCCACATATCCCTTCATGTAGTTCGGCTAATACATAATGTCCTTGTTCGATAGTTAGGCACTTTAGGTATGGTCTAGGGACCGTTTAAACAACTGCCCACTAATCAAAGAGAACCTGGCCGACTGGATTTGGACTTTGTGAGCTTTGTTTCTGTCATCCAAGAGTTCTCTCGTGTTGATATATTGCACTATAGGGTCCATCCAAGAAGGGTAGACCTCATCCACCTGACTTACCCGAGTAGTGACAATTGATGAATCCGGCTGATAATAGATGGGCAAGATCACTGTTTCTATTATTGGAAGTGAAGTGGCAACGGCGGCCAAGGCGTCTGCTTTCTCATTGTAGTCTCTAGTGATATGCTCAAGCTTCCAAGCTGAAAAGCCATCCAAGCGTTGTTTTACCAAGGATACATATTTCGCCATTCGGGGGTCTCATGACTCATATTCTTCATTCACCTACCCCCCAACCAACTGCGAATCACTCGAGATCAAAGCACATCGATAAACCTGATGGCGCTCGTTCCGATTACAGCTGGTATGGCTCATATTAGGCTTGTTGTTGGAGCCTGCGAAGCCTAAACGGATAGCTTGCTCAATTCTCTCCCCGGCTAGAGATTTAAGTTGCAAACCGATGTCGGCTCTGGTTTGGCGAGACACCCCGTCTACATTAAGGATCTACCGAGTCATGCCACCCTGCCTCACCCCTGATTGGGGGATTTCTGCTAGAAAATCTGCCATAACCTATCCTTTTTTAGCCAGTCTTGGCTTGTACTGAATACCAAATTCGCTCAACTCAATCGCCCACCGAGCCATCCTCCCGGACAAGTCAGGCTTGTGAATGGCACTCCAAAGAGAAAGGTCAGTTAACATAACAATGGGGTGTGCTTGGAAGAACGGGCGGAGCTTTTTCGTTGCTACCCGAAGAGCTAATGCCGCCTACTCGAGGTGGCTGTACCGGGTTTCTGCATCGGCCAAGGACTTGCTGACAAAAAACACTGACCTTTTCTTTTTATTCTCATCTTCCTTGAACAAGGCAGTACTTACTAAGACATCTGAAACTGCTAGGTACACGAAGAGTGTTTCGTCGGCTTTCGGGTTAGCAAGGACTGGAGGTTCTACGAGATAATGTTTGATAGTAGTGAGGGCTTCATCACTTTCCTCATGCCACCTAGCCCGGTTGGCCCCCTTGAGGTTAGCAAAGAATGGCTTTAGACGGTCTGTAAACCGAGAGATGAACCGCCCCAAGGTAGCCAACCGGCCAATCAACTTTTGTACTTCCTTTCTAGAGGTGGGAGCCAGGGACTCCAAAATAGTTTTGAGTTGAGCGGGGTTGGCTTCGATGCCCCTCTAAGTCACCATGAAGCCCAAGAATCGGCCCACGCTGACTCCGAAGGTGCATTTTGAAGGGTTGAGCTTCATTTTGTATGCCCTCAGGGGTTCAAAAGTCTCTTGCAAGTGTTCAACATGGTCCGAGCGTTCTTTGGATTTTACTAGCATGTCGTCAATATAAACCTCCATGGTCTTTCCCGATGTGCTTTGAACATTTTGGTTACTAACCTCCTAATGATTGCACTTGCGTTTTTAAGCCAGCGACATTACATTTGTAGCGAGCAGTAGGTATGGGGTGATGAAGGCTATTTTCTTCATGTTTGGCAGGTGCATGGGTATTTGATGATATCCCGAGAAGGCATCCAGAAATGACAACATCCCATGCCTGGCTGACGTATCGACAATTTGGTCTATCTAGGGTAGAGGGAAATTTTCTTTCAGGCATGCCTCGTTGAGATCCTTGTAGTCCACGCACACTCTCCATTTTTCGCCTTTTTTCAGGACTACCACTACATTGGCCAGCCATTCCGGGTACTTGATTTATTTGATGAATCTCGCTTCTAAAAGATTATCCACTTCTTCCTAAATAACTTGATATTGGTCCTAGTGGAAACGCCTAATTTTCTGTCTGACCGACCTGGCCGAAAGAATGACATTCAGTTTTTGAGAGGCGTGAACGGGGCTAATGCCAACCATGTTTGAGTGAGTCTAGGCAAACACATCCATATTATGGAGCAGAACCTACCGTAATTGGTCTTTCACGCACTTGGGATAGGAGGGAACTAAACATAGTGATCTATTCTGGCCACCAGACATTGGATCTAGTGGGCCAATCCGCTAATTGCCCTCTGCCTTCCACTCCCACGCCGAGCCGCGCCGACCGTAGTTTCTATTCCGAGGCCCGAGTATCGAGGGCCTGGACATGTGGAGCTTTCATTTTTCCCACACTCCTACACTAACAACTAATAAAGACCGTCGTTGCTACCGGTTAATTAAGATCAACTCAGCTTCCAACGCCGGTCAAATAACCGATCATTCATGGTAGGTGGATCTATTACAATTTTCATTGTATGCAGCCATGCTCGACTAACAATGGCGTTGTACGGGCCCAAGTCTTCACAACCGAAACGTAACCTCGTTGACCACTACTGGCTTCTAACGAGTGAGGGTAATGTCACCCATTGTCACCGCGGGTCGCTCCGCTGAAGCCGATAGATTCTACCACCGAACCTCACTTTATCTAAGGAGATGTCGATCCGGTCACGCGCAAATAAGAACATATCGCTCAAGGCCGCTGATCAACTAGTACCCTATACATCAAATCATCATATTATTAAGGTAAGTATAGCGCATCATGGTGTGGGAAATCAATGACCCGGATCTGCCACTCGGGAAAGGATATTACGGACCGGCCGACGGCCGATCGCTTCACGCTGTCCGGCCAGATCAGGTTTATCCCGCCCTGGACGCGGGTCGCTACGCTTAACATCCTCTTCTTTCCGTTTCCTGAATTAATATTGATCGTCACCAGTCGCCCGTGTATAGCTTGATGGTGGGCCGAGGTTCAAAGTGATAGCCTGGCCGGCCGCTATTCTTTCGACCGCAGGAACCCCGCCTATGCAACCGCCCCCCGACATACCTCCTATGCGGCCAACCCTAATTAGCTTTTCAACCATAAACTTCATCTTTTGACATCGGTTGGTCTCGTGCCCGTGGTCCCTGTGGTAGTCACACCTCAAAGACCGGTTGTGTTGTGTGTGATCAGGCTGAATAGGTGTGGGCTATTTAAAGTTGGGATGATCTCGGATGAGCGAAAGAATCCTGTCATACGAGATGTTCAGAGGGGTAAACTGCGGAGGTTCCCTCTTTCTCTCTAATTAGTCTCGAGCGTTGCCTCGCCCTTCGTTCAGCAACCTTCGTGGTCGACTTGCCGCTTAGTGGTGATCATCACGGCTCAGAGGCGTTCCTGATGTTATCTTCCAGTTGTTAAATATCATCCGGCTTCGTCTGTGATAATTCTTCCATTGTCGAGGGTAGATCTAGCATAGCGAGCTGAAGAATGGTGTGGTCATCAAAGCTCCTAAATTTCTGAGAATCCTATACTATATGAATCAATTTGTCGATAAATTTCCAAATCTCCTTGTGAAATCACTGACGACTCATCTTCCCACTTTTAAAGATGGTTTGCAGAGAATCGATGTTTCCTTCTATCGAACTCGAGCATAGGTACTGGAACAATGTCGCCCACAACTCACTAAATGAGCCGATAGATCTCGTGGGGAGCTCAGAGAACCAGCTGCAGCAAGCCCTTCAGCCGGGTCGGAACACTTTGTATAATAGATGGTCGTCTCCCGCATTAAGTATCATCGCCTGATTGAAGTGCAGCATGTGGTCATACGAGTTAAAGGAGCCATCATACATGGCAAATGACGATATGACAAAGCCACGCAGCAGCTCATAGCTTAAGATGTGCTGGCCCAACGAGGAGGACAACATATCTTCTAGTCCCTGAACAGTAGTGGGTGCAGGCATATATGAGGCTGGTGCAACTCCGAAGGTGGGATACCCGAACGAAAGTGACGGTGCTGCACCCCTCTGCCACGTGGGTATATTTTTAAGGGCGTACCCGACCGTCGCCGCCGACCTTCCGCACTCTGCGAGGCATTCTACCGATGGATCGGCCGGAACGACGCGGGGCCTTTCCTTGATTCGCCCACGCTGTTATCCGGGGTATGGATTTGGAAGTGGGGAGCTACCATAAGATAACCTGGTCGTCCACCGCCGCATCGCTGTCGCCCGCCGATAGCTCCTTGCCTTATTTTGTTTAACGCGGGCGTGTGGTGGTCGCCCTCGTGCATTTTCAATCCTTTCACCTTCCAGACGAGCCCGCAAGCAGTCATTTTCTTGCTGCAAATGGTCAGCACGGCTCTGCAATTCAGCCATCTGTCTGGCCTATTCCTTCTGCTTTGTCTCCATATCCTGATGCCAAAGAAGGAACTGGTCTTCAAGAGACTGTTTTGCTGGATTACTGGCCATAGCAACCGGATCCCGTGAACTGGATGAATGAGCAAGAACTACCAATTCTTTAGGGAGCAAGGGATCGCTTGATAGTCGACGAGGTCTCACACATTGCCGATGCGACTTTTTACTTGGTCATTCCCACAAACAAATTTAATTTGTTGTCTCTCTGATTCTCGTGAAACTACTCTGACGTCGAGGCATGAACCTAATAAAGAAGAACTTGCAAAACAAACAAGGACCATGGTGGTGTGCCGCCTCCGATGCTTAAGTTAGTTAAGGAGATCGAGTCAGTTTAACCGCCTACCACGTGATCTTTATATTTTTCCCATATCTTTGTCTTAACGTTACCTCCCTTATTTATGAAGAAAGATGATGATCCACTTTCTATGGGAAGTAGGTGATTGGTTTTCAAAATGGAAGGGAGGCAGGCGCGTCTCTTGCGCTTCAACCATTTTTCCTTTTGAATAACCAAGTTGTCCAAGTCTTCCGCCTCAAAGATCGGTTGATCATCTTAAGGGCGATTTCGTATGAGGTTTGCGGGAGGATATGTTCTTCAATTGTCAAGGAATCAGCAGGAAATTGATCGATCGTAATTCATCTTCAAGATGGCAAACCCGCCGGGAGGAGGGCGTATGTCCACAGCCTGACTTAGGCCCGATCCATGGATGTTTAGGCCTCTTTTGGGCCTTTGATCCGCCGCCTTCACGCGAGATGTCGGGCTAAAATCCATGGTACCCACAGGTACTACATCATCTACGTGTTTTTTGTGGTCCATGGAGTTACAGATCGCATTTTCTTTGAACCCTAATTTTCTAAAAAAGAAAGAATCTTTCTATAGGTGGAGATTTTTTTGAGTATTTTTGGAGTTGGTGTTGTTGTGTTGATCTCGATTTGTAAAACACAACCAGTTACATCCGATTGATTTCTATGATTTGGGCGATTTGAATAGAGTACTCTTCTAGTTCTATTTGATGATACTCTTCTTCTCGTGCCATTAAGTCAAAAATCAAATCCGTTCAAGGTTTTCCCTTTTGTTTTCCTTTGTTGGTTTCCATCGAGATATGTTTTCATTCTAGTGTGTGGATTTTTGGTTTTGAAAACGTGTTTCAGGGTTGCCTGTATGAAAATTTTTGCAAGTTTGAAGGACAAATTTCCCCAAAGTTCTCAGGTTGCTTTTTCTTTTGCCCAATATTATTTGCAATGGAAATAAATGGTTTAATGAATTGATGGAAATCCTATTTCAGCGATTATTTTCTAAAACGAAATCTGAAAAACGTCTTTGTTACAAAAGAATGATTTCCTTTTGATCGCCGATAGAAAAGGGAACTGGGGCAACAAGTTATAAATCACTACTGTGATCACCCATGTATTGTTTTAGGAAAAAAGTATAGTTTCAGGAAAAAAAAAATCACTTTTACGGTCGAAATGGGTCGGGGATGGGAATTTACTTGTGATTTCTAAATAGGTTTGGTAGCAACCGCCCAGCCCCATCCTGGGTTTAGGACGGGTATGGTAAATAACATTTTATTGTGGGACGGGAATGGGATACAACCGTCTCATCCCAAATCCGTCTAATTGACATCTCTAGTTTAAGTCCATCAATCACCCCAACCCATTTATCTTAGGTTTCAACCCATTAGTTATCCAACTCATTTATCTTAGGTCTAGTCTATCTGGTCTAACTCAACCCATTGTTATAACTCATTGTCATGTCATGGCACACCTTCAAAAATTAAATCTCAAATATAACATGAGGAATTGAACTTATACTTTGTGTTGCAAGTAAACATCTTCAACCACTAATCTACATCTCTTTTTGTTTTAAACTTTTACCAATTTTAAATAATATTTCTAATATCCTCAGTTTTCTTCAATTTTAACTTTCTTTAATACTAGATTTCAAACAAATATTATTATTATTATTATTATTTTAATTTTCACCCTATTATTTTTGTTATCTAAATTGGAAAATATATATATCATTTTTTTTTTTTTTTAATTTCAAATTTTTAAAAAATTATTTTCCTAGTTACTAAATAAAAAAATAAAAAAAATAAATTAAAAAAAAATCATTTTCTATAATTTCAAATTTTCAAAATCACTTTATATAATTTAAAAAAATTAAATTCTTTTTATCTTTATGTTTAAAAAAATCTTTAAAATTCAAAATTCACTTTTAATTTTTACAAATCAAATATTCTTTTCCAAATATCCAAAAACACCAAACACCAAACACCAAACCCCATCTTTTCCAAAGTGACATTTTCATTTTTATTTTTATTTTCAAATTCCCTAATTAAATTTCCATTTTTCAAATTTCCATTTTTTAACCTAATTTTCAAAACTCTAAATGCACAATCAATTCAATAATTCCAATAAATGGAACTTTATGGAGTTGATTCTGTGCTAAATAAACGGGTCTTGATGGGGGGCCTAACATCTCATATATGTTTTCAACAAATAATTTAACACTTAGTTTATAACCAAATTTCAAAATTTGACTTTAAATGTTTTATATTTGCTACTGCACTAACATGGTTCTCTATTGATAACACTTTCAAATCTACCAAGGTACACACTCTTTCCCCATTATTCATTTATTTATTTATTATTCATTCATGTTTGATGTGTTCTTGTATTATTAAAATTGGTTATTCGTTGTATCTATTATCTAATTAGTCAATTGCCCTAATTGTCTTAACTTGATTATTAAGACCCGACTTTTAGGGACTTAGAGGGATACTAAGGCTTTTCATCGTACCTTTCCAATAAGTAACCTAACTCCGGGACCTAGACTTAGTTTTCACATACTTGTTTTTCTTATTATGAGTATTATGAGTCATATTTAGGGTTTTCTTTCTTATTTTATTTTCCCTTTTAAAAATAAAAATAAAATAGGTTGTTACTCCAAACCATTTTCAAAAATGGTTTTTCAAAATACAAAACGAGTCTCGCTTTTTAGTGAGAAACATATTATAATCAAAATGCGGTGTCCATAAAATTATAATTAAATACACCTTGACTTTTATAGGTTTTTTTAAAGTCTTAAAAAGTCATTATCGAATATACCATGACTTTCATAAAGTTTTTAAAAATTATAATCCAATACCCCATAACTTTATAATTCTATCAAAGTCACTAAAAATCATAATCCAATACGACCCCCCTTGGTCTGCCCTCCCATTTTATTATGTGTTGACAACTTAGGAGCATTTTGGGTTCACCTCATCTATACTACTTATAAAAAGTACGAGGTGCTTTGCACTTTTATTTCCAAACTATCCTTGTTAATATAGATTTTCTTCCTAAACTACCCCTGTTAATACAACTTTTTATTCACATTCAATTTAATCAACCGTTCCTTAAGGATTTTAATATACAATTAAATCGTTTGATTTCGGTGTAATATAGGATTTTTATAATTCTTCAAATACCATTAATATATTAACAAAATACCATTTTTATATATTTTTTTCATTTTTACATGTGAAACCTGCAATTTTGTAATGAATCATTCTTTAAAGTAATCAATTTTTTATCAATTATCCAACCTTAATAAATCCTATATTTCCAAAATATTATGATAATTATTTTTGGAAAGTTCAACAGGTATGTCTAAGTTCACATGTTCAAACTCATCTTTATGCTTGAATCGATGACACCATCGGTTCTGCAAATCTCATTCGTTATATTTCTCTTTCACATCACCTTGATAAGATGAAGCACCAACGCCTTATCTTGGAAATCAAGAATCATACCAACTCAACATCTCATCCTAGTATAGAAAAAAGTTCCCCACGTTAAAATTTCATTAGACTTTTGCTAAAACTTCATGAATACAGGAGGGATGACATGAGCTTTATTTGATTGGGAGGTTGTGACTTTACCTCTCAATGAAACTTTGGTATTTTATTGGGTATATGCATGGGACTTTTCTTAGTTAATCGCGATGAGAGTTGATAATTTATCTATATTGAGACATAGGCTATTGTGATGAAAGTTGATAATCCACTTATACCAGTCAATATTTGTTAGTTGAGTTGATCATCCATTTATTGAGGCATGACCATATATTTAATAATTACAGAAACAAGGTATGGACCACTACTTATTGTTAATAAGAGTTGACAATATGATTTTACTCTTGTGAAGTTAAGCACATTCACCTAAGAGGGTGATGGGGGTGGTGTAATACCCCTAATTTTCTAATAAACAAAAGAAAAGAAATAAGAGGGGTTGTTTTGTAATTTTTAAAAGATGAATGAGCTTTAGGGAAAATGTGGAATTTGCCTTAATATAAAAAAGGCTCTCCAACTCGTATGACCTATTTTTCATTTCATTTTTCTATATAGGAGGAAGAGCAGTTTTACAAAGCGAAATGAGTGTTTTAAAGTTGCGAGATTTCAAGTTTCAAGAGCTTCAATCCCAAGAAAGTATTTATTTTCCCCTTTGATTTTTTGAGTTTTAGGGCTTTCTAAAACTTTAGATTTAAAACCCTAGAAATGATTGAAATACATAGAAGCAAGAATCTTGGTTTGGATTTGATGTTTAATATATTTGGATAAGTTTTCAAACTCTTAGAATCTTATATTTGAAAACTTTGGGTTTCCTAAACTTTTAAATATAAAAACCTAGAAATGTAATAAAGACATAGTATTAATAAATTTGTTTAAGAATGAGTATTTGATATGTTTTTGTGATTCTTAAGCTACCAAGCTTTAGATTTGAAACTCTAAATGATTCCTTACAAGTTACAAATAACCATTTGTTCATAAGATATTTGGGGATTTCAACTAAAAAATCATGTTTTATCGTAAAATCCCTAATTTTTTAGATTTAAGGAATTGATAGATTTGGAAAATTGGTGATGTTAAGGCTTTTGGGAAAATACCCTAATTTATTTGAAATTCTCAAGTTAAAGAGCCTTTGAGATTTTAGGTTTAAATATTTTGGACTCCTATAAAAGAAAAATATGAGATATAAAACCTATGAGTACAAAGAAAATATTATTTTTATCTAATAGGATATTGCTCATATAATTCAAGTGATTGTGACTCTTTTGAGGCTTCTTGGTTTTTGCTAATATCTTGGAATATCAGGTAAGTAAGATTAATGCAGCTTTTCTTATAAAACAAATTATTTTGCTAGTATATGTGAATATGAGTTTTGGAATTTTCTAATTATTTAAATCACTTGCATGGATCAAATACTGTATTTTGTATGGAAAATGGATATGAGAATGCTTACAGTAAAGATTGAAAGTTATAGAGATATACTTTTGTATTTTGTGAAATTGGAAACATGAAGAAATATTTGACTTTCGTTTATATGACCTCGGTCAATGGATATAAACTTAACAAATACGACCCATGTCAATGGGTATAAACTTGACAAATATGGTCTCTGTCAATTGATATAAACTTGACAAATATGACCCATATCAATGAGTATAAACTTGATAAATACAAACCCCATGTCAATGTGAGTAACTGACAACATGACTCCATGTTATCGAGATAAATCGATACAAATATGACCTATGTCAATGGGTATAAACTTAACAAATACGGTCTCTGTCAATAGGTATAAACTTGACAAATATGGCCCCGGTCTATGGATATAAACTTGACAAATATGATTACAGTCAATGAGTTATAGTAGTTAACAAAATGACCCTTGTCAACGGGTTAGAATAGTTGACATTTTATTTGAAATAAATATGTTTTGAGAACCAAGAGTATAAGTATTTTGGAATGACCATTGTCAACCCAAGTTAGAATAGTTGACATTCTATTTGAAACAAATATGTTTTGAAAATCAAGTGCATTAGCATTTTGAAATGGTCATTGTCAACGGGTTAAAATAGTTGACATTCTATTTGAAAGAAATATGTTTTGAGAACCAAAAGTGAAAGTATTTTGGAATGGTCTCACAATGTGTTAATAGTTGACATTCTATTTGAAACAAAATATGTTTTGAGAACCACCAGGTGTTTTTGAAATGACACTTGTTAACAGCTAGAATAGTTGATATTTTATTTTAAACAAATATTTTGAGAATCATGAGTGTATGTGTTTTAAAATATTTGTAGATTCAATTATGATATAGGATTGTTTAAGAAACACAAAATATGATGAACATCGGTTTGAAATATATTTATATCTTATTTATTTGTACTCAAGGATTTTATGAGATTTATGAGGAAAAGAAAAATATGTTATATCTATAATTTTGTTAATCTAAAATATTTTATCCATGAAACTATATTAACATTTTTTATTAGGCTTGCAGGTCACTCCTTATTATTGATCATTTTCAGGTACCCTAGACCTTGACAATAAGTGATTTTGGGGTAGCCATAGATGAAAGTTGTAAGATCCGAGAAAATTCCAATTTTCGGAAAAAGGGTAAAATGGTCATTTCGGTAAAAATCCAAAATTTTTCTAGATCTCAGATGATGAAACGGATTTCACCGCTGGAATCGTCTCATGAAATCTAGCTACCACGCTTCACCTCGTGATAATCACACAAATAAATTTCACATTTTTCGAGGCACCGAGGTCGCATCGAAAACTGCCTGAAAGACATGCGACAGATTAAAGTCACTCACTACATTGCACTGACACATGTCGCATTTAGCAGCTTGAGCGACGGTACAAGGTCAGATTACAAGAAGGCCAAAATCGCAAAATGACACATCGAGAATTACTGAATTGTTAATCGAATAAGGAGAAACGTGAATGCTGTTGTCTTCTCCATTAAAACACCAAAAAAAGGGCAGAATGCTGGAGGTTCAGGCAATGGCTGGGAGATCAAAGTTTTAGAGAGAGAAGGGAGCCTCTTCTAGATTTTCTACTTAACTGACTGCTGCCGACCCGAGCAAGAAGCAAAGTAGATCTACACGACGAGGCTACGCATGCAAGACCCCGATTGTGGAGTTCCGATAACTCCAAGAGGTAGATCTTTCCTACTTGTGTTAATCTTTGTCTAAGAGTCATGTAAATGGTTATGAATGTTCTCGAGGCTGCTTTTTAGCAGAATTCGCCCAAAAGTTTTCAGAACCGAAAGGAGAAAATTCCTATTTGTGGTCGTGACTCGCGCTACCCGAGGGTTTCAATTGCTCATGTGAATAGTAATACGACATTTTTGTGTGAATTTTTATGATGTTGTGTGATTAAAATGAATTGCTTGTGTTTGCTAATTAGCCCATGTGAGCTAATTTTTGGTGTTATTGATGTGAATTTAATAACATGATTTGCTCGATTAATTATGTTAATATATATGCATGTGAATATATTAGTGAATGAATGTTTTGGATTGAGAATATGTACCATATGCACTGGGTGCCTTAGAACATTAGGGGTGTGAGTGCATGACATGAAAATGAAACAAAATAAAAATGTTTGTGAAAGGAATTTCGACGAGATTTTCCAAGAATTGCCCGGGAGGGACGCCCAACAGATCACTCGATGAGGACCATGATCAAGCTTTATGAGTTATCCAAAGAATTGTCTGATGGTAGTCCAATATTTTTACCGAAATTTCAGAGTAAGTTTTCAGAACAAAGTTTTGGTTGTGAAAATCGGATATTTTTACTCGCATATTACTAGGCATGCAGAAATACACTGAGACATAGGCTCGCATGTAGACATTCGAGTAGGTTCATGAAATTGCTGGAATGTGATTGCTCACACGCATGTGCACTTAGACGGGGAACCCATGTAGGAAATTATCTCACAGCCGTCACCCCGTCGAGGGATCACCATTTCAAATTTAGTCTGGGGAGGCGATCGGGAGCGGCGCTCCTTTAGAGGCGGATTTAAAAAGAAGTCGGGTTGTGGCTTTGGCATTTGATTTGTATAACATGTATTAGAATTGTAAATTTTAATATGTTTGAATTAAATTATGTAAAAAACTCTTGAACTGTGTATATAGTTGATGTATTTTGTGATGTAGGGCTAGTGACCATTATTTTACAAGCGTGAATGCTTGTGTGGTCATTGTAAATTAGGACGTCTTTACATACTTTGGGTAGAGCTCCCCGTACAAAGGAGACTCTCCCCAATTTTCATGAGTGGTGTCGGGTTACCCGACATCCACGAGTATTCCGCGGGTTGACGTGTTGTCAACGGAACACCCCGGTTTTGGGGCGTCACAAAAGTTAAGAACTATTTTGAGTTGATGTTTGTTGGAAATACTTAGGATTGTTGGACTACTTTAACGCTTTGGAATCAAATGTTTTCAAACTTTCATTTGAAGGATTTCATGTTGCTAGAATATTACATTTTAAGAAAATTAGTTTTGGAAAATTTATCTTGTTAGAATATATTGGTTTAATGACATTTGGTTATACTTTAAAATGTTTTATGTAATTTGAAATTTTGATTTTAAGAAATTAGTTTAATTTTTCTTAGAAGAATATTCAGGACAAGCAAGATTTATAAGCAGAAATTTAGAATATGGCATTTACATGTGAAGTTTTACAGTCTTATATTTGAATTGATACTAAGGCTCTTAGTTGAAGTTTGGGGTGTTACTGGTGGGGGTTTGGAAAGGGGATCAATTGGGGTGAGGTTGATGCTGTCACGCTTTTGTGGTTGGGTTATATATCGTTTGTTTTTTGGTTGTGACGTGACACTTTTATTTTTATTTGTCATTTTATCTTGCTTCCATTTTTCAAAATCCCTATTCTATATAAAAGAGAAATTGTGTAATTTCAATAGAGATTTCTTTTTTGTTTTAATTGATGTAATTATGTAAATCGACTACTAGGCCAATTCTTAAATCTGGAACGACAGACCGATATTGTGTTGGCTTCAGACTTCGAAAACCACATCATGCCACCGGTAGCTCAGGTCCTGCTATAGTTCTTCGTGGTCTACGGCTTACGTCCCTAATGACCCGATGTCTTGACAAGTTGGAAATGAGCTCCATCCGGTCTTTGTCTTAGACCGTCAATTTGTTAGTGCCTACATAGCTGTTTGAAGCTGCAGCAGCAGAATCTGGAGGCATAGATAGTGAAAATGAAGTGTGTAATTGAGTCGTATTTTAAACATTGTCCTTGAAATTTTATTTCCTATTATACAACAGTTCTTCAAAGATGGAACATTAGAGATGAAGAGAGTCATTCCAAGATGGAGGAAAACAATTCTGTAACTGTTAAGTTTGAGGTTTGAAATTCGAAATGACCATAAGGACAGAAATTAAATCAAAATAGCTGTTAAGAATAATCAAAATGGTTGTTAGGAATAATCAAGATAGCTGTTAGGAATTAAATTCAGAAAATTAGTTGTTATGAATTGAATTCAGAAAATAGCTGTTGAAGAATCCGTTTTGAATTTACTCTCATTTCAAACCTTGAATGTTTTGATTTTTAAGTACCCAAAAATAAAGTTTTACATATAGGCAAACAAAATAAAAAAGGATTTCGAGCAAAACCAAATGTGTCATGTGTTATTCACACGTAAGGAGGGAAAATCCATCAACTTGATTGAAATCGGGCTTTTGGCCCACATTTCTTGTGAACCTCACAGCACCTGAGAATGTGTTGTAAGATAGAAAGTGCGTTTTTGAAAAATGGCAAAATCATAATTTCTGTCAAAATCCGGAATTTTTCTAGATCTCGGATGATGAAACAGATTTCACCGTTGGAATCGTCTCACGAAATCTAGTGCGTCGATTTTAATTAGTCAAGTAGTGAGGAATTTGCGTTTTGAGAAAAGCAGTGTCGTGTAGAACGCGTGAATCATTTAAGCAGGTGGCGTAGCGGGGTCTTAGCATGTCAAGCTGTCGAGTTCGATAAGTTGAGCGCTCACGGTGGGGCCGTGAACACATGGCATGATGTGCGTTGGGTTGAAAGTCAAATCCAAGATAAAGGGATAATTGGAGATTTTGGAAATTCTTAATGAGATAAAATAAAAATAGCAAATAGTCTTTAAATGCTACTCCGTTAGTGAGGAATACCAAACATGTGCAGGAAGGGAGAGATGTGCAGAAAGTGAGTTTAGGTTGAGATTTTGATATTTTTAGAGAGAGAGAGAGAGTGCCTTCTCTCTAAGATCTCTGGCGATCGGACCGTCGGTGTTCGCCCGGGCGAAGAAGAAGTCGTTCTACTCTCTGCGAGGGAACAGCGGCAGTGGGCCTGGAGTTTAACAGGTTTATTATTCGTAGAGTAGGGGTTTTATCACTGCTTGTTTCTTTCTTGATTTAAGAGTTTTGTGATGTTGAGTTGATTGAGCGTGGCGAGGCTGTTTGATCAGTCTCAAATCTTGGAGCAGAAATGTTAGATTTATGAGACTTATTTGGGCGATTAAAGTGACGATTTTGGAACTGTTTGATTTGTGAAACAAATTGTGTTTAGTGTGCATGAGGCGGAATGGCCATGAGTCGATTCCACGAAATTGGAGCAGATGTGTGCTAAGTGGCATCCCACGGGCATCCATTGCTGTTTTGGGGCCCATTCAGCTTAGGTCCTGGGTTGGCATGCAAATGGACCCAACGCCCATGTGTTGGGTGCTTGAAAGTGATGAAATGAATAGCTTGAGTTGTATAGGAATTAGTAGGTTAATCGTGAAGCTTTGTGTATTAACATGAGGAACCTGAGTATATGGAATATAATTGTGTGTATAGGCCATTGGAGATGAAATTGTGATTTGTTCAATTATATGGAATATAATTGTGGAATATAATTGTGTGTATGGGTCATTGGAGATGATATTGTGAATTGCTCAAGTGAGCTAATTTGGGAGATGGTTGATATTGTTGAATTACATGTAGTGTGATTGCAAAATTGAGAATATATGCATATTTGATATATTGGTAAAAAAATGATTGAAATGGCATAATGCATTTCATGTGCACTGGGTAACCTAGAAATTAGGTGTGAATGCATGACACGAGTTTTTACTACGAAGCGGCTAGCGTAGTTGCGAAAGGAATTTGAGGATGATTTTTCGGGGAGAATGGGGTTGAGGCAGTCCGACGGATCATTTCGGATGAGGACCACTAGTTTTGGGAAGTTCTCCAGCACATTCGCCTCGGAGGAGTAGTCCACGTCTTTTACGAGATCTCGATAGTATATTCCGAGAACAACGAGGGTTTTGTTTTGAAAATGATTATTTTCATCGTGGCTTGAGCGAGTGTGAGGAGTCGGTGAGGACTCGAGACATTAGAATGGGCATGTAGACGTTAGTAGAATCAACGTGTTACTTGGTATTGTGTTTAAGTGGAGCATTGCATATGCACTTAGGTGGAGACCCAACCTAATTAGAATTTGATTCCCTTCTTTGGGCGATATTCTACCATACATCGAGGAACATTTTTTCAGATGCGAGGGCGCTCGAAGGTGACTCATTTAGAGGCAGATTTTGAAGAGCGGGTTAATGGCTTTGATGTTTTTGGATAATATTTAATATGTATTTGTATTAAGAGTAACAAAATAACTCTTTGACCACTGAATATAAATAAGACATGTCTGATGAGATCGACAGGGGCCTATGGCAATTTTTACCAGTATGTGTCTCGTGATTAATGAGACGATAGGATTTTCCGCAGTTGACTCGGGTAGTCAACGAACACCCCTGCCTGGGGCATCACACTGCATCGTAGCTTCAAGGTAAACGACACTGGGAGCTCCTGGGTGGGTGTAGTTACAGGTAGTCCCGATACCAACGCCACGGTTTGGCATCAGCTTAAGTAAACGATTACTCAGGAGCCTGGCCGGTATCCATAGTTTAGTCCCCGATACTACCTTCCACATCTGCATCGAGCGCCAGTAATACCAACACCCAGGGCTTCGAGGGCTTGGGCTTAGGCCATGTCTGTAAGAACATCACCACTGGTGTGGCCTCGATGTTAGGTTTAGGTATGAGATTACCTAGGAAGGCATGGGATAAGACTAGAACACGCATAATGCGTTTCTTTTGCAGTGATTGTATGGATTTGGATGAACTGTGGAGTTAAGGATATGCATAACATGAATTGTTATAGGCCAGAACTGGTGCTTAGGTAACAAGACATATGTGTCGAAAATTTCGAGTTTTACAAATGCCAGAAATCGAAAGAAGAATAAAAAGAAATAAATTTTAATAAATTTATTTTGGTTTATAGATAATGAAATAAAATTTTAATAAATTTTAAAGTTGAACACTAGAGTTAGTGTGAGAATGTGAGGTTGGGGAATTTTTGGACAAATGGTCCAGAATTAAATGAAAAAAAAAACGAGAAGAGGAAATTTTTTTGGTTTTACAGTGGGTAAAACTAAAGAAAAGTGAAGAAAATAAATTTTTTATAAATTTATTTAGATGTACTAGAGAATGAGAAAAAAAAAATGGATATGTATTTTTGGTGTTCCAATAGCAGAAAAGAGAAAAAAATGTGTGAAAAAAAAAAGGTGCTATAAAATGGTCACATTTTCCAATCCGTGTCACAATACAATGGGAAATTGTATTATGACAATGTTGAAGCCTTAAGGAGTGCAAGAGGGTTATTGAGTGTCACAATACAATAATTGTGATTGCGGACAATGCTGAGGGGCAAAGATAGAGCTTGTGCTGTCGTAATACCAAGTGTATCAGGACAGAGAGGCAGTCGGGTTAGGAGAGGATTTGCGGTCGCAATACAAGGAGTCAGGACAGATAAGGGCTCGCTAGTGGAAGGATTGTATTGCAATACACAAAGCAGCTGTATTGCGACCGCAGGTCGTTTGCATCGGGGCCGGGCCATACCAGTAATGCGACAGAGCCGGGACTATGTAGGCCTCAGCGCTGTATCGCAACACACCGCAATGTGGCTGTGACGTGCAAGGGCATGAGGCCGCTGTGCACTGTTGACTGCTTCATGAACAATGTTCATGAACATCGTTCACAAGAAAAATTTAAAAATAATAATAATAATAATAATAAATTTTGAAAATAAAATAAAATCAATAAATGAGTTTAAATTTTTGAAAATAAAATTTTCAAAAATGAAATTTTTGTTGTTAAAAATTATTAATGTGGAATTAATTGTCTCGCATTGCCTATAAATGTAGGGAAAATGTATATGAAATGTATTATGTGTATGAATAGTGTCTCGAGGCTATGTTTATGCCTTAGAGATAACAGATAGATTTAACCTGCCATCTATGTGTAGATGGCTAGTCGCGAGAGGACGAGACGCTGACGAAGTTATCGGGGTCGTGCACCATCGGGGCTTTTGACCAAAGAGCCTTTGTCGAGGCCGCAGGATTTAGCCGCTTACCATCGCACAAGCAAATGTACAGCGAAGCGTATGTCAAACGACCTACTGTTGCTAGGAGCACATCGTCCCAATGGTTGGGAGTGAGGAGGTAGACTCATGGTCAAGACGACTATGACCACAGAGGGAAAGGTAGATGACATACAAGGCATCCAAGATATGGGTGTTAAGTACTAAGATGTGGTTGAAGATCCATCTTCTTCCAACCCGAAAGAAGCAAGATCCGCTTTCATGATACCTGGTGATCGGCCGAGGTCATCAAGACCAAGGTCAGGATGGTACATTTAATGCAAGGCAAAATGATGTTATTTCTAATCGGCAACCTGACACTTTCGACGGATTATCCACGAGACAAGAACCCAAGGTTATGGGACACCTCATCCCAACCCACGAGATGCCGTGTCGTTGGGTCAGACGAGTAAGATGGCGTGTTACTAACAGAATAAGATGTAGCGACCCCCGAGCCCTGGCCCAACCTCAAATGGCGAAATGAACCTAAACCTGGACGCCCGCTTAATTTCTTTAATTTACGTGCAGTTATTAAATTTTCTTTTCAAAACGTAGCAACCTTTACCTCACGGATCTAAATGGCTGATCCGAACCGAGCCCAGCATTCAATGCCATTTATCTTATCAAAACATTTTATTAATTCATTTAGTTGCGAAGCGGCTCTAGCTTTCTACAAGCTCATAATCATTTACAAATTCAAAGCACCCGATGAGTCTATAAACATTAACAAATACATTTACAAAGAAAGGCATTATGTCTTTCAAAATGATATACAAAACTGTTTCAGGTTAACCTTGCTTACAAAATACCACTGTTCAAAAGAGATGATATGCACTACTGAGTATATACTTATACGTCGTACTCTCTATGACTCATACGCGCGATCTTAGCCTTCTTTTTCTTTGTTTACCGATACCCTGCAAGATAGATGTAACTATATGCTAAGCATTTTCATGTTTAGTGGTTCTATACATTTCTATTTCAATATTATTCAAATTTAACTTGGATATGCATTTAACATCAAACCATGTCTATTATATCACGATATACTCATGCTAATCACTCCCTTTACATGCTTTCGCTTTTCGTTACGAATATATAACAACATGCATTTTCAACGTACAATTCAATCTTTACACCCGTTACGAGATTATGCATATACATAAAAATCCCATTACACTCGTCAATGTTGGCTATTTCACCTTGACTATTCAATTGACAATTTCTGGCGGATTCCATTTGATGAATCTCGCCCTTATTATCATTCGGTAACGTGCTTATACATTTAACAATTCGATCTCCCATCATGACGGATGCCGTTTGGTGCATCCTCGACACGCGGTACTTATCCGGGTCTCCCCATCATGACGGATGCCGCTTGCGCGATCCCGATGGCGTGGTATCACTTGAAATGTCATACGCCATCATGATTCGGCGTCGATCGATGCATCCCGCCAAGTGGGACATTTTTTCAATGTCATACGCCATCATGACTGATGCCGATTATATCCCACCAAGTGACATTGATAATTTCGGTGTTTCGACGATGCCATCGTGCATCCCCACAGCGTTCATCTGATATCATTCAATTCACATTTATGACGGATTCCGTTGATGAATCCACCCTTATCAACATTCACATTTATTCGGTTTTCAAATTTATCACATTTCAATTTCATATTCACTTTCAGATATCTTTTCAAAGTACTCAATTTATGTAATTTATTCCATACACTCATTCATGTACTCATTTCATAGTTACTTGGTAACTACCAAAATACTTGAAATAAGAATAGAGTCGAGAACAAACTGCTTATCGAATCTAGCTTCCTTCTCTTCGATCTCTGGCCCTAGGTTAGGCTTATCATCACCCGCCCCTAGCTCACAACATTCAAGCCACTTTGTGGATGTTCAATTGTTAAACAAATTTAGTGAATTACAAATTTATTTTTGTTAAAGTCTCGCTAAGACACTAAGTCCGCCCTCGAAGACGTAGACCCTGTCACGAGGCAAGAAGGTATGGTACATTTTTCATCTAGCTCTAACCTTAATTAAACCCCTATTAATCATTTCTTAGGGTCCCTAGACATCGGTATACGAATACAAGACTTAACGACGCGAAAACATGCAAAAATGGGGCTGCTGGAACAACCTGTACAGGTACACCCTTGACCTATACCTGACAAAGCCACCCTATGCGACATCCCCGCATTTCCAGACACCCTTCCACCGTGACTCGGTATTACTCCTTCACTTGCACGGTGACAAAGCTGCCCACTCGCACTCCCCTCAGATCGGGCACACCCTATGGGAATTTGCCCATAAATTTTCGATTTTGGCATTTTTCTTTCATTTTTCTTCCACAAGTCTTCTCCAATTCATCCCATATCAAAAATCCACCATGGAATCCCTTTAAAACAACTCCAAAAGTGGTTTAGAATCAATGAAAACTCTTTTCTCTCGTTGTGGCTTTTCCTCAAAATCTAAATCAAAATATGAGGTTAGGGTTTTGATTTCTTTTCTTTACTCTCAATCTCTTCAAATCTCTTCTCGTATGTTGTTGTTTCGCCTCTTAGAGCAAGGAAATGGAAAGGGTCACACCAAAGCTTGATCTTGAACCCTTCCTAGCCTTTCCCCTTTCCTATCCCTCTTCTCTAAAAAAGATCACATTTTGGTCTTTATAAGTCCACTTAAGTGTAAGGCCATGTTTGGCCTTCCACCCTATTCCAAATTCTCATTTTTCCATTTTTTTTTTGCCTTTAATCACTTATTCTCTATAAGGCCTCTTGTTGGCCACCCAATAAGTCTCAATTTTCCATTTTTTGATTCTAACTCTTTTATTTTACTTTCCTTATCATTTACCATTTATTTTCCCATTAGTATTTAAGCTACTATTTGACCTTTAGGGTCCTTATTTCACAATTTTCCACAATTTTCCCTTTTTCACTTGGGTTTATTTCTGGGTTCAATCCATTTCTCAATTTCGCATATAATATTCAATCATATCCACACTTTAAATTTACTTTTCACAATTTATCAATTTACCTTAAAGCTCAAGTTTGATTCAATTCATACCTTAATATATACTAAAATTATTATAAAATTCTAGGGTATTTTCGAGGCTACACAACAAATTTCGACATATGAGGAGGGATCGCCCCTGCAGGCGTGGATCCCGAGGTTCGGGGGACGATGCATCCTGGGCCAACTCCAGGGACAAAGAGCAGATAATAGCTTTTGTTTCTCCATACTCCAGTATAGTCGCAGGGACCAAATACCTAATATTTCGCAGACGGGTCACATAGGCCAAGACCAAAGCGCAGGCTCGTGGCCGCCACGTGGCTCGCAGAGCCGAGAGTCTCGGTCGCCAGCAGATGACGGTTACCATCACGCCGCCCGGGCATATGAAGCATTGTCCCAGCAAAGCGCAGGTCTCATGGTACGCAGATCCAGCGCTCGTACTCAGCCTGATGTAGGGTACATTTCTAGCTCTTTCCACTTGTTGATTAGAGTAGCTGCTTTTGAATCTTCGATGCATCATGTTCATTCATTAATGCATCTAGTGTGATAAGCTCAAGTATTAGAGGCTGGCGCCTTTAAAAGCCATAATATGAGAGAATTCTTCCCCAGGAATGTGGTGTCATCAAATGCGCGAGATCGTGAGTTAGGGATCTCAAAGTGGATTCTACTCAGGACCTAAAGGTAGACGATCGTGGCGGTTTCGACGCCATTCGATACGGACGAGCTGATGCCCATCTGGCTATCAGTAATCGACCTTAGCTTGGCCATTATACCCGACACGCCTCGAGTTGGGTGAGGTTACGTATGCACATGGTTGGATGAGTATAAAGGAATTTCGGATCAAATTTTTTGGCGAGGAGAATGTAAGACCCGAGAAAATTCCAATTTTCTAAACTAAAATCGTATTTCAGTCAAAATTTAATTTATTAAGATCTCTGATGGCGAAACTGGATTAACACTGGTTGAATCGCTCCCGCTGAAATCTAACTAACACGCTAATTTTCGTCGAATCTTGCACAGAGGGACTCAGACGCTGAGAAAACGAGCATCGTGCGTGACACACATACAAGATTTTCGAGGCGGCACACAGGTGCCACTTGTCAAGCATCAAATAGCTGTTGAGCTCACTGTGGGGCTCCACGGAACACATGGCATGATGCCATTTAGGGTTGAAAAGTCAAACTAAGATAAGGGATATAAGTGGAATTTTGGAAATTCTTAATGAGATAAGACAAAATAACTACAGTGCTCATCTTCCATTAATCGTGTTAATTAAACGTGCAGGCTGGAGAGATGCAGAAAGTGAGCTTAGGTCGAGATTTTGATATTTTTGTGAGTAGAGTGAGAGCTACTTTCTCTTTAAGATCCCGGGCGATCTCGACCATTTATTCCCTTCCTAGCAAGCATGAAAGTCGCTCTACGCAGCCATGCAATCCTCAGCATCTGCTTTCTGTAGCTTACAAACTGGCTTATGCAGGGGTTTTATTCTACTTGTTTTACTCTTGATTTAAGAGTTTTGTGATGTTTGTTGATCGATACTGTGAACAAATACCGACGGCCCCAAATCTTGGAACCATATATTTAGGGATTTATGAGGTCGCGATGCTTTAGGGACTATTTTGATTTGCAAACAAATTGTGTTTCGTGTGCACGAGGCCTAGAATGGTTATGGTATCTCGACATTCCACAAAGTGGAATCGATAGAATTGAAAGTGGGCCGCCCACGATGCCCTATCGCTTGCTGACCGCAAACAAATTCCGCTATTTGAAATGGACCCAAAACGTCCATGTGTTAGTGTGCTTGAAATCGACTTAAACGAATTACTGAGTTGTATAAGACCAGAGGCAATGTACAACTTTGCAGACATTTGATGAGGTCACAATTATATGAATATAATCAGGTGTATAGGCCATCGAGATTTAAATTAGGATTTGCTCAATTATATGGAATATAATTGTGCAAGACAAGCACGGAGATGATATCGTTAATCGCTGCCGAAAGCACTTTAGACACATATTGTTGGAATACACGAAGGTGATTGTGTACCAGAATATATGCATATTCGATAAGTCAGAAAATAATTGATGCATGAATGCATTTCATAAAATCTGATAACCTAGAAATTAGGTGTGAGCAGATGACACGAGTTTTTCGAAAAACTTAACATGGTTATGGAAAGAATTTCACAAGACATTTTAGAATGGGTCAGAGACATCCAAATGTATCATTTCTGGATGAGGACTATGAATCGGGCTTTGGGAAGCCTCCAACACATTCGCCAGAGGCATTCCATCTTTTACCGACCAGAGTATATTTTCAAGAACAATGTGTTTTGTTTGAAAATAATTATTTTTCATACATGGCTTAGGTAAGTGTGGAGGAGTCATCGAGACTCAAGCGTACTTTAACGGACATGCATTCAAGTAGATCAATGATTTATTTATGTGTGTTTAATCGAGCATCAGATACGCATCTTTGTACAGAGTAACCCATTTTAGTGGTGATTCCACTACTAAAGGATAGCTCACCCCGTCGAGGAACATTTTTTTCAGTACGTGTAATGCCGAGAATATCTACCATCAGAGAGACCGATTTTGAAGAAAGCTCTGCCAGGGCTTTGATGTTTTTGGATAATATGTATAGAATTGTAGATTTTAATATGTATTTGTATTAAGAGTAATAAAATAACTCTCGACTATCGAATATAGTCAAGTACATGTTTGATGAGTATTGATGCAGTGGGCCCACGGCACTTTACTCAGTATGTGTCTCGTGATACTAGACGTATAGATTTTCCACAAAGGACAGAATAATCTGATTGGCCCTGCTTCATGTACAAGCCCGTAAATGTGTTTTAACATATAAACTCAAAAAGACTCTTGTCTTTTTTCCATGTGGGACAATATCCCCCATATTTTTCAAAAAGATATTTGAATTTAAAACATTTTTCTTAGAATATGGAAGAAGGTGTGAGCACCTTAAATTTGGTGTTCAATGAACTATAAACCAAACATAGATGAATAAGTTTTAATTTACAGAGTATTTGTGAAGCTTATAGATTTTATGAACCAAAGTAATCTTAATGGTAAATTAGTTACCTTATCATCAACACCACACATCACGATTCTTGTTGTTCAACGTCGTTGTGTGTGATTAGGCCATGTGTGTACCTGATTATTTCATAATTGCTCTAGAGATTTTACCATATCATTTCATGGGAGCAACCCCACTTCACACTTGTATAGGTGATTTCATTAAGTGCATAATGCATTTATATTTACCACTCATAAGGGATATGAAATCATTAAGAGTATCACTCATCCTCTCAAAATATGCATTATAAAGACCATAACCACAATTCATAGAAGGGTAATTGGTTGATGCTAGCAGGATTTAGCAAGGACTTGTTATTACCCATATAAACCTTCTTCACGGGCTCTCCAATCATATAAAGGTCAGGTTCCCACATCGCTTAATCTCATATTGCGTAAGTCTCATTCTACCTCGATACTTCAAAATTAATTTTCTTCCCAAAGGTTTAGTCAAAGGATCGACCAAATTCACTTCTGACTTTACATAGTCAATGAAAATAATTTCATCTTTCAACAGTTGTTTCACAACCTCATGTCTTAGACGAATGTATTTGTTTTTCTCATTTAATGTTTTATTCTTTGCAATCAATATTGTTGCTTGTGAATCACAATGCATAGACACCAAAGGTTTCGGTTGCCTTCCCTAAGGAATTCCTTATAGGAAATTTCCTTAACCACTCAGCTTCTTTACCTGCATATTCAAGAGCTATAAACTCTAATTCCATGGTGGTAGCAGTTACGAGAGTCTCTGTTTAGATGATTTGCCAATAGCATCACCTCCCCCAAAGTAAAGACATAACTGCCAGAATTTCATTCATCCTCGACTCAAAGATCCAGCTTAGCATCGAGAACTTTCCAAATCACGCCAGAAATCCATTATATAGGATACCATAGTTCATGGTACCCCTTAAGAATCTCATTAGTCTAGTTAATGCATTTCAGTGATCATTGTTAGGAATATGTGTATATTTACTTAATCTACACATAGCATATGCTACTTTAGGTCTAGAAAAGTTCATCAAATCCATCAGATTCTCAATAATCTATGCATACTCAGCTTGACCCACATGATCACCTCGATTTTTCATTAAATGGGTGTTAGCATCATAAGGGGTACTTACAGGTTTGATATCGAAATGTCCGATCCTCTTCAGTGTTTTCTCAACTTAATGTTCTTGTGATAACATTATACTATCATCCATCCTTATGATATTCACACCCAAAATTACCTTAGCTTCACCCATATCTTTCATGCCAAACTATGAAGCTATAAATCTCTTGGTACTATGTACCACACTTAGGCTAGTGCCAAAAATCAACATATCATCTACATACAATGCAATGATTACACATTCTTTCTCTATACACTTTGTATATACACATTTATCCATTTCAACATATAAAACCCGTTTTTCAATAAGGAATTATCAAATTTCTCATGTTGCTGCTTAGGTGCTTGTTTTAATCCATATAGTGACTTGTGCAATTTGCGAACTTTATTTTCTTTTCTAGGTGTAATACAACCTTCAGGTTTTAACATGTAAATTTCTTCCTCTAAATCTCCATTTAAAAAAAACTACTTTAGCATCCATTTGATGGATAAAAAGTTTATAAATGAAAGCAAAAGCAATCAAAATACGAATAAAAGAAATCTTAGTAACAGGAGCAAACGTATCAAAATAGTCAACATTTTGTTTTTTTGAAAAACCTTTGGCTACCAACCTAGCTTTATACTTTTCAATAAACACATCTTGCCAATATTTTCTTTTGAAAATCCACTTATAACCAATAGGTTTGGCTCCTGAAGATAAATCGACTAACTCACACGTTTGTTTTTTTTAAAATACAGTTAAGCTCAATTTTAATGGCTTCTTTCCAAAGTAAAGCTTCAAAGGAAGAAATAGTTTCAAAATAAGAGGACGGTTCATTTTCAATCAAATAAGTATAAAAATCATCTCCAAATGAAACCTCTTTTCTTTGTCTCTTACTCTTTCTCAACTCATCATGAGAGCTTTTCATATCATCCACAATAGCGTAAGACATGCTCATCATACGAAGTTTTTTTATCATCCACAATCGGTGGTGTAAGGAGAAATTCTTCCCGAAAGTGAAAACATGTTCAAAAATTCAGCATTTTTGTCTCAATAATAGTATTGCATTCTAGAACATCACTTTTCAAAACAAGAAATCTATAAACCGCACTATTACTAGCATACCCAATAAACATGCAATCAAAGTCTTTGATCTTATTTTCCTCCTTTTAGGATTAGGTAACATAACCTTGGCAAGACACCCCCACACTTTCAAGTATTTAAGGTTAGGTGCATGACCTTTCCATAACTTATAGGGTGTCCTACCAGTTTTCTTGTATGAAATCCTATTTTGTAGATGACATGTAGACAATATGGCTTCACCTCACAAATTATCAGGAGCTAAAACATTAACAAGTAGAAAATTCATCATCTCTTTAAGAGTCCTATTATTTATTTCAGCAACTTCATTTGACTCAAGTGAATAAGGAGGAGTCACTTCATGAATTGTTCCTTCCTTTTCACAATAATCATTTAAAGGGATGTATCGCCCCCTCTATCAAATCTAACTTTCTTTATTTTCCCACGCTTACCAACTTTATAATCCTGAGAACATATCAAATGTTTTATCTTATTTCTCTAAGCAAGTAAACCCTTCAGTGAATCTAGAACAATCATCAATTTAAATAACGCATACAATCTCCTCTTACCTCCCCAGTCATGTTAGTTTGTTTCAAATCTCATAGATCGGAACGAAATAAAGTCAAAATAGAAGCCTGCTTTCTCTTAAAGTTATTTCCACCCACATATCTTTCTAGTTAGCTTAGAAGTGTACATATTTGACATTACTAAGCTGAATAATCAATATTATTGATAAGGCCTAGAGTTTGCATTTCTTAATGTTCACTACTAACATGTTCAATCCAGCATATCGTACATCATGTGAATCAACCAAGTAAAATGCACAAGAATTTATATTTATAACTTCATAAATAATGTAGTATATGGAGCTTCGATTACAAAACCCTTTTCCCAATAAAGATATATTTTTTTGTCATTACAACTTATCATATTCAAATGACACTTTAACCCCCCATTCTTCCCAATAGAGCAATTGAAACTAAATTTGCTCTAATATTGAGGACTTAAGTGCAAAGACATCATTCAAAGCCGAGTCTTCCCGGGCGAGTCAGTGATGACTTTCCTTTTCCCAAAACTTGAGTAGTGTGAGAGTCCCTAAGGTAGACAACCTTTTTGTCATCCCCTACTGGAGTGTTAGGAGGTAAAAACATATATGTTTGCACAAATATGCCTTGTTGCACCAGAGTCTACCACCCAATTCTTGGAATTGGTCACCATATTAGCTTATGAGACAACAGCAGCTATTATGTCATCTCCTTCGACCAAGTTGGCTTTAGGAGGATTTCCACTTTTTCCAGTTTTTACTCTCTTTCTACATTGGGGTGCATGATGGCCTAGTTTGCCACAAACATAACAACGCCTTTCTTTCTTTAAAGTATGGGGGTTAGAAATTTTGGGTTTGTTATCAGAGTTTTGTTTGTACCTTTTTAGGTCGATTTGGACCAAGTTTGCCTTGGTGGTCATCTGTTTTGCTTTGATTGCCTTTTGCTCTTTGCTAAGCCAGACCTTCTATGATGATGTGAGTGATCGATCACCTAAGGACACTTAAGCTTCGCTGTGTTTTAATTGTTTGTAGTCAATGGGTAGCTCTCTATCAACATTCCCTACAAATAGTTCGTAGTTCTATTTTTCCAAATTCTTAGTTCCTCCCAAATAATTTGTGGCAATTTCATGATTTAGAGTTTTATGTCCTTGTTGTCTATCATCTCCCATTTGTAGTAACTTCCTACGAAAAATTTTTGCTTGCCCACATCCTCAATAGTGTATTTTCTGAGTATTGATTCCCAAACACCTTGCTTCTCAGAAAATAATAGTCATCAAATAATTCAGCAGACAATGGGAAGTTAGATCGTATACCGACAAACCTTGCTTGCATTTTGTCCAGTTTCTCAATGTTGGCATGCATGTTTTCAGTGGACAGCAGTCATGTGACTCCATGCATATCTATAGTGGAATATATGCGCTCCTGCCATCGTTTGAAATTCTGCCGAGAGGAGACCTCAATTATGGAGATGTTTTGAAAGGGTTTAGCGTATGTGGAGAGTAGGAGAACCATTTAGCAGACAAGAAGGAACAATGAGAGTGGTTGATTTGAGGATGCCGTGGGACGAGATGGTGTAGGGGTCATGAAGTGCGTGTCAATGGGTGAGGGAAATGTACCAAATGCAAGAGGAATCCATGCCATGGATTAAAATTTCTAAGATTGTCAAGGCTTCACACAACTGCTTTGAAAGTGAAGATCAACTGATCAGTATCTAAGGAATCGAATAAACTGCGGATCATCCGAAGGCATTGCAAAGAATGTAGAAATGAGGTATTGTTTTAATCACCGCCCTGGGAATTTTTATTCCCTATGATACAAACATGACCAGAGATGGACCTGAACAAGAAATCAGCAGTAGATGGAGAGTCAGCTCCAAGATGGAGGAGAAAAGAGATATTTTCAACATCACCAAAGGTTTGAATTTATATGAAAACAATTATGCAACTATTGAGTTTGAGATTTGAAATTCGAAATGGCCATAAAAACAAAAATTAAATCAAAATGGTTGTTAGGAATTAAATTCAGAAAATTAGCTGTTAGGAATTGAATTCATAAAATAGCTGTTGATGAATCCATTTTGAATTTTTAAGTACCCAAAAACAAAGTTTTTCATATAGGTAAACAAAATAAAAAAATGATTTGTAGCAAAACCAAATGTGTCCTTTCGGCCCATTGCTTGTGCGCACGAGGCCTTTCCTTTTCTTAAGTCATGTACAAGCCCATAAATATGTTTTAGTATATAATTTTTTCATATGGGACAAGATTTTTTTAAAAACTATTGTTTACTAACAAATTTTTCTTATAAAGCTAAATTAATTACAGCTCTATCGCAGTTCTCCATCGATTCTTGACACCACAACGTTCAACCCGCAAGAACCCAGTAGACTCTTGACCTGCCAGTTCTTCCAACCCTCCTCGTAAGAACTCCTTCCTCCAATCCCAATCAAAGTTTCCTGATACTACTTATTCCAACAACAAACTTCTAAGAAAACTTGAAAATCCATACAAGAAGCCAGGTCTTCAAAAGTGTTTTTGATGTTTCCAATCGAGCCACAAATCTAATGAATATCCAAATCGTCGGCATTTGAATATGTTGGACGATGTTTAAGAAGAAGACTGGTCCTCATGGGACACATTCAGTGCATGGTTGTGATGATGTTGAGAATGTTCCAGGCGATGAAGACAAATTTTTAGTTTTCATTCTAGTAAAAATATTGCTTGCTCCCCAATAGCCTATAACCTCCCAAAGGAATGTCATCTTTAAGACTCGATGCATTGATTGATGATAGTGGGTGCACTGAGAAGGTGATTTCTTGAGCTGTAGTTAAAGCGTTGAACTTAAAGACAACCCAAGCATCCACAACCCTTATTGATCGTGTCAGAAATGTGTCGTGTTCCTTTCTCCATCGACAAATCTTATGTTTATAAAGTTATATATGATGTCTTTGACATAGATGTGTGTCATTTGATTTTTGGTCAACCTTGACAATATATATGATATGGGTGTTTATTATGACGGATGATCGAATATATACATATATATATTATTGATTGGAAGGGTAATAAGTTACGCCTACTGCTTTCTTCCTTAGGATCAAGCTCTACCAGCACAACAACTACCTCTATTCGCGAGCAGCCTACTAAAGATATGCATTGTGGTGGATTAGTAGCCCACACTGAACGGAACAAGACTTTAGCACTTCTTTAATCACGTTTTTATTGGCCTCGGCTTCGTCGAGATGTTTGTCATTTTTTGTGGGGCAATATTCAATTTGTTAAACTTATAAAGGAGGTTCCCATATAAATAATTCTATACACACTCCTTGTTCGGGTTTTTCCTTTTTTGTGTAAATGAAATTAAGGTGTAAATGGCTGGCTTGAATTTTATTTATTCCTAAACGGTTATGCAATTAAATCCTTAAATACCATTTAAGGATATTGATTCTCTTCTCTTCCGTTTTCTGGAACGGCCAGACGACGAGTCATTAGTCTGATCTTCGTTTCTTACTTGTCTTCTATTTATTTGGAGTTTCAAACTCTCTTTGAAGATCAGGAAAAACTTTTCTCTGTCAAGTTCTCTCTCTTTGGTTCATTAAGTGATAGAATTACAAACATTGCGTCCAGTTCATCGGAATGATTGCAAAGGTGTTGTTATCGTCATTCGAAAGTCGCTTTATCCCGGGAAGCAGACGTCTGTCGAAATCTCGAGCACCCTCGGAAGAAGACAAATCTGCTTTAAGGAGATTATGATACATAAGACTCGATCTAACATTGTCCTTTCTTTTCTTTTCCTATATCTTTTTAATTTTCCTCCTCTCCTTCTCTTGATTTTCATTTCAAGTAGTACTGTTACTAACACTCCTTTACTAGTTCTAGATTTCAATTTGGGAAGATCTTAGCTTGGATTTTGTCTTGGGCTTGCCGCAGACTAGACGAGGGATTGACTCAGGTTGTGGTGGATTGATTTTCCAAGATGACTAATTTTGTTGCTCACAAGAATACTTTTGATGTGGTTAATATTGCTCGACTGTTCTTTTGAGGGATTGTGAGACTACATGGCCTTCCATGTCTAGCTTCAAATCGAGATGTTAAAATTGTTAGTTGCTTCTGACGAGAGTTGTGGAAACGACTGCAAACTGATCTTCATCTTAGCTTCGGCGTAAAATTAGCATTAAGCGAGAAAACAATAATAGAGTGGCGGCTTAGTGAGCGTCAACCGCAGCATAAAAAGGGTCTTGGTCACACGAATTCAACTTCTGTTCCATTTCTTTTGTAATCCTCATTCATTCGCAAGAAAGAGAGAGCGAGGAAACTCTCTCACAGGGCGCGTTGTAATTTGGAGAATTTAATATCTTGTTGATTAAGTTCACTCATCTCCAATGGATTCAGGTATGCTTTTATGTATAAATGTTTATAATTCTTAATGATTATGCATAGTTGATCTTAGGGTTTGATCAGTTTAACCTTTCAACAAGGTTTGCCTACAACTCCATGCTTAATCGGTCCATTGGACAATGTCCTTTTAGTATATATTGTCTATGCTAAATCGTTGATTTGGTTTTTCTTCCTAAATGTAAGAGTTGTTCTGCTGTAACTATGGTTAATATGCTGCGAAATGTTAAGCAGAAGATAGAATCTTCTTCTGCTCGCTATAAAGCCCAAGTTAACGAACATTGTAGGCAGAGAATCTTTAACGTACGTAGGTGGCTTAGGGATTGTTTGTTTTTTTAAGCTTGTCTTGAAAGTATTATTTAGGTGGTGTTTGTTTTTTTCTTGTCTTGAAGATAGAGACTTTTTTGAAACATCTTGAATAATTACTTAATAGCGTTAAGTATTAAGTCGTTGTTTTTTTAATATTTTATCTACATTAAGAAGTTAAGTTGTTTGTTTTTAAACTAAAAATTAACATCTTAACGGTAATATATTAAGAAATTTTAACTACATATTTTCAAATATATAAAGATATCGCATTTGATGTCGATATTATATCTCAATTTCCATACACCATGATAAGCTAAAATCACAAACCTTAATTAAATTAAAAATATAATAATTCAAATGCATATTCATATATATTTATATTTAAAGAAAATCATGAAAATTTAAGCACAAATTTTCAAATTTTGACTTGAATACGTTAGCGTAGGATGGTCTCGGTCTAGACCCTTTGGGTAGAAACGCTTTAACACCCGGTCGTGCGGCCCATCGATCTAAGCTAGAGAGCTCGTGAGTTGAATTGGATTCTGTCCTCTCTTCTCCTCAGAAATACAATTTGTGTCGATTACTAGCCTGGATTTTCAATTTAAATTTGAACTCCGACTCTGGCCGCCACGTGGTGGCCAGTCGCCGCCCGTATCGCTGGAAGCAAATAAGCCCGAATTTAGATCGGGTTCGATGGAGGATTCGTCGATGAATTTAAGGAGTTCGACGTGGTGCTCGGAGCGAGTGGTAGTCGGCGGAGGCGGCGTGCGGCGAGGGGAGTTGCGGCGGAGTGGTGGCGTGGTCGTCGTGAGACTTGGGAGTTGGCGGGGAGGAACACGAACCGCCGGCTGTGTGAAGTAAACGATGACGGGGAGATTCGCCGGCGACGGCGGCTCTGCAGGGAGGAGGAGAGGTGGAACCGGGAGTTGAGAGGGTCGGCGGTAGTGTCGGAGGTGGTGGCGCCGTTCACCGGTTTTGCGAGGAGGACTTTGAGATCGGGAAGCTCGAGGCGGCGGTTAACGGTCTTCATCCGCAGCGAACATTTGTCATGAACGATAGTTAAAATGGTTAAATAAGTAGACCCCCATGGAGAAGATCCGTGACGGGTTTGATGTAGCTTTGAATGGGAAAAAAAGCTAATTTTGGCTTTTTTGGTCATTTTTAAAAAATTCGATGTTAAGTGAGTAAAAATAAAAAACAAATGGCTGAATCTTTGAAAGCAATTTGCTTTGGCGTTCATATAAAACAAACGCCATAGTTTTCACGACTTATTGCAAAAAAATTTTTTAAAAGTTCGAGATAGAAAAAGTAAAAATATTTAAAACTTTTACAGTCATTTCATTAAAGCAAACTTAAATCGTTCTATGAAAGTTGTAAGGCTGCTTAGGGATGACAACCAGTGAGGGTTTTGAGCAGGGCGACCTATCCATTGAAATTTCATTTATTTTTTCAATTTCTAAATCTACTCTCATTTAAAAATTAAATGGAGCAGTGAGGATGAGAAAATTACCAAAAGCACCCAATAAAAGTTTACGTTTATTTTTGTTTTTATTTTTAATTTATAATTTTTTTTATATTTTTATTATATTAAAATTAATATAATTTATAAAAAATAAAAATATTATGAAATTTTATAAATTATTTATTAAAAAACATTCTAATTATTATTATTTATATTAAAATATAAAATAAAATAATAAAAATATTTTAAATACAATCGGGACAAGGCAGTAACAATGTCAATCCCAGTCGGCAAGTCTGAAGATTGAGAAAATAGCTGGCTTAGTTAAAAATCAGATAGCAGTTAAAGCCAGCATGCTCTACCGTTAAAAGGCTGGCGAGGCAGAATCGAAATAATCAGTAGTTGTCGTCTACATTATTCTGTATTAAAAGCGGCATTAATATTTAATGTTATTAGCTTACATTGACGTTAAGTTTAAAAGCAGTGCTATTCAGAATTAAGTCAAAAAAATAAACATCACCTTAGTCATGGCCCACCTTCAAAAGGAACAGTTCCTCGTTGCTATCTATTCTGAACTCAAACCTTGCAAGCTGGATCCATTTCCCATTGGACGTGCTTATCAATGAAGATGCTTATGTGGTGGTATCTCTGTCTCTTGAACTGAGAATTTCCTCCACCTTCAATGTCTATGATATTTATGACTATCACCCTCCGCCCCCTAATGAGTAATGACTTATAGTATAGTGCAGCTTATGGAACTTGAGCCTAGTTCTTTTGAAGTAGGAGAATTGATCTGTATTGTATGAGGCAAAATAATAGCAGTCTCGGATCGAGTTGTCTTCACGATCTGGCGGTGTGGGCTCGGTACACGAGATAAAGAAAGCAATGAATAAAAGCGGAGCAGAGTGGATTGTTGATGATGTCGAGTCTCTTAAAAACGATAACGTGGAGTCTTTGTTATAGCGCGAGAAACGAATCACAATGGATATCCCACAAAAATCGTAATGGATAAATCAAGAAAATCGCAATAGATAAATCAATCTTGTAGATAAATCAAAATCTTATCGGATAAATCAAAAAATAAAATTAAATAAATAATTAATAGTAATAAAAGTCTTGTTGAACTTTGAAGAACTTATCTCGTTTAAGTACAGATATAGGCCTACTCCATGCCCCATAAGCCACTCTCTTTTGGTTATATTATTTTGTTTTTCTATTGTCACATGGCACTTTTATTTTTGTTTGTCGTTTTGCTATTCGGTGATTGAGATATATTTTCGGAGGGAAGTTTTGCAAGGAAGGGAGACTCTTCCTTCCATTAATTTTTCAATCGCTTGAAGATTTATAAGAATAATAATTTCCAATTATTCGAACCCTTTTAAAGTATAACAATATATATAATTAAGAATAAATTCTTTAAAGCTATTAATTTCAAAACATAACATTCTAGTAATATAAATCATTCAAATTAAATTTTACAAATAATCAATTCCAAAACAATAAAATAGTCCAATAATCTTCCAGAATCTTACGTAAAATACTTAATTTAAAATATTTATAAGCTACCATTTCCTGTATCCCAACATCACTCTTACGCCATTGAGCTAGAAGCGGCTTCCGTGGGAGTTAGCAAAAATGGTGTCAAATGTCATTTTACAACACTGCTTGATGTTGCAACGCGCGCGAACGGTGTTTACTGGCTCGATGAGGTCTTAAAAATAGGGTCTTGATTTGCAATAATTAAATGTTTTTTTATTAAAAAATATAATTAAATTTAACGGTTATATTTTAACGAGTATATTTTTCATAACGATCGTAATTTAACGGATATATTTGTATAGTAACAATTTCAAATTTTAAATTTCAAATTTCAATTCCAATTTCAATTTCAAGTTATAAAATTTATAATTAATTTAAAGAATGACATTTATCGATTAAAATTATAAATTTATCAATTTAAATTTAAAAATCAATTTGTCAATTTAAAAAATGAGCAATTTATAAAGTATAGAAATAAATCTATCAATTATAAAATTTATAATTAATTTAAAGAATGAGCAATTTATCAATTAAAATTATAAATTTATCAATTTAAATTTGAAAATCAATTTGTCGATTTAAAGAATAGGCAATTTATTAATTAAAGATTAAAATCAATTTTAAAAATGAGTAATTTATGAAGTATATAAATGAATCTATGAAAAGTATTGATTTATAATAAATTAATAAATTAGCAATTTATCAGAATTTTGAATCAAACATTTAAATCAAACATTTTAAAAATGCAGTTTATAAGAATGAGCAATTACTAATTTAAAAATGGGATCATGAAGTATGTAGGAAGTGATACCTTTCACAGAAAACAGATCTACCTCCATTGTTGTCTCTCCTCACCCACATCATGGAATGATCGTTGTCTGTTCATGGATCAATCACCTCCTCACAGCAAATGGGATACGTCGGACATGTCTTCTTCACTCACCGTTACGATGTTTTCTCTTCCCCCTTTCGCGTCTTCTTCCTCCTCATGCTTTCTTCCTCTTCCTGCTACACTGCTGACAAGGGTTAGGGTTCGGATTTCATCTCAGGGAAGCTGGGGTTCAGGGAAGTTAGGGTTTCGAAGGCAAGGATCCAAGGTATGTTCTTTTGCCCTTTGAATCTCTGTATTTTTATAGATTTTGAAATAGAATATAGCCGTTGAGATAGCCGTTGAGATGCACAGCGCCATCAACGGCTATTTTGCATCCTTCTGCATCTCTCTCCAAAGGTGAAATAAGTAGCACCGAAATCTACAGATGGCATTTGCTCCGTCTTTAATCTCCAGTTAGAGAGCAGTTTTGGTGATTTGGGTGTCATTTGGCGATTCTGAGATATGGCATCCCGGATATTCTAGTTGGAATTCTTCTAGATCTTAAAATGATCAATAATAAAAAATGAGCTAAAAGTCCAATAAAAAAAATTTAATACAGTTTCATGGATTAAGTACCTTAAAATTTTCAAAATTGAAGATATAACGTGTTTTTCCTTTCCTAAAAAATCTTATAAAATCCTTGAATACAATAAATAATAAAACAGTAGATAAATATATTTCAAACCAATATTCATCATATTTTCTATTTCCCAAACAATTTCTATTTTTCAAAAAGATATACTCACGATTCATTGAATACTCATTTTCTCTCTATCCTCGTAACTCAAATCCACCAATCTTCTTTAATTGTCATTATTATGAACTTATTGGGTAAGACACAAAGATTGATTAGAAACCGAAGTTTCATTGCAAAAGAGGTAAAATAAATTGATAAAAAGATGAAAAGAAAGCTTAACCTCCCTCTATGTTCTATCTTCTCATTTTCATAGATTGTTGCAGTGAGAGAAGAGCCTTACAGCACAATAATGTCAACGCAGGGAAAGACGGATTCCGAGGACACGAGCTTTCCGACGTCGTCGCCTCGTCGGCCGCTGTATTTCGTTCAAAGCCCGTCTGGAGATTCTCACGAGTTTGACAAGATCGAAGAGGAGGGAGGGTCTTGTCTTGTGGAATATGAAGGAGCGCGAGGATGAAAATATAGATATCCCAGGTCGATATATCAGATATATCGATATCGGTGATGTTAAATAGCGATGCTCGGCGATGGCGGGCTCTCATCGGTTTGGATCGATATATCGTGGAAATGTCGGATACGTGACTGCGTTAGTTTAATGTTTAATTAAAATATCGATGATATATCGGGATATATCGACGATATATCGGAGATATATTTAAATTCTTGGGATTTGAAATCAGAACGATCCGATGGTTATGGATTGATCGCAGCGGTTTAATTCCGGAATATATCGATATTCGTAGCAAAAATATCGCGATATGTCAAATTATATCAATAAAATTAATGCAAATATATCAGTGGCAAATATTTTCGTCGCACGAGCACAGGGCAGCCTTAGCTCACACTCGCGACTTAGATTAGCTCGATTAGTATCATATCTAGATGGCATGATATATTATTATATTTGGCCGGTTTGGGGATGGGAAAAATAAAGAAGATTTTCTCTCTATTCCTCTCGAAACTCAGCTCATATAGCATAAGCATTAGTTTCATAATAGTGATATTGTTTGTGCATTATGAAATAAAAAATAAAGAAGATAAAGTGCTTAACTCTTCACATATAAAAAAAGTTAAAAATATATTATTCATATCCCCACTTTTTTTATTTAATTAAAGCTAATACAAAATCTATCCCTATTAAAAATCGAACTCTTATGAATACCTATAATATAAGGCGTTCTAATCAACTTACTTGTGCATCATTGGCTTCATATCTGCCTACGATACGATATATTTGTAATGAAAATTTCCTTATATGGGAATGGAGTGGAGAAAGGCGAAAGGAGACGGGATGGAAATTGGAATTGCTCTCAATTTTCAAAAAACAGCCGTACGGTTATGAATTCATTTCATGAATAAATACGTTCATAAACACCTAACTCAGCATTCAAATTTAAAAAATGTAAGATATGAGAGAAAGTGTATTAGAGTTCAAATTTTAAATGTAAGAACTTATGAACAAAAAATCGGATATATCGTCGAAATATCGGATATATCGTCGAAATATCGGACATCCGTCGAGAGTATATCCCATTTGTGCGTGTGTTAAAATTTCTAGAAAAATATTGATAAATATCGAAGATATATTGATAAAATATCGAAAAATCAAAATCAGTAAGCTATTTTAACTCCTAAATAGTGCATAAATGATACCAAAATCGTATAGTTTGTTCTATTCGTTGATCTGCGTTTAAGTTCAGTATAACTCTCGAATTATTATTATTATTTATTTATCTTAATATTCTGAATCTTGGTATGAATATTATCTGCGTCGAGATGGGATATCTTCGTGAATAATATAATATAATCGCGTGATCTTTTTAATTTTGGTTTAAATGATTATTGTAATATAATATATCGATAAATTATAATGAATATCGTTTTAACAAAATATATATTTATTTATTTATGTATTTTTGTAATTTAATAAAATATTTTCATAAATTTTAAAGTATTTTCATAAATTTTAAAATATTTTTATTAATTTTTACTTTATTAATATTTTTATCGACGATATTTACCGATATTCCTATAAAATCCAAATAACGAAATATTCATAATTATCTATATTTGATTCCTTCCTAAGATCCCGTTTACTACTCCTATATTTGTAAGAGCGTAGTGTTTAGTTATTTAAAAAAAATTCATAAATAAATACGTGTCAAAGAAGAAAGCACATGACGTGGATCCACGCAGAAGAAGGCGCGTGAAAGCATTCTCAGGCAAAAAAAAAAAGCAAGATATTTTGCATTGGAAATCAGAATCAGAATCAGAATCGACCCAGCTGCCCAGGTCGTTTCCAATTCTGGGGCCAGGCTCGGAGTTAGGTTTAGATCTGAGGTTCGGGGCCAGGTTAAAGGATTGCGTTTGTTTGCGAGTCTCTGTGTGGGCGGGAACCAGACTAGGCTGAGAGATGACAGTTTCGGAGGACGAAGACGAAAATCTTGCTCATTTTCTGGAATCCGAGGTCCTCTCTGAGGCCTCCGATCAGGTTCTTCTTTACTTTCCGAGAAAAATAAGCTTTTCCTGCCTTTTCCCGCCACGTGCATATCGATCTTGATGTTGTCGACTTTGCAGGAAAAAGAGGCGGCTGCAGAGCAGCCACAAGCAAAACGATTGCGCGTTGATGGAGAAGAAAGCAAGAGAAGTGCCCCCAAGAGGATAGAGACTGGCATCTTCAGCAAGATCCCTCCTGAACTTTTCCATCATATTCTCAAATTCCTCTCCTCCGAGGTCTCTATTTTTCTACCGTTTTCTTTTCTATTTTCTTAGATTCATATTCGCCTTATTATTTGTCTATAGAATGATATGTATAATGAACTGTTTAGTGATGCATCAACTCTCCTTATTTGATCATCCACTGCAAAATTGTGCTTGTGAATGAAAAATTTTTTTCCCTCTGCTTAATTTCTACTTTCATTTTTTTGAATATCAGTTTTAACTCTGATTTCAAGTTTCTTTTGTATAATTTTTATCATATTATTAGTTTGTTAGTTAATATCCGCTGAGAATTATTTTAAGAGTTTTCGATTACGGCATAAATTGCCCTGAGTGGAAAATATGCCTGTTGTCCAACTAAATTTAACAAAATTTGAGGTGACAGAATGGGTTCTCAAAAAAAATAAGGTGGCAGGAATGAAGGTTTAACCAATTTTGTTTTGTCGATTTAAGTAAAGTGCCAGAAAGATCATCTAATCGATTCTTACATTTAAGAAAGAACATGGGATCATTTTTAGATTTCAAATTGCTTGTTCATACCATGTTCACTTACACTTGATGGACAGGCTCCATGTTTCAGTTATTATTTTCAGAGTCTACTGGCTCAGATCTATTTTATGGTAGTGATGTTTTATAAAACCTGTTTATGATATTGCAGGACCTTGCTGCATGCTCACTGGTTTGTAGATTCTTAAACAACTCAGCATCTGATGTGTTTCTGTGGTCCATGCCTCTGTAAGTAGTATAATTTTATGCTCTTTCTACTCTTGTTTACATTTTTCGAATCAAGGTGTTTGTCTCTGGATTTTCTAATCTTATATGTGTGTACATATTTTTTTAGTTTGCTATTCTTAGTTATTTGTGTGTGTATGTTTATTTCCGTTCTAGCTTTGGTATTTTGTGACAGTAGAATCTGGGGGAGGCCTTGTGAAAAGTTATTCTTTCTAGTCTTGTTCATGGAAGTATTTTTATTTGCTTAGGAGTTCTAGACAAGCAAAGGTTTGTGGAGACATTTTAACAATTTCAATGAATTACTAGAACACTACAAATTTTGCATGCATTTAACGGTGAGACTCCATTAATTCCTCAACTTAAGTGAGAGTCCTAGAAAGCCTTTGTGGATCTCTGATAGTCTGTGTGCTTTGGCTTACTGCACACATTGGAAACTATGTAGCCATGATCAAACCTTGTGTCATAAACTTCCGTAGTTCAAGGTTTATTTGCCAAAGAGAAAAACAGATTCATCAAAAACATATGCATGTTATAGGAGAAACTCTGTGAGCTCTTGGGCACTAGCTACATTAGAAGCAAAACCGTGAATGGAGCTTTAGTGTTGCTACATGTCTCCTTGTGGTTTGATCTATGCGTATCTACCATAAACTGATTGGATCCGAAGGTAACCAGATAATTTATGTTTCCTGTGATATTAAACCACAAGGAGGTGTGTTGGAATACTAAGCTCCTAAACAGTTTTTATATATGTATATATGTATGGAGCAAAGACAATCATATCTATTGTTATAATGGTTTCCAAAATTTTATAGGTATTGTATGCGCTGGGTCTGCCTCTACAAAGTTTCTCTGAGAATGTGCCTGGAAAAAAGCTGTATATTGAGGTAAGTTTGTTTAGAATTTTAAGCATTTTGTCTTTCATTCGATAATATATATATATATATATATATATATATATATATATATATATATATATATATATATATATTTTTTTTTTTTTTTTTTTCTTCAGCAGGTTATCCAGAAAAGTTTGTTGTTGAAAGTAAGGTTTTTAAATTCAATTTTTGATGATGGTTTTTATATTTTTTAGAACTATTATGGAACTTGAAAATGCGAATTGCCTTTTCCAGTCTGAATTCACTAAACATTCTGGCCTCGTATGTTTTCTAGGGTATAAGATATTTGGTTTGTCAGATTTCTTTGATTCATCATTCATCTGATGTCTGCTGTTAATGCTTGGCTCGCTTCTCTCATGTAGTTTTTTAAGCCTTTAACTTTTCCTTCAGCGTGATGAAGAAGACATTACTGTTGAATTTGTCAGAAATTGCCCATTCTAGCTCAAGGAGTATTATATCCAAATGCATAGCAAAGAGAAGCTACACCTCAACTATCACAAGTAAAGGGTTACTATTTCCTGAAACTTTTTGCCTCTTGTCTGAGCTTGGGACTAATTATAATCTTTTCCACCAAAAAATTTTATTATTGGGTTTTCTAACTTATTGTGGTAAATATGTTGAATGATGAATGTTGTAGCAGTACTTCTGTTTTTTATAAACCTACTTTTTATGAGCAAAAAATACGTTTTCTTTTCCTCTTCTTCTTTCTTGTATTTTTTTGTGAAACTATGTTCTCAACAACTATTTCCTTCGACTTCACTTTTATTTGTCTATTTGAATACACTTGTTTATGCCTTGTGGATGAGTGTATGATATCTTGTTATTGGGCTTCAAATTGTTTGTATCGTGTGCTAGTTTGTGGCTGTGTATTTGCTCAATTTTAAATGATTGTGTGTCTATATATATATATATATATATATGCTTAGTTGATTCTCTGTTTCCCATTGTGACATGAGTCATGACTATGCTATACTGAAATTTAAGATGAGGTGTTCCAAGTTCTCCATGTCTAATTTGGTTTTTATATGAAGGTAAACGATGACCGGATAATTCTCGACAAGACTGTAACTGATCAAGTGTCGATTTGGAAAAGTAGTCAAGGTTTGACTGATAAGATGGACATCAACCATAACTGTTCTGGAGTAACTTAAAATTTGCTCACCAAATTGGTGATGTATTTGTTTTTTGTGAGAAGACTGACATGTTCATGGTAGGAAACAAACATAATTCCTTACCAAATAATGAGGCATATCTTGTGTTTATATGAAAAAACGTATGTGTTTGTACATAAAATTTGGGGCTAACTGTTCTATTCTCTTGGTTGTTTATGTAGTATGTGATGATACATGCAGAGAAGTTGTTATGGATACAGCCAATGATACTGTGGTTTGTACAATTTCTAAGTAATTGCTTCGATAGATTATTAGTATCAGATGACGAACTGTGACACTGTGAGTATAAGTCACCTTCAGCCTACATTATTTCTTTCTGTTGTGAATTGTAGAACCTTTGGACAGCATTCACGTGTTCTCTGATTTCTCTACCTCATAAATAAGCTTATAGGTGTTCTTCTAAGGTAGATTTGCTTTGGGATTTTAATATCTTGGGCTTTCCTAGTTTGGTTCTCAATGTTACAGATTCTTTCTTGTTATTCTTCATGATCACTTTCATAAGTGAATGCTATAAGATAACTGTATAGTTGCCTTGGACAGGCAAATACCGGGAAACTTTGAGTATGTCATTGTATGGGCCCTTATTCAACCATGTAAAAGTAAAGTAGGAGCCAAATAAACTTCTTAAGAGTGATGAGATAAATCAATTCCTTAATTCCTTTTTTTTTCTAAATGGTTTTTCTGTATCAGAAATGTCTTTATTTTCCACCCTTCATGAGCTTGTTTTCTGTTTGTTTCAACATCTTCATCTTTCTATCCATTATCCGATCTTTCAGTTTATACTTGTGTGCTGTTTTGATTGGATGCCATAGATAAGAAATTGTGTTCTAAATCAAAATATGTATGATCTTTTCTTATCCTTCTCATCTACTCAACTATATTTCATCCTTCATTTTATGTTACGTTATTGTTGGAAAATTCAGGAACTGCAACAAGGCGTGGAGCAAATATGATGAAGCCGAACCATTCATGGATTCTGGGCCGTTTTGGTAATGGACTGACTCAATTTCACGTCATTTGTTCCCAGATTCTTGAAAAACCTTTAGAGGGTACTCATGTGAAGGTTTTGTTTCTATATAATATATGTATGGCAGCGCGGGCTTATTTGCTAGGATATAACTGCGCTGATGAGAAGGAACTTGAAGCTGCTTTGAGGTTCTGCTGATGGAGATGATGATGTATCAGAAATCGGAGTACACTCTCTCTCTCTCTCTCTCTCTCTCTATGCAACATCAACATAACATATTAATAAAATTTAGAATAGTGAAAAATGCAGGAAAAGGCACCTTTTTGTTATTGCTCTTACTCTCTGTTGAGCTGTTTTGTTGTTGTATAGCCTACTTTTCCTGGAAATAGATATGTTTCTGGATTTCATGATCTATTATTTATATTTATAATTTTTATTATTATCATTATTGTTATTATATACCCAGTCAGTCAATTTAGATTTCTTGAACTTAAGAAAAACGCGGAAGGGCGGTTGGATTGAGATGATAAAATAGAATTTTGGATGGTGATTCAATTCACGGTTCACGGCAAAGAAGAATTCTTGGATTAGTTCTCTTAACTTATAAAGAGAAAAATAAATTGGTTGAATACTGTTGAGTCTGCCTCATAGTGGTCATGGTTATGATTGTAGAATAATTGAACAATCAGAAGTAATTTCAACTAAGCATCTAATGAATTATGAGGCTTTTTTTTTTTTTTAATATCTATTTACTTTGTTTATTATCCTTAGGATTCATAGGATCTCTTTACCACTCTATTTCATTCAGCAGGTTTGAGTGATGAATTATGGGTTAAATATCTTCTTTAATAGAAAGATGGGGTAATGGTGATTATAGTGAGCATTTGTTTTTTTATTTAATGTTGAATGTAATTTTTATTTAGTTGAATGCGTAAGCCCTGTTGGGTAAATAGTTTTAATTAAATATTTATTTTATAAGAGTTTATTAGGTTAGTGCTTATATCAAGTTATTTGTATTTTGATGCATATTTTAAAAAGTACTTATACATTATTTTAAAGTGGTTGGATGTATTACTACTTAAGTACTTATAATAATTGAAATTACTAAAAAGATCATCATAAGCATTTATAAAATTGAGTTGTTTGAATAAATAAACACTTGTTATAATTTTTTAAAAATTAAAAAAACTAAAATTAAAGAATTAAAATTAATATATATATATATATCAAAAATTAAAAAATAAATACAAAGATTCACTAAGTAAACTGAAAACATTTATCATTCAAATGAGGTTTAGTATAAAAATAGTTGCAGAATTATTATCTCATCTTCTACTTTTTTCATATACATAAAAAGAGATTAGAAAACTAAAATATTATATATATTTTTTTTTCATTAAAATCTTGGACGCTTTTTATAAATTGGAAATATGATATATCATGAACTCAAGTTATTTAATAATGAGCTAAGAAAAGTTTTCTCAGGCCTGATATGCGCGACTTAAGGCAAGAGCTTTTTAAGTGATATGTACCCTATCTAATATAAATAAAAATTATATTTCTTACTAAATATTAATTATTGTTTTTATCTAATAATAAAATACAATAAAGTAAATAACATCAAATATAAAAAATCGTAAAACATCACTAATATTGCCATCATCATGTTATCAAAAACAAAATAACAAACATGATTAGTGTTTCCTATTATCACTAAAATTCTAAGTTCCAAAATAAAATAAACATTCATGCATTTACATCAAATTCTAAATAAAAAATCATCATCAATATATTTCTTTCCATCATCACTTAGGAAATTTTTTTTCTATTTTTTAATTATATTTCCTGAAGTTTTTTTCCTATTTTTTACATAATCTTTGGAATTTTTTTCTAGTTTTCTAGATTCTTTTTGTTGTTTTTAATACAAATTTCAAAAAAAATCAGAATTTGTTTTCTACTTTTCATTATTTTTCCTATTTTTACATAATTTTTTCTAAAATTTTATCCTATTTTTACATGATTTTTATCATTAAGATGGTCTAGGCTTTCGTATAAGTTTTTATATGAAGCTTATTGAAATAAGCTAAAATAGGCTTATAAGAGGATCATAACTTATTTTTATAAGTTTTTCTAAACACATAATTTTTGTTAAAAATACTTATGTGAAAAGAAAAGCTCAAATAAGTTGTGTAAATAAGTTTTATCAAACACACCCTTAATAGTATTCAGTATTAGAATTATTATTTTTTAATATTGTATTTTTACTAAGTATTAAAGTGTTTGTTTTTTATATGCTTAAAAGGAACATCTTAAATATATTAAAAAAATATAATTTGAGTACTTGTTCATGTAAAGGCAATATAACTTTAATTTGTTTTTTAAAGAATATAAATATTTGATTAAAATACCTTAAATAACTCAATATTTCAAAGTTAGTCATTTATTTGTTTTTTTAAAATGACCATGATGTATAAAAATATTTATTGTCATTTCATGTATTTACATATCTTTAAAAGAAATTACCATTTTTACAATAAAAATGAGGATATTTTTGTCATAATTGAGGGTGAAAATGAATGAATTAGATTTCCAAATTTAGTTTCAAAAGCCTTTTCATCAAGTCACTTTTATTATTATGATAAAATAAAAATATTTATATAATATATGCACATATTTACAAAAATAAAATTATAAAATTATTATGATAAATAATCTATTATTACTATTCTTACTGTGTAAATAATTATTTTGATTATTTATTTTATATAACTAAAATAGAATATATAAAATTAATAATTTTAAAGATAATAGATTGATGAAAACAAAATTAAAAATATTTTGAAATATTTTGTAGATTTTAAAATATTTTGTATAGATTTTTTAAGTATATGACTTTTTCTAATAAGAAGAAATTTAAAAAAAAAATCATAAATAAGTTACACAAAATGAAACAAATAGTCTAAAGTTCGAAAAGCAATTTGTTTTTTATAAATAAGCCAAAAACAAACGCTATCTTAGTTATTAGCTTTCAATATTCAATCGTTTGTTTTCAAAATTTTCAATGACTTATTAACGAAATTTTTTGAAAAATTACGACTTAAAATTTGGTAATATTCTGGCTTTTTTATTCAAAAATTCATATTCACTAAAACAAGAAACCTCATCGCTGCTTCAATGCGCGAGGCTAACAACACTCACTATTGCGGGACGATAACACGAGGCTTCTTGGGACAAGACGATCCATCTCCGATCCGACTGCTTAATTTTTTGTCAATTTAAAATTTTTCCATTTAAAAATTAAACTAATATGCTATGCTGGGTTGGTAGGGGATGGGAAATTTTCCAAACTCCGTCCCATTTATATATATATATTTTTATTATATTAAAATTAATACTTATAAAAAATAAAAATATTATGATTTTTTATAAATTATTTATTAAAAACATTCTAATTGGTTATTAGAATAATTATTGCATATGCATGTGTTTGTGTGTGCGAATTTTGGGGATGAAATTGCATGGGGAAAATAAACCTGAAATTCAAATTTTCTCAAAATGGTAAAATGGTACTCTTGGCTGAAACTGTAAATCCCTATCCTCGTAATACGACCTAAACTGACTTCACAATCAATCTGCCTCGGGAATTCAGTTACCTCACAAATTTCGTCGACCTCAGATACACTCACATTGATACATCACTGGGTCGCGACATTACGATATTTAACATGCCGACGCCACACGACACCTGCAGACGACATACGATAATACGATTATTGTGCATGTGAAGAATGACATACGACATTCGATTAACGGCCCAGTTATTAAATCATGTGTCAAATGAAAAAATAATGGAAAAGAAAAAAAAATCAAGAAAATAAGGAGATATTTGGAGAAATATCTTAGGATTTGACCAAACAAAGAAATGAGAGAAATGAGACAAATTCGATAGATGAGAAGAAAAGAAACGAGAAAAAGAAAGAAAAGAAAAAGAAAGTCAAAATGAGAAATAAAGAAAAAGAAAAAAAAAATAAAAAGGAATGAGAGTAGAGCAAACAGGGGAGTTCGAATGGATAAAAAAGAAAAGAGGAAAATGGGGAGGAAATGAACAAAGAGAAAAAGAAAAATGAGCTTTCACCTTTCCTTTAAGATCTATGGGGATCGAGTCATCGATTTTCATCGAAGCAAGAGATAAAGTCGGTCTACGCAACGAGCTTCATGCGCGCGAGACGTAATCCGACCTCATTAAACTTCAAGATTTATGAATTTTCCTACTTCGATTACTAAATTTCAAACATTTAATGGCATCGACGCTCTTCGTGGCCTTAATCAAGCCAGGATTCAAATTCCCAAGATTTTGGGACTCGACATTGAAAATTTCTTGACTATTCCCGGCAACCTGCATCATTGCCTGAGGCTTGTTTTGATCCCAGACCATGTTCGGTTTTGTTGTGTTATTGCTAAAAAAACATATAAACATGTTTTTGTGTAGTCCGGAAACTAAATGTCCTGACCTAAGTATTAGATTTTGTGAGCCGTATTTATGTGGTATTGTTGGAAAAATGAATATCTTGTTGTTTGTGTGAAAACCATGTTAATATATGCTTGTTTGATGTATTGACATGGGATATATAGTGAATGAAAATTATATGTAGAAAATATAATTATCCATGTTTTGGTAATGTTACATGTAGCTTCATTATGTACGAACATGAAACGATATATTAAGATTTAAGGCAAAGGGGTCATCAAGGCTGAAGCTCAGCGTGTAAAGATACACGGTTATTCACCATTCTTAGTGAATGTGTGGTGAACTTGAAAATGGAACAATGTCCAAAACAGATATTCACGGTTGCATGACATAGAAAAAAAAATATATATATATATATATATATATACACACACACGTGTGTTAGCGACTAAGATATGGTGATCCCCCGCGAAGATCCAAATTTTATTCTTGGTTGTATATGTATACAAATGATGAAAGTTCACAAAGTGCTCTGAAGGTGTATGGCTTCTACGATGAGATCCTAAAATTCTCTACCCGTGAAAAACATATGGAATTTGATAAATTAAATGAATATTGAAGGTTGTCCATCGAGTAAAGTCATCGGGTGAAACAACAATGATTGGTTTACACTTGGCGCTACAAGTGTGGGCTGAGCTTCAGACTCGAAGTTATGGGAATGAAGAGTCTCATCTCATTCATGCCACAAAACATTCCATGTAGGATTGCATTTCTATATGGAATGCGGTATGATGTATGTGTAAGCTGCTGTACGTGCATTTGGCGAGAGAGTAGCTCTGTAGGAGAATCTATACTAGCATTGCTCACCCGGCCCGGGACCGACCCTCGTGCACACAGTGGAGACGGCGTCGACAGGCTTCTGATTATGAAGGAGATCGACATGTGGCCTTAAGAAAACTTTTGTAAAAAGTGTTTTGTATAAAAGAATTGTAATTAAATTCTTTTGGACTATTGTATAAATAGTCGGGTATGTAATCATGGTAAGAGGGTCGTGACTCGACCTACTAATCGTAATTTTAAGGTCTATTTTCCTATTTTAGATTACATTTTAATATGAATGAAATTCGATCCTCGTATGACATATCGAGGTGGCTACTCGAGTAACCGATGTCCACGCAAAGAAGTTGGTAGCCGGTTCAATGCCAAGACTTAGGTGTGGAACACCCAAGACAAATTCGCTAGCTTGACGTGGCCATTAACCTGACTTCCGCTGGCGGCCATACCTTTACCCAAAAGTCATCTCCACCAAAAACAAGAAAAACTTCATCATTTCTCGACAAGGAGGAGGCTTAACACTTACTACTGTTACGCATTAAATTAACAGTGAGGCTGAGATGAAGGACGCCTCATCCCCACTCGATCAAGTAGTTTTTTTCAATTCCCAACCTATCCTATTTAAAAATTAAATTAGATTTCATGAAAGGGTTGGTAGGAATGAAAAATTCTCAAACCCGGGCCAATTTACATTTGATTTTTTGTTTTTATTATTTTTATTTTTATGTATATTAAAATTAATATATTTCATAAAATAAAAATATTATGGAATTTTTATAAATTATTTTTTAAAAATATTCTAATTGCTATTATTATTTATATTAAAGTATAAACAAACAATAAAAATATTTTAAAATATAATTCCAGGCGAGGCGGACGGGAATAACATCTGTAACCCGGTGAATCTGAATTCCTGACGGATTTGAGAAAATAAACTTGAACCCTCCCCGAACCCGTCTCGAATTTGAGAAAATAAACCCGAATCCGTTAAAAACCCGATTATAGTTAAATCAAACCCGTCTCATTAAGGGTGGAGCAATAAACTCGAAATAATTTTCCTCTATCGACATCCCTTACCACTCACCCAATGTTAAAAAATAAATAACTTTATATTTAATGTTATTTAACACTATTCAACATTAAGCTCAAAAAAGTCTCTATTCATCAAGTAACAAAAACAAACGCCGTTTCTTAATAGTTTTCATTTTTCATAGCCATTAGTTTTATGGGGCTAATCGCTCGCTGGCTATCTGATCAAACACTAAGGTGGCACATTCGCTTTTTTACATAACGCTAAATGTAATTTTGGTTCGAATAATGCTAATAGGTGTGGACCTTGCATTTTGTTATTATAATGCCTACTTAAAAAAACAAGACTCGCTTTTTATTTTGAAAAACTATTTTAAAATGGTATGGAGCTCTACTTTTTTTAATGAAAAATAAAATAGCAAAGAAACTCAAATGTAACTCATAATAAGAAAAGGCCCTTGAAAATCGAAACAGGCTCGAAATTACAAGATTTATCGCACAGACGATGAAGCCGTAGCACCCCAAGCTCGAAAGCCTGGGCCCTACTAAACAAACAAAGAAAATATGACTTTGACTAATCAACTCGATGATAAATGAAGATAAGCAATAACAGCAAAAGCAACAGGCAAGACATATATATAAATAAAATAATCAAGCAAAGTCGATGAGGAAAATGTGTACTCTATTTTGGCATGTTAGAAGTGCTACTCTCAATTAGGAAACAATGTTAGTCTAATAACAAAATACAAACTATTCACAATTCAATTAAAATTGCTATAAATCATGTCAAATTATTTATTGAAAGTATATATGGAATATTGAGCCCACCCAAAGCTTCATTATGTTACACAAATTTAACTCTCTAAGATTCACCAATTTAATAGGAATTATAGAATTAATCATGTATTTTGAAATGTTTGAAAACTGGTTTGAATTGAAATGAAAATTGGTAAGTTTGAAATTTTAAATTAAGAATTTTGAAATTGTTCAAAGTTTGAGAATTATGAATTGAGTAAGTTTTGGAAATTGAATTTTTTTCTCTTTTCTTAAATTAAGAACTTGAAATTCTTGTAAATTTGAGATTTGGAATTTAAAATTTTGAAATTGGAAATTAGGTGACTTGAATTTTGAAATTAAAACTTAAACAAGAATAAGAAATAGGGTACTTGAATTTTGAAATTAAGTGTTTGAATTTTGAAATTGAAAATTTTTAATTTGAAATTTGAGACGAGAAATTTAAGTTGAAATTCTTTGAGACTTGAATTTTAAATGAAAATCTGAAAATTTTAAAATTTGAAATTGAGAGACACACTGGAATTATAGTATTGAATTTTGAAAATTAAAATTAGTAATTATAAATGTTCTCGGAAATGTAATTAAAATTCTATGATTGAATTTTGAAACAGAAAAATGATTTTTGAAATTAGTAAACTTTGAAAGATTGAAATTAGAAATTGAGGAACTTAAATTTTAAAATTAGGGTATTTGAATTTTGAAATTAGGAATTTGCAATTTTGAAATATAAACTTTGAAATTTGAGATTTGTATGACTTGAATTTTAAAATTGAAAATTTGAATTTTAGAAAATGAGAAATTTGGAATTTGAATTTTGAAATTTGGACACTTGAATTTTAAAAATTGAGAAATGAAAATTTAGAACTTGAAATTTTTAAATTTGGGGATTCTAAAAAATTAAGGGTAAATGGTGGTTTATATGTTAAGGAAAATAAATCAATTATTAAAACCATCACAACCAATTTAATTAAAATAAAACAAAAACAACAATAATATACTTACAAGGAAAATAAAATAATAATACTATGAATTAAATGACTAATTAAATATAACAATAATCAATATACATACAAGACAATAAATTAAAAATAACTCTATAAAAGAAGAACTATAAATAAAAGAAAGCCTACCAAAACTTACCTAGTATACGGATGTATCCCCCGCCGAGTCGCTCCCAAGCCTGTGACTGCCTTCCTAAGTCGGATTGCTTCCCAAAATTGGGATCTCAAAGCCCAATCTTTTAAATTATGAAAGTTTTGAGTATCTCTTATTTTAAGGAGATAAACCATTCTCCCTTAAAACAAAAATTTATAGGACAAGCTAGCCTAACTCAAAACTTTCAAAAAATTTTAATTAGGTCATTAGGCCTCCACTCTTTGGGTGAAGGAGGCCTGGGCGGTTTCTTTCTTCTTTCTTCTTCAAAGGGAGTAATGTAGAGGTGTGTGAAAAGATCATCCTTTATAGGCAAGAGAGACCTCCCTCCATATCTTACTTTCCAATGTGGGACTCCAAATATCCCACAAAGGAAAAAAACTCATCCCAAGAACAAAACATGGGGGTCTACAAATATACCCATCTGCAATAAAGTTCACAAGTGCAAATGAACACGAACAACAAAGTAAAAATGTGTGAAAAGTGAGTGAAATGAGAAGAACTCTATTGAAGAAAAAATGAGATCCTAAAAATGTCTAAGAGAAACACTAGAGCAAAGGCAAAAGGGCCCTAAACACACTAAGGAAGGACAAAAAAACCCATAGTCCCACCCATAGATATAGATCCGCACTATCAAAGAAGACCCTCTCAAGTGAAACCTATATCGAAATCAAACAAGGTAAGTCAATCTCGCCCATCGCGTTGGCAATGGTCATGCACCGATAGCGATGAACACCCATCATGTTGTCATAAAAAACTTAAACGCTCAACAAAATGGTGAAACCGATAAGAGAATAAGCTCTTAAGGCAAATGGTATGCTGATGAAAACCCCATAATGGTCATATGTAGACTTGCAACAAACTCATGAGCTAGCAAATGGAAAGTAAGATAACCAAAAGAAGCTATGTGGTCAAAGTGGGCAATGCTAGCGACTACTCTAATACCGAGTAGTGATATCTCTAATGAAGATAAACTCATGGTCCGAACTACGCGGCGCATCTTAATGTCCTGCTTGAACGAAGGAACACAAAGGCGAAACCTAAACGCCTTTATTCAAGACATAGAAGGTAGAGGCGAAATCTGAACGCCCTTATTTATAGAAGACGAAGTAAGAACGTTTGAACTGTGAAGAAAATGAAGTGATCGAGACGAAGTCCTAACGCCTGTAATTATAGCGAAGGTGGCCTAAACATCCACATATACGGCGTGAAGTTCGAACTGATCTACGTAAGACGTAAGTTTGAACGCCTAACTCGCGATAAATGACATGTGATGAAGTTTGAACATCCGATCCATATAAAGGCGAGATTTGAACGCCTGATCTGCAGAAGACAAAGTCTGAACGTCTGAACTACGGTGCTAGCAAATGTGATACAGATGAAGTCTTAACATCGGATCCATATGAAGGGAAAGTTTGAACTCCTGATCTGCAGAAGACGAAGTTTGAACATCTGAACTGCGATGCTAGCAAATGTGATGTAGATGAAGTTTGAACATCTAATCCATATGAAGGCAAATTCTAAACACCTAATCTGCAGAAGACAAAGTCTGAACGTTTGAACTGTGATGCTAGAAAATGTGATGCGTATGAACCGAAATATCCGATCCAGGCGAAGGCGAAGTCCGAACGTACCGATCCAGAGGAAGACTAAGTCCGAACGCTTAAAACTACAACATAGAAAATGTGATACAAATGAAGTCTGAACATCTAATCCATGTGAAGGCAAAGTCTGAACGCTTGATCTACAAAAGACGAAGTCCAAATGTTTCAATTGTGGTGTTAGCAATAGTGATGCAGATCATGTCTAAATATTTGATCCATATGAAAGCGAAGTCTGAACGCTTGATCTCGCAAGACAAAGTCTCAATGTTCAAATCAAGCGGTATAGCATATGTGATGCGCATGCAGTCGGAACATCTTATCCATATGAAAGTGACGCCCACGCCCATCTGGCAAAACGAGGCAGCGCGTGTCTGAACGCCTGAAATCTCTAAGGGCAAGCATGGCTCAATGTGCTGAGTCCTCGAACTCTTGAACAATCTGCTGTGAGAACCTCATCTAGCATAAACATATGTAAAATGACAAATAATAAATGCATGGATCTCTGTATCTCAAGAACACTGCTATCAACGTAAAGGGGATCCATCAATCAAACAAGGACTACCAAATAACTATCATTGAAGCCAAATCACCTCATCAATAAAATAAGGGGATATGCCCCAGTATGGCAAGTGGAATATCACATCGAGTGGATATTTGAAGTGACTCTAGGCAGTCAACACTGTGCTCAAAAGTCGAACTAACCATATCATCAGAAATAGTACGAGCATGTGCATCTATCATGAAGGACCAATAAGAACTCAACGTCCAAAATGAATAACTCCTCTCATCGACTCAAAAATCCATGCTAGAAACATATAAGGAATCTAACTCTGAAATCTTGAGACACAAAAGACAGAGGGTCCTAGAACAACGACAACAATGGATGAAAAAATAGTGCCTGAGAAATGTCTGGCAACTAGCATGGCCCAACAAAGATCCGTTGAATAATCAATACTAGAGCAAAAATGTCACAATGAAGCTCGTCCTCAATAAAAACCATCTACACATCTCCAAAGACCGTGTAATCTCATAAAATAGGGAAATACGCCCCAAGATGAAGTCTGCCTGAAATGTCATAAGGCTCATCCTCTCGATGAAAATTATCTACACAAACCAATAACCTCCAAATGGTCCTAATAATTAAGGAGTATGCCCCAAAGATGATGATCTAACATAAACATGATGTAATAAAAGAGAATGTCATAAAAAGGCTTATCCTCTCAATAAGGACTGTCTGCACAGACTAACAAACTCTAGATGATCTCGCTAACTAGAGGGGTATGCCCTAGTATGACATCCAATAGAAACATGATGAAGTCCAAAAATATCATAACAATGGCTCATATCCTCGATAAAAACCTCTTGGACTAACCAACCACCTCCAAATGATTATGAAAGATAAGGGATATGCCCTAGTGTGTCATCTAACAAAAACATGATGAAATCCCAAAAATGTCATAACAAGACTCATCCTCTCGATAAGGACCGTGATGCACAAGCACCGACGATCCTGAATAAGGGATATGCCTATGTATGACATGTATGTCATCCAAACGCAGACGCACGAAACCCCGAATATAAAAATATGGCTCGACATCTCGTAGAATCTATCTATACAAACTCAACAACCAGATAACCCATCAGATAGGGATATGCCCCAAGATGGCATATAATGCTCTATAAAGTCGAAATCAATCTAACTATCACGCCCCCTACCTCATCCGGCCAAGATAGGGGGCGAACACTATGACGGACTCCTTAACCTCGTCTGATTCAGACCCAAGAGCCCTCTCCTTCTCAAGCGATAAGGGTTTCTAGCCACTCATCCGAGTTGTCATCCTTAGAGGGTGCTTCACGCCTGCAAAACGAGTATAAAAAGGAGAAAGTGAGAAAAGGAAAAGAGGCGGGAGAGTTGAAAGCTTCTCGCCAAAAAGAAACTTTATTAATGAAGGAGCGTCCTTTATAGTGTCACGCCTGGGGTCTTTTATAGACAATACCCAATACAAAATTACCAAAAGATCAAAACAAGCACTATTGCAATGGGGGCAAATTGGGGAGACAAACAAAAAGTGACAAAAAGTCAAAATGTCAAAAGCAGATGAATAGCAGACATGGAAGGTAATTCTCAAGATCTCTGCTGAAATTTTGCGGGTTGCGAAATATTCGCAGCCTGCCCAAAAATCTTCTAGATTGCTTCATTTTCCTTGCCTCTTCGCTTCTTCTTCCTTCCCGATTTAATCCGCAATGTCAGTTCAACTCGAATTCTTCATGCTTGGATCGACTCAACAAATTTGGCATAAATAGCTTACAAAAACTATAAAATTAGCCACAAAATGCGATCAATAGAATAACCGGGACCTTAATGTGCAAATCGGGTTAATTTGGTTGATTAGTACACAAAAAGTGCTCAAAACCTACAATAAATAGGGCTCAAAATAGCACTTTTTGGGCACTAATCAACTCCTACTATTGCGTTGGCCTGGCTGATGCGGAATGTCATGGACGTCCTCTTCAGTACCTACACGGATAAAACACCTGTGCTAAGCTTATAACTTAGTGGGAAACAGATAATAGATATGACCACTTGGAGTGGTCCACATTTACAGGATACATGTAACATAACTCTTAGATGTCAGAGTTTATGTATAACATAATTCTTATAAAGAAATTTCATATCTCCCGTTGGAGTTCAGAACAGAGATCTTGTACAGAAGGTACTCATAGGTACATTACAGAACATAACTTATTTCTCATGCTTTCTTCTTGTTTAATTTTCATATTCTTATCATATAAATGTTTACATATGTCATATTATCCGAATGGACAACATATAAGTATATGCCTGCATAGACCAGTAACAATGAATTAAAGGGACGCAGCATAATAGGTACCCGAAGTGACAGTACAGTATTGAACAAAACGTGTCTGCTCACGTAACATAAGTGTCATAACACTAGTATGAGTGTCGGCGACCGATCAGAGACGCGCCTACCACATAAATGTATGTCGTAGCACCAGCAGGCGTCGGGCGCACTTAATCGTAGACGCGGTCCCCGCCCACGCACGTATGTCAGAAGACTAGTAGGAGTGCCAAAGCACCGATCGTAGACGGTCTTACCTACGTGAATAAGCGTCGTGAGCACTAGCAAGAGTGCCAAGCAATCGACGTAGACTTCATTCATTCACTATTCGTCTTTTTGCCACATACGATTATGTGTTCCAAAACTCGCTATATCATTCTAATGGAGGAAATTATATTTAAACAGGTTGTAGTACTAGTAATTAACTTCTTCAGCATCTAAGCTTAACCTCCTTCGACCTTTAAATCTTTGAGTACCAAGATTGCCAAGCATCGGGTATTTACTGATTATTTAGCCTTAAGTCACTTCTTGAGTAATCGGTACTTAACTTTCGCATCGTACTACTACCCTCTGACTGAAAATGTTTGAGTACCGGTACTCACCTCCGTAGGCTAAAAACAACATTGAGTACGGTGACCACCGCTGATTCAAGCAGAATGGATAGTTCCTCGCTATTTTCAACGGAATCTTCCAACCAAAACTAACCCATCTCAAAACCAACCACAAACCGAACTAAACCAACATAAATCACTTTTATATGGTGAGATAGGGTTCTTCGTAACCCAAACATAGACAAAGAAAGAGCTAGGAGTGTTTCCTAACCAACAAAACCATACAAATAGGTTCCATACTTACAAAAACAAGAGTTCCAAACAAAAGAGATATTCCAAACCAAAGTTCCAAACCAAAAGTTCCAAACTAACTAATATCAATTTCCAAACCTGGATTTCTTCTTTTTTTTTCTCTTCTTCTCTTCTCTTCTCTTCTCTCACCGTAAAGCCCTAGCTTTCTCACACCCAAAATGAAATATTTTGGTCTTCTCCCCATAAGGCCATGTTTGGCCTTATCTTTTATCTTGATTTAATTTCTTATTTTTGCTATTAAGGCCTCAACTTATTCAATTTCTAACTTAGCATATAATCTTATTATCATATGACCTTTAGGTCCTGGATTGGTAAATTACTAATTTACCATTGCCTCTTGGATTAATCTCGGGTTTTTTTTATCATTTTTCTCACTTAGAATTTAAATCCCGGAAAAAAAATACAAATTTTTCTTATGTTATACCCTAAATATGTAATAAAACTGTCAAAATATAATTTGGGGTGTTACAAAATCCATGCATCGATCAATAGCGAAAGGCAACCTTGGGTCATCCAGAATCGCACCTAGCAATGAATCCAAGCACTAGTAAGGCTTCTCCTAGAAAAAAACAACATGATAATGTCCAAATATCAACCAAGTCTCAAATACCTATCCAAGTAGATGCTGTCAAAGAAAACGCCAAATCTCATGGTCTCAAGGTGGTCTTACGACAAGGACCGTAATGTAGGCTTAGGGTGATAAGGTAAAAGAACTGAAGGGAAACTAGACTCAAATACTCAATGAACAACCTCATGCCCTTGTATGTGGAATGCCACATGCATAAGAAGTCTCATGAGCCATGGACACAAAGACATCCAATGGAAGTGCCGATGATAATGATGTGATGCAAAAAGTGTAACATATGGCGAGATAGGTAAAATGACAAGGATGTAGAGTGAAACATCATACTTAAAATCAATAAACATGAGGGTGATAAATGTGAAAATGAGAGGTATGAAGTCAAGAAGATAAATAACGGTAAGGTAAAAAAAACCAATGATGATATGATGAATCTACCCAAATCACTGCATTGGGAAGACATCGTTGATAAATGGATGATGAATATGACACTGACTCGGAGCCCCTAGGAGAGGATCAGTCATCTCACATATCACTAATAAAATCTCAAAGTAAGCACATGATACTGGGATCTAAAGAAGCTCACATACAAACTCCCACAAGTAATACATATACTCAAAACAATGATCCTCATAAATCCATATACGTACTCAAGCACAAGATACAGGATCTCGGGAAGTTCACATACGAACTCTCATAAGTAATATATACACTCAAAACAATGATCCTCATAAATCTATTTACATACTCAAGGAATACTTATACTGAATACATATGCATTTGTTTATTTTTTTTCCTTTTTTTTTTTTTTTTTTTTTTTTGCGCATAGACTGAATAAAACAATGAGAAACAAACCAATATGACAACCAACGAACATATCTCTAAGCGCGAAGGTGAAATAAAACAACTCCAATGAAATGACACAAGCTTTTCAAACTAAAGGTCTCTAAATAAATGTTGATGGAATGAGTGAAGGGATGACACGACAAACCCTATGCAAAGAAAATAAATATTGTGATTACCAATCTGGCGGAAAAGAATGAGATAGAACAAGAAGTCATATAGAAAGAAAGTGGTGAAAACATAAAAACTGTGAAATGGAGCTGATACAATGAATTGAATGTGGTAAGGCGATGTAAATAATATGTCAATGTGTCCATAACTCATAAGATCCCTAAACTAAGGCATCCGCACACCAGAGGGCTCCTATCGTAGGTATGAAAAGGTAAGCAAGGCTATAAGAGAATGATAGGCCAAAATGTGCAAGTGAGGCTCAATAGGCTAGCAACGGTAAAAATGTTAGTAACATGTGATAAGGCATATGACTAATCAAAATGATGGCCACCCATCATGGGACCATGGATAAAAATATCGCGATATATCTTGTATCGGAGTCAATCGATACAATATACAACATCGATAATCGGTTGACAGAAAAATCGATAAAAAAATCGGCAATATAACTGATATATCAGATATATATTCGGTTTGGGGCCAATAAATCGCTGATATATCGGTGATATTGCCGATTTTTTGATAAAATTTTCAACAAAAAAAAAAACAATATTTGAGGTGTGTCTCGTTATAGAGCAAAAAAATAGGAGATGAAGAGATGTGAGAGAGAAAATGAAAAGTCTTTCCTTAATTATTAATATCACTTTATTGTATGTCTTCCTTTTAATAATTATTATCACACTCATTTGCAGGTTAAAGAGAAGATCAAGAGACGGTTGGAATTATTATGTCTTCCTTAATAATTGTTATCATTAATTATTGTAGAAAATTGGAGAAGACCAAGACGGTAGGAGAGAAAATGAAAGTTCATGTCATATACCTTCAAACTAATTTTGATATATAAATTGAATATATCTTTAAATTTTGAATAATTTATAAATACGGAGTATATTCATTCGATATATCCAGGGTCTGGAAGTATCGATATATTCGTAAAACAGATATTTTTATCCTTGCTCACACTATGATAAAAATATTTGCCGGGAGCCTGGTTATATTTCCGCATTTGAATTTCATTTGATATATCGGTATATCGGAGATATACTCTGTATTTTTACATGAATATCGATATATCAGAAATTAAACTGTTATGATCAATCCATAACCGTTGGATCAAGTCAGGATTTCAAATCTAGCAATTTAAACATATCTCCGATATATCTCGGATATTTTACCGAAAAATTAAGTTAACGCGCGTGTGTGCCACAGACCTGATATTTCCACGATATATTGATCAAAAACCGATATATCGGTAATATATCGGTCATCGCCGATATCGTGTCGAACATCACCGATATCGGATATATCGAAGATATATCGACGGATATATCGGATATTTTCATCCCTGCCTGCGACCATGGTCTCAAACGTAAAACTTTTTCAGTTGATCCACGTTGATTAGCTCTTAGAATTGGTTTCCATATAATTCCATCAACCATGTAGCTTCCTTTGGGGTCATCTCTCTAATAATGTAAGGTCTACTCTTGGTGGGTTTGAACTTCCTTATGGTCACTGCTCAATCCTCTAATAACTCTCAAAACCAAATTGTCTCGCAATAATGGTCTTGCATGTGGCATCAATAATAAATGATGAGCAATAAATGAGAGGTCTAGCATATCTCCACAAGATGATGGAAAAACATTTAAGTATAACCTGAGCATGTGTAGCAGTTTATCTCTCTCATATGTAGATGATGTTAAACCAAAACTCAATCTTCTAGACCAATCATTGTACCAAGGTCAACCATCTCAGGATCATCATAAGCATGCAAAACTCTCTCATAAGTGATACTATGATCATAGTCAGACTAGTATCTCACATCCAAATCATGGTCATCAAACATCAATATCATGAATCTGTGCTATGGGTGAATGAGGTGCACATACATCGGGTCATCATCCCAACCGGTAACTCATCAAAGATCTCTCATCCGCCGGGGAAAGCTCTATCCAAATATCCGCATATGCACGCGTATCATTAGTGGCTGAAACAAGCATTAGAAGCAGCGGCAGCTACCTTTATTCGACCGCGGAAGAACCAATGGCTCTGCGAAAATCACAATCAATGGTAGTGGGGTGCCTTAGAATCATATTGAGTCTCATCTTGAATATGGTCATGCGGAGCCTACTGCCCCTCTATCCTCTGGCTAACTCTAGTTATAGCCTACTAAATCGAGGAAATTGTTGAGGCAAACTGATCAACCATAACCAACTACGAATCCATAACCATATGATATGTAGTGGGAACTAGTCTGTCCCAAACCCTAACTACTCTAAGGTGGTCTCAAATTGTATAATAGAATAAGCCTTGAAAATGTAACAGAATTAGCAAAGATACTACTCGAGCTGCGAACAATCAATAAGTGAATGCTGAACTGAACCGAAATAGATAAGTCAAGACTATGTAGAAATCGTTCCACTGAAATCCAAACTTTGATTACCCTTAAGAGGAAACCAAAATGGAGAAATCTGGATCCATATCGTGACTAAACCAGCCCTGAAGGCTCACAAATGCACTCACATGTAGGATAGGAGTCCTAATTAGTAGCATCTAAACTCAACCTAGAAGGTCAATGGTAGCTCTAAAAAGACAAGAGTGGGTGGGTCTTTTAAAGGGGTCCCTAGTAAAAGCGATCGTACTATCCAATGGTACACAACCTCCTACAAGTCTCCGAAGAGACGAGGTGCTTCCATGCAAGGTAGTCATCACCTCCACACATGCACTTCCTTAACATCCCAAGGGGTGGCCTATGGTAAAGGCTCTCACTACTCTCAGCACTCAAGGAATAAACTAAGTGTACAGTGAATGTGTGAGTGCATCTGAAAAACCTAAATGACATATAAAACAAAAAAGGCACACCGGTCACACAAGTATCCTAAAATCTAGCTCTAGGCTATACAAGTCTTCAAAGATCGGACTCCTCAGCATCTATTATGTCCACCACCTCCAAAATGTTCACAAACATGGATATAGCCCATCACTAGACCTTACTCCTAGTCTCTAGCTAGGTCGAAGAGCAAACAAGGTGCAATAAGTCTCCAATCGAACACACAATCAAGAAAGATAGATCGACCGAGACTAAGGATTTAGAGATAAGGGGATACATGTGTGCCCCACATAGACATGCAACATGTAATCAAGCAGGTGAGAGGCAATCATGCAACAATTAGTCATACAAAGCATAGGTACATCATCCATATCTACACATAATCTAAGCAGCAGTATAAGATGAGCAAGGTAAATATATAACAAAAACAACATGCTAAAAGAGGTGATCAAGATGAATATACAATGGAGATAATCAACATGTCAAGGCAAATGAGATAACCAATCAATCAAAATGTACATGTGTCAGGATGAGTAGAGTAATCATACAACAAGGAGGAATCAACATGCTCTGATAAATAAAATATTCAACCGATATAATAAACTAGATGATGACAAATGAAGTATGCAAAAACAATAGTATACATGTAAAGAATGAGATAAAACATCATATAGTAAGAGGAAGTCAACATGCTATGATAAAAGTCAAGCAAAACAATCAACACATCAAAATAAGTGGAATATACAATAATGATAAAATAATAGGTGTCAATGTGAATAGAATGAGCATACCACAAGAAACAAGTGACATAACAAGATGAGTAAAAGAATCAACCAACAAAGTCAACCAACCAATATTAATAATACAACAATCGATCAAACATGTGAAAGGTACAATCAGCAAATCAAAATTCTCGATATGCTACCAATAATCAAGTATACAAAAAGCACAAAAAAAATATATTTATCAATCAACTAATCAAAAGTCACATTTTCCATAATTTGTATTCAAGTTTGACCCTTACTGTCCCTAGTGGAATCGCCATTTTGTAGACTTCGCATTTTTTGCTATTATGCGTTTCCCACTTTAAAAGGCGAGACTCTTTTTTATTTTTGAAAAATCATTTTAAAAGTTGGTTGGAGTCGCTACTTATGTTTGTTTTATTTTAAAAGGGAAAACGAAATAAGAAAGAAAAACCCTAAATGTGACTCCTAATAAGAAAATGCAAGTCTTGAAAAATCGAGTCTAGGTCCGGGGGTTAGGTTACTTATCAGGAAGATACGATAGATTGTTGCACCCCTCTAAGCCCCTAAAGTTGGTCTACTAAACAAACAAACAAAAATATGACTTTTGACTAATCAACTAATGAATACTGAAGATAAGCCATAATAATACAAAAACATGTAAGACATATATAAATAAATAATCAAGCAAAGTCAAATGAGAAAAATGAAGGATCCTGACCCGGATTAACCTCATGAACCCGGGGACCTCCCGGCACTCCAACGGATATAGAAACTTTTCCTCAAACAATCAAATAAAATCCATGGAGCGAACCCCTTTACAATTCTTAACATATCTTTAGAAAATAATGCGAAAGTGAAGTGGTAAATTTTTTTTCAAACACTTGGGATTTTTCTTAAAATCGCAGTTTCCTCCCTGTTTGACTCTCAAATTTACAAAACTCCGCGAAAACATTTAAAAACACTTCTAATCTTTCACTCAACTTCCATTTTGCGACCCTCGTCCACAACCCAATTAAGCACAATAACTCAATCAAGCTAAATATATACATATACATTTATTTACTAATCATCAAAACATTCAAAACTTCTCTTCAATTCCATGCACAGCTTTATAAAAAGATCGGGCTTGAGCCTGACTTGCCGACCGCCCACGTGATTCTCGCCCACCGAGAGGATCAAAGCCCACGAGTTCCTTTTCAAAATATATACATATATACATGTATACATGATACAAAATATCTAACATATATGGCTATGCAAAATATATATACAATGCAAATACATGCGTCGCTCCTCGATACTCGACTCCATTATGCCAGAGGATGCCCACGCCACCCGTCTCGTCCCCGAAAATGTTTTGGAACATACTAAAAGAGTGAGCTAAAGGAGCTCGTTGAGTTTACATTTTCATTTAGACAACATTTCAAAGATATATCAAAGTAATAAATACTTATACAAATTAAAACCACTTATGCTTTAAACTTTCTTTCTAATGGAACCCAGGATAAACACACGAACAAAGCTCTGGCCATCGACGTACGAGGGACGCCTCTTAATCCAACCATAACCACTACGAGAAACTCACGCCCTTTGCATAGGGTTCCAGCCATAGTAATCTATCACGTGCAAGGATATTTACTTCGTGAAAATCTATTTCCCTTCCCCTCCGTTAGCATCCTATAATTTTTCCCTCTAAATCCTTACACGCTTAAGGTACCTCAAATTACATCGGGCTATAATGTATCATATAGGGTTGGGGGTAACCATCAAGAAACATTTAACAAAATACATTTATAAATCCATTTAAATCCTTTATTTTCTCATTAAAACACATAGATATTTCAATTATGCTACATATGCATCCTTACACATTTTTAAACTTCCATAATGCCTTAACATATGCATACATATATAAGTTAATATAAATATATTCCTTATTTGTGCAAGATAAAACATTTCCATACGCCTTTAACATAAACTTCCCCCATATGCCTTAACATTTATATAAACATTTCACTAAACTTTTCAGTTTAACATTAAAATCATTCACTTTTAAAACTCAATTTTTCAAAATATCATTTTTACACTCACCGTCTTCCACCGCTCAATCCCCGCTGCTTCCCGTCGACCCCTGCCTCGTCCGATAGTCCTTTTCACCTTTTCTCAAAAACCACAACTAACCATTAACCATAACTTCCATTTAACCCACCATTCACATTCATTTTCACCAACCACATCACATTCACTTCAATCCCATTGAACCACACTTCAAAATACCGACCAAGGAAATGACCAAAATACTCCCTTTACTTTACAAATGACCTCATGTCCTCAATTCAAATCCTTCTAACCAATTCCAATGCATTTCTAGAGTTAATATTCACCCTAAAACACATGGAAATTACCAAACTACCCTTGACCCCTCTCATTTCCATTTTGGCCGAATTATGCACAACCCATATTCAATTTTTTTTCTTCCATTTTCTTCATTCTAATCACTCCAATCTAATGCCTTATACCTCAATTTTACTAATCCCTAACCAATTTCAACATGCTTCACACAAAAATGCACTATCAAACCCTAAACTATCACTCACTTTATTTTCAAACCCTAACCTAATCCATTTCTTTCTCATTTTATATCAAAAATCATCATGATTCACCCTTAAATACCACAAATCTTAACATCCATACAAGAAAATCAGACACATATGAAAAACATAAAAGTCCAACTTTCCCACCATTAGAAATCCTGCTTGTTTCTTGAGTTTTCCTTGGCTTTTCCTCTCTGCTACCACTTGGAGATCACTTGAAGAGCTCTCAAGGCGAGAAAACTCACCTCTCACACTTGCTCCACGGTTTTCTTCCCCTTCTTCTTTCCTTTCTTTTCTCTTTCTTCTCTCCCTTTCCTCTCATAGTCGTGTTTGCTCTCCTATTTTCGAGCACACTTAATCTTAAATTCTAAATTCGACTCACAACTCAAAAATTGCCCTTTGAAACCACAAAAGAACCCATCGTCCATTCTCATGAGTCACTAACCCTTACTTAGCCTTAAAAAAATTTTGATTGGCTCTTGTGCCCAAGAATCTCATTTGTCCATTCTCATGATATTTTAATCATAACTGATTCGTGCCACAGTAGGCTGAGCTAAAATCAACAAAATTTATATACACCTAAGTTTCCTACTATCAGCTGTGAGTCGCTTACCGCAGATGGGGTTCAGTGGTCAACATCGTGGGATGGGTTTTCATCCTAAAAATGGTTTGCATAGCGTACTACTGTAAAGCTTATTTGGACTCTTGGAATTGGGTTTCAAAATAAAGGGGAATGGTTTGAAAACCTGTGGAATTAAAACCGGAAGTAAAAGATGAAAAAGTTAACTTGAAGATTTAGGTCACTAACTTGGCAAGTTAGGCAACAAGTGTCCTCTGTTTTATCCTCGCCAAGTATATTACGCAAACCTATAGTCCATGACATAAATCCTGGGATCTATATTTAACTAGCAAAACCTCACCCATGAAACAACTCCTATTTGAGTCAATACAGTAGCATGCGCTACGACCCTTTAATGCTTAAACCAACATTTAATATCATCTCAGGCTCAGAAGACCATCTAAAGAATCACAATTCTAAAGCATGGAGAGTATTGGCCAAATCACTAACATTATGCTATTCAACCTCACTTTGAAACCCTTAACATTTAAACATCATTCTAGAGGCTCGTAAAGACTATCTAGAAGAATCGCAAAGCAGAATTAACACTAGGTATGCACGAATCCTAAAGCATGGAGAGAGTATTGGCGATCAAATGATATCTAATGTTACTTAAACCATATTTTGAGAAGGCCAAAAGGCCATAAATACACCACATGTAGCTTTAGTACAAGAGGACAACACATGCATATGCCCCACCACCAAGCTAAATTTTCCTTCCTCTTCAAAGAAAGAAGGCTTAGGCCAAGCATCTCTGTTGTCATCCTCAAGAGGTGTTCGGGGCAAATGAGAAAGGAGGAAAGAGGAGAGAGAAGAGAGAAAAGAAATAAAAGCAAAACCTAAAATAAAAGACTTTATTTACAAAATGAAAACTTACAAAAATATCTTCTCCTCCTCCAAATTGTTCCCCAAAATTTTTCTCCTCCCCTTCTCTTAGTTACAAAACAAGAGGGGCTTATATAGGCCTCCTCAAGGTATGAAAATACCAAAAAACCTATGAAATTGGCTAAGTTATAAGACAATTAAGTAATACACCAAGTTTGAGGTACAAGCCGCATTAATTACAAGCAAAGCATGACGAGGCATCAAATTCTCATGAAGTCAAGAATTTCGCTAATTAGCGAAATCAACAGTTCAGTTAAAATAAGAAATTTCGCTATGGTGGTAATTTCATGAGCAGCCACTCGCTTGAGCCAGCTTAAATTTGTGAGAGCCAAACCAATTATTTTCGCTAAGGAACAGCTATTAGCTTAAATTTGGAGTGGTCTAGCGAATTTGTGTTTTCGGCTATAGTTATGAATTTTCGCTTAAGGTTGCGAAATTTTCGTAATCCATTTAAAATTCGCAATCCTAGCGAAAATTCCTGCATTGTTGATCTTCACTCCCTCGTCTTCAACTGCATCACATTTTTCTTCATTTCGCTTTGGTTTTCTCTTATTGATTCGGGCCGTGGTTGATGGTCGAGACTTGAATTCCAACTTTATGATTCATCCTTTGCATTGAGATTGAACTCCAAAAGTGTGCAAAGCCTACAAAACAACCAAAATACCCTAAATGCATAAGTGCTACTAAGAAGACTAGAACACTACAATTAGTATAAATGACATGATTAATGCGCAAAAGCACTCAAAAACTCATTCATATGTGGTTCAAAATTGCACTTTTTGGGCACACTCACACCCCCAACCAACGCTAATAGTCCCTTAGCAATGCAAAAATAAAGTAAAAAGGAGATGCATGTGGTGATTTGCAAAGGTTATGATTCAAAAAAGGGTTTATATACATATAAACATTACCTTAATCTCAGAAATTGAAATCAAAGTTTTAAACCGATATGAAAGAATCAAACCATACAAGAACAATTCGAGGTCAATATTGGATCCATAATCTTCAACTTGAATTTCCACCTAAGTCTAATGGTTCTTTGTAACCGTGATTAGTCAATAAACCGTGAAATTGCCACCTCCCCCAACCTAGCACCGACATGGCCTTAAGTTGTCGAACAACCTGATGTGGCTAGTTACACTTTCTTCTTTATTCATCTACACGTAGGGGTGCAATGCTTAAAACTCGACTTCACCAAAGTCCTGTAATCTGGGTCCACCGATGACTCCTAACCAATTAAGGTTTAGCATCAAGCCAAAAGGATCAATGACCACTAACTCTAGCTGCTTCACCTGACCAATGACTTCGTAAAATTACATCCATGTCATTAAATCCTCACCTATCCACCCACATGTAACGAACACTAAATCGATGACTCACCCAATTAAGGCTTAGGCATCTAAGTTTCAGCGCTTTCGCCATACACCCTCGACCGTGCTCGCTGTAAGGCAAAACTTCACGACTTTATTTTTCTTTTTCTTTTCTTTTTCTTTTTCTTTCGCTTTTCTTTTCTTTTCCTTTTGGAAGACAACATTGTCTTCAATCAGAGGTACCACAAACCTATCCTAGGTTGCCAACATACTCTAAGGCCGCTTTGCAAAGCGAAAGAAGGTACACAATTTCACAGCCTATTGGAACAATCTCATTGAGGCAAAGGGTGAATTAGCATAAAGCGAGAAATTTAAGTCGAAAGTACGCAGTGAACTTCAGTCGACCAAAAAATTGTCTCAAGCATGGAATTTGTCCTAGCATATAAGGGACAAATAGCGTTGATTCACTTTCCAACATGAAGCAATTCAATTGTTCACTGTAGCAATTCAATTGTTCAATTGAAAAGAAAAACACATTTAAACTCTGAAGTGGAGGCGACAAAACATGATATGCAATAAAAGTCGATATATATAAACTCGAATAATTTCTTGACATAAACAAAGTGGCTAATACATGAATACAAAGCTAAACATAAAACTATCACCGCCCTTACTATGGCTAATACATAAATCCTAAACTAAATTAGTAGGCAAATGCTGATAAAGCCGGTAAATTAACAAAATCAAAAGAAAAACCTAAATCCACCCACCGGCCGTACATGGAACGGAACCGCCGCAGCCTTAACATCCAATGAAGTCGCGATCAGTGGTGGGCCTCTCCGGAAACAGATCACGCAGGAAGACCCGCATGGGTCATAACTGAGTCAAAGATAGAATGGCACCGGGCCAACCTCCGATCCTGGCAGCTCCGTGGGGCCGCAAGCCGAAAGCAGATGGTATCCATCACACCAAATTATCTCTCGAGCTAGCATGGATGTAATTCCTGAATGATGTGTCAATAGGAAGGCCCTGGAGTATCTCTCTGCAGTCATTATGTAGTATGTGTGGGAGGAGATGGAGGTGAACCATCCAACGGGTTCCCCGCACCTCCGCTCGGTGGGCGCATATCATCTCAGCGCGGTCCCCAAACTTTCCCGACCGCAGAGAGGACTTCCTCCCGGTCCCGTGGTCGATATGGAATGAGAAGGGCATACCATAACCCTGGCCCACCGACACTACAGGCATCTAGCTTCCCATCTCTAGCCCGGGCTCCTCGGGAAATCCCATCCGTCGAGAACATACCAGAGGAAGTCTCCCACGCAGCCGGATGCCCGCCTCGGGCCGTCCTTCCGATGGACCTTCTCACGCAAAAGGGAGGCCATCACCACCCGAGGGACTCGAACCAAAATCCCCCGAGATCCTGCAGCGCCCCAGATGGCCCTCCTCTCGCACATACGCCGCAGAGTGAATTGGTTGCACGAAGAAGTGGTCAATCACAGCGATTCCAGGGCGAAGCCGCTCCTCAGAGAATACCGACCGCCAAAGGATGTTCCGGCCGCGCTTCTGGACCATCTCCCCGTGAGGCGGGTGGGCCCAAGTCGAACCTCTCGACCATGCGCGGTATGCGCAATCCCAATGTCGGGCCGGGAATATCTACTGGTTCGAGTAATACCAGACTCGCTATCTATACCGAATCACTTAGTGGACCGTCTGTCTCCCCCGGATGTCATGGAGTGGTAGAACTCGTGAACACCACTCTGGAGCACACATCGCCGGAGTCATGTGCTGCAGGAGGAATACTCCCGATCAACTTATACCCTGATCTCGGTCAAATACCAATGCTGAACGCCATAAAATGACTCGGCGAAACTCTCCGCGGTGGAGTCAGACATTCCCTGGAATGGGGTTCCTTTACGGTCGGGTCAATCTCGAGGCAAAGCACAATCAGGGTGGACAGTCGCCAAGGATCGAGCGCGACCGCGACTCGGAGGCCGAGAAGATGATGACTCGCTCGGGGCCCGATGTGGCCCGCTTGAGTGGTCGGGCCCTCCTAACTCTCCTCCGCGGTACAGGCGATGGGGCCCGGTCCCATCCAGAAACCGATAACGTCGGAATCCCCGAGGGCCCCGCCAGAGGCCGCCTGGACGGCATGGTACTGCGAACGATCTGAGTCAGCCACTCTCTCATGATCGACCTCACCCGAGGCCAAGATCTTTGACCTACTCTCGAAATACGAACCATACCAAATATGACTAAACTCCTAAGAAAGTCGACTACGTAAAATATAATCGCCGCATCAGAGTAATCGAACCGTGAGCTCTCGAGGCTAATGGAACCACCCCCGGCAAGCAAATCAACCAGTGGCTCACCGACCGTGAGCCGAATGGCCCCAACTAACCAAACAAGGCTCGAAATGATCGGATGTCATGGCAGGGCACCACTGCATCAACCAGGCATGGCGTAACGCCCAGCCGGGCAGCTGAATGGACAGGCTCGTGCACGCGTGGTGAAGTGCTCACTCACGCCTTCAGTGGCCTACAGGTGGCAAATGCACCGGGCTCGAAACTCAATCGGGGGTGCATCAGAAGGCACAAAGTAAAGTGGGCTACAAAGGACACCGGGACTCGTGGCACGCACGCGGGCTGGGGCCTGAGACGCAGGCTTCACTGAGGGGAAAGAATGCAAGTGGCTCTTTGACAATCCTCCCAAAGCGAGAGGAGCGTTTTGGGAGCCGAACATTTCGCCAAATTTTTCGCCATTTTGAGCGAATTTAGCTCAAACCGACATAATTAGCCAAAGATTAAAACAAAAATTTAAATTATTAGTTAATATTTAAAATAAGAAGTATTATTATAAAATTTAATATATAAAAATCGTAATTAAAATTCTAAAGCACAACACAATGCTATACTAATTAAATTACTAGAAAATGAAAAATACTAAGTTAAAATTTTTGAAAATAACCTAAACTAACACAATTAACTAACTTAAGATGTAGTAATAAAATCGGTGGAACTCGCACTGCTTTGAAAACACCGAATCCGCCTAATTTCGGGATTTATCAAGGGGGTCAAGGACGATCTCCTCAACCTACAGCGGCCTGGCCGCCCATTATGTCGTACAAATGTTGAACTGCCTCGCTGATGACTATTGAATTGAGCAATTGGTCCGCAAAGTGGCGTTGATGGCAAGACCACCTTCATTTCGTACGATCACCTTGCATTCCGGGTACCTTGTTTTCCACACCTACCAATTGAAACAACTTCATCGTAAATTTGATTTTCACTTTGCAACACATGTTCATTTGTTCAAATGAAAGATGTTCAACTCCATGGTCATGTTACCAAAAGTTAATTGTATGACTCCATTCCGCACTGACATTATTGCATTGGCAAAGGGCCAGAAATGGTCTTCTCCTAAGATGATTGGTACATGATTGGGTTCACAAGAATTGGTTTAGTGTCAAGTACCACAAAATTCCATCATAGTAGAATTTGTCTATCTTCACTAAGACATCTCAACTATCCCCTTAGGATTTTTACCGATCTATCGCCAATGAGAGTGTGATGTTGTGGTAGGTTTAAGCCTACCTAGACCTAATCACTAGGTATACCTAATACAGATTAGGTTCATTAATCGGGCTCCTAAATCAAGCAAGGATTTTTTCTATGCAATTCTACCATTATTGACTGAAATTGTGGGAGATTCAGATCTTTGTATTTGGATGTGGTATTTCCATGGATTATGGCACTGGAGTATGTTCAGTGAGAAATGCCTCTTCTCAATGCCTAATCTCTTTGATTGTGCAAAGATCTTTCAAAATTTTGCATAAGCAGGACTTGTTTGATTGTGGTCCAAAGTAAAGGTATGTTAACCTTCACTTGCCTTAAGACCTCTAAATGCCTCATTGCTGAAAGGCTCTCTCTTCTTTCCTATGCCAGGAAATGCAGGTGGTATGATGTATTTCATTGAATCCTCCTCTAGGAGAATATGCTCAGGTTGCAATTCTTCTCCCTGCCTGGATTCTTCAACAGGCTTTTGCATAGGTTGATCAACCTCTTTTCCACTTCTAAGGGTTATTATGGCCTTAACCTCATCCATTCCCGAATTGTTGGATGACCCTACCTCTGCGAATCCCCTTTTAGGATTTGGAAGTGTTTGGGATGAAACTCTCCTCCTCAGACCTCAAGCAACTTGTTGATCTCTGGGTGATTGAACACCGTAGGTTGTCACCTTCTCCGTCGAGATTGCTCAAACCCATCTATTCTTTCTTTTGTTCAATGTATTCTCTACAAGATCAATTTTTCGTGCTACAGACATTGATTCCTTTTTGTTCCTCAACAAAGTCAGCTTACCACCTTACTCAAATTCAAAATGGCTTGCTCCATGTGGAGATGATGATGGTGGTCATTGTGGGTTGTGAGGGGATTAAACCGAGGTTTGGCACCGGGGTACATGCTGTGGGGTTGGTCTCATGCAAGGTTAGGGTGATTCTCCAATTGGAATTGTAGGTATTACCATACCGAATATCGGGTTGTTGTGGTTTGAATCGTCCCACGTTGTTTGCACATTCTGACATCAAATCCTTCAAGTAACGAGAAAATATAGACATCAATAAGGGTGTACAGGGATTGGAAATTGGTGCAAGGGATTGATCGCAGATTGTCATCATCAATGCAATCTCTGAGCCGTTTTGCTCAAGCTCCTTCTACCTTCCGAGCTAGGGTGGAAATCTTTAGCTCTCATTTCTATTTCTTCAGGCAGCTGGTGAAGGTTATCCCACCCCTTTGATTGGATCTGCAATCTCATCCTGATCCACCTCTAGGGTTAGGGTTCATCCCAACCCTTAGAAGTTTCAGCCACGTATCTCTAAAAATCCATGGCTTCATCGGATGTTTGCTTAAAAAGTCTCCCACACACATAGTTTCCAACAATTGTTTCATGGCAGATATTATACCACCATAGAAGTGGTTCACCAACATCCAAGCATCAAACCTGATGATGTGGGCATGCACGATGGTTTCCATAAATCTTTCCCAACACTAGTAAAATCTCTCACCATCATGAGTCGCAGCGTATAAATTTGTCTCTTCAAATTATTGGTCTCATGAAAGACCGCTACTTCTTCGTGAATTCCGCCCGCAAATTTCAAATTCTTCTTAATTTCTAATGGTTCTAGGCCTCAATGAGTTGAGCCATATCTTGGCCTTGTCCTTAAGAGTCAATGGAAATGCCTTTAGCTTCAGCAAATCCATGTCCATCATACCTTCCTTAAAGGTAGTGCAAACCTCCTCAAAATCCCTAATATGAGTGTATGGATTTTCATTTTCCATACCATGATATGTGGGGAGTAGAGGTACCAAATATGGCCTCACTGCTACATCTCGCAGAGGAATGATGGTGATGGGCACTAACTCTTAGGAGGGTGGATGTGATCCTCATGGTTCTATAAGCATTTGATTCATGGGGTTCCTGGTTGGCTCTCATGTTCATAGATCCATTAGACAAGATACACCACTTCACTAGCTAGGTGAAGTTGTGTACTTATTCAGTCTACCTGATGTGTCTCTATCCCACTGTTGCATACACACCTGTTACAAAATTGTAGAGACAACAAAAAGAACTAACAAAGCTTACAAAAAGGTTAAGGTTAGCTAACAAAAATTAAAACTAACTGAATGAAAATCGAAATGCTGGGCAGCTTATCGCTAGTGCCGAAAACTGCGCTTCTCGCGAATCGAGTTGCAAAAAGAGTGTAAGAGTTACCTTTCACTTCAGATGTTGATCACAAGTACACGCTAACTTACCATTAGTAGTTTGGCACTATCCACTTAACGGCGTTTATTTGATTCGTACAAGCACAAGATCGAGCTAAAATCAACAAAATTTATATACATTCCAGCCTTACCACGCGTAGTCAAGCTATCGCAGATAAAGGGTTCAGGCCGAACACGGATGGGTTTTCATCTTAAAAATGGCTTGCATAAGTGCAATGCAAGGTAAAGCTTTATTTGACTTTGGAATTGGGTTTCAAAAACAAGGAATGGTTTGAAAATCAGAATTGTAAAAAATCGAAAGTAAAAGATGAAGTTAATCTCAAGATTGTCAACACAACCCGCAAGTTGGGGCAAACAAGTGTCCCGGTTTTATCTCGCTATGACATGCAACCTATAGTCCATGCATAACCGGATCTATATTTAACTAGCAAAACCTCACCCATGAAACAACTCCTATTTGAGTCAATGAAGGTAGCATGCAAAATGCCACAGTTCCTTAACATCTTTGGGAAGTCCTAACATTTAATATCATCTCAGGCTCGTAAAGACCATCTAAAGAATCGCGCTCCTAAAGCATGGAGAGTATTGGCCAAATCAATAACATTAAGTGCTATTCAACCTCACTTGAAACCCTAACATTTAAACATCATTCTAGAGGCTCAGAAGACCATCTAAAGAATCAATAAAGGCATCTAACACTAGGTATGCACTCGAATCCCAAAGCATGGAGAGTATTGGGCGATCAAATGACATTCAATGTTACTAAATCCATATTTTGAGAAGAAAAGGGCTATACACTAAGCATGTGCTTTTAGTAATAAGATGACAACATGATATGCCCCACTCACTCAAGCTAGCTTCCTTCCTCTTCAAAAGAAAATAAGTGCTTAGGCAAGATTCGAAATATTATCCTCAAGAGTGTTATTTCTAAGCAATGGTAGTGGAGAGAAAGAGGAGAGAGAAGAGAGAAAAGAAATAAAAGCAAAACCTAAAATAAAAGACTTTATTTACAAAATGAAAACTTACAAAAATATCTTCTCCTCCTCCAAATTGTTCCCCAAAATTGTTCTCCTCCCCTTCTCTTAGTTACAAAACAAGAGGGGCTTATATAGGCCTCCTCAAGGTATGAAAATACCAAAAAACTTATGAAATTGGCTAAGTTATAAGACAATTCAAGTAATACACCAAGTTTGAGGCGAAGTTTGGCATTAATTACAAAGCATGACGAGGCATCAAATTTCATCATTAAATAAGAATTTCTCGCTAATTAGCGAAATCACTGCGTTCCAGCGGTAAATAAGAAATTTCGCTTAAGGGTGGGTACTGCAATAGCGAAAATTCGGGCTTAAGCTAGCGAAATTTTTGTGAGAAGCGAAATCAATTATTTTCGCTAAGGAACAATGCTAGCGAAATTTGGGATGTCTAGCCGAAATTTAAGGCCAAGTAGGTTGCGTAAATTTTCGCTTAAGGTTGCGAAATTCCGCATCCTAGCTTAAAATTTTCGCAATCCTAGCTTAAAATTCCTCGCATTGTTGATTTTCACTCCCGTCTTCAACGCATCACATTTTCTTTCTTATTTTGCCTTGCCATTGATTCTCAATGGGTCGATGTATTTTTAGACTTGAATTCCAACTTTATGATTCATCCTTTGTATTGAGATTGAACTCCAAAAGTGTGCAAAAGCCTACAAAACAACCAAAAATACCCTCTAAATGGTTAAGTGCTACTAAGAAGACTAGAACACTACAATTGGTATAAATGACATGATTAATGCGCAAAAAGCACTCAAAACCTATCTAATATAGGGTTCAAAATTGCACTTTTTGGGCATTAATCAATAACTTAGCCATTAAGAAAGGTTTTGATTGGCTCTCACAATAAAATATCTCCCTTATAGCAGCCTTTATCTCAGTTTCAACTTATAATGCTTTTATACCGATTAAACGTCAAAAATATTCTATGGTCGTCTAAACTTCACATTGACCATGAAATATTCTACTTAAATCCTTCACAAAGGATTCCGTGCTCGGGGTCACCGAAATCTGGATTAAAATAATTAAAATCGTAAATCTGGACAATAGCGTATTATTATCCGAATTACGCTCGACGCTCGAAACTATTCAAACGTGGACTGGCTTCACTCCGGGGCCGCTGCTAGACTTATGATTTGTTCGACATTTTCATATTTTCGCCCACTTCCAAAATTTCAGCGCAAAGTCTCGAATTTCTACCCGAAAATCACTACATTCACTTAAATATCAATTCTCTTCTAAATATCATTCAAAGTCATAGGAACCGAAATTTCTTAAAATTCCTCCGCAAACCCTCCATCCGATATAATAAGAAGAATTACTATTCGTTAGCACTGTGAAAATTTCGAAAATCTCACTTTATGCCCAAATGACGCTCGGGAGCGCTCTCAATCCTTAATCTACCTCGCTCCCATCATCGGGTCCTCTAATCGGGCCCAACAACTACCATTATAATATTAAATGGGCTACTGGGGTTTTGCAATCACCCTGCCCTTATAAAAATTTCCCCATCCCTCGAAATTAAAACATTCGCATCAGATCAAAGAGATGGGGGTAATGCCTCTTCATCTGCTCCTCATGCTCCCATGTAGCTTCTTCTACTGTATGACTCCTCCACAATACCTTCACCAGTGGAATAGTCTTGTTGCACAGAACTTGCTCTCGACGGTCGAGGATCTCGGGACTGTTCCTCTCTTCAGATGTCAATTTTTCTCAGATTTCCACCGGTTTCTCTGGCCAATACATGTGAAGGGTCTCGTATGTACTACGAGCATAGAAACATGGAAAACATCGCGGAATGCGATCAGGTCGTGCGGCAACCCACCGATATGCCACTTCCCCCAATCTTCAACAATTTTGTATGGTCCAATATACCGGACTTTCCACATTTCCCAAATCTAAGACGCCTTCCATGGTGGGAAATCCTCAAAAATACCATATCCCCTACCTCGAACTCTAGTCCCTACATGGCTGGTCTTCCGCATAATCCTCGCCGGTCTTGTGCAATTTTCGCCTATCCCCTTATAACTTTGATCTTATCACAAGTCACTTCGACAAATGCCTGACCTACTAATTTCTTCACCTACCTCGTCCCAACAGATCGAGTAAAACATTTCGTCCATAAAGAGAGCTCTACAAGGGGTCATACCAATACCGGCCTCGATAATCAAGTATTATTGTATGCAACCCATCGTGGGTAGATGGGTGTCCCAGCCCCTCTAAACTCCATAACACATGCCCTAAGCATATCTCTAAAGTTCAGAGGTCTTCAGATCACATCCGTCCAGCACGTAAAGTTCGCATCGAAATATACCAGCCGCTGGGCGCGAACTCGGGAAGCCAAACCGTGGAGGCAACCTCGATCTCTGTCAAACAATGGGAAACCGCGTACCATACCGATAATCTCTAACGATAATTGGGGCTAATCTCTATCTAATGAATCACTATTCTAATAGGTAGGAAATGTGTTGATTGGCCACCGTTTACAATCACCATATCATATCATGGCTACCCGCAACGCGGAAGTCCTACCACAAAATCCATAGTGATTCTTCCATTTCCACCGAGGGACGGAGACTGCATTAGTCCCGCAGCTTCGATGTTCGCCACTACGACATGTGAGACATCCGGAGACGAACTCGCAATATCCCTCTCTTCATACCCTTCCACCGCAGTGTTCCTTTAGGGTATGATACATCTTTGTGCTTCCTTATGCAGGAAGACAAGCGGAGGAACGGGCTTCCTCCATAATCTCTCTTCTCACATCACCTATCCGTACACACAACCTTGGTCCACATGACCACTATGATCATCCCTCTCTCAATGACAACTCCCCTCGCGCCTGCACCTACTTCACCTCTCAACTTCAC